>CAJHQQ010000288.1:0-244445 GCA_905132885.1 Moricandia moricandioides
ATACCAAAACATTTGAAAAATCTTAATACCTAATCTAAATCCAGACAGGTATCCGAATGATCATTTACAAGCGTTCATTCATTCATGTCCATCTCAATCTTCCAAAATAGTATAAGAGATCAACGTCATCAAAGGGAATTCTAGAATGTGATTGTGATATGTCAGCAGGCCCGGCCCGTACTTTGGTTGTAACTACCAAAAATTAAAAAAAAAAATAAGGAAAGGACAAATGAGTCTTTGAAACCCATTTCTTGTTACTTTGACCCTTTCTCTTCTCTGACGAAACATTCTGCTGAAGCAATGTCGTCTTTTACGCTAACGTTACATATTCCTTCGGTGGTGTCGGTGCGGAACACTAAACTACTCGGAAGGAGTGTCAATGATAATTGTTCGGTTTTACCTAAGTTGTCTAGGAGCAGACGAGGGTATGGTGTCTGTTGTAAGGCGGAGCTGTCGGAGCTAGCTCCAGCCGTATCTGCTGGTTATGGTGTTCTTCTTCTAGGAGGCGGTCTCTTCGCCTGTAAGTTACTGACTTTTTCTTTTTGCTTTTGGATTTATTTTGCTCAGTTGACTAAAAGTTTGATCTCAGATAGCAAATCTGGAAGCAAAGGTTCTCTCTTTGGGGGTTTGACTGGCTCTGTCCTTATGGCTTCTGTAAGATCTTCCTTCTCTCTTCTTATTCTTTAGCCTCCTTTGAGGAATCATTGTGAGGAACCATTCAGTGATTGTTTCAGCTTAATGTTGAGCATTTCCATTGTTTGAATTTCGATATAGGCCTACTTCCTTACCAAATCTCCTGAGACAAGAGTACTTGGTGATACCATAGGACTTGGCTCTGCCTTCCTCTTCTCTTCTGTCTTTGGTATGCCCCTCTTTCACAAGAAGATGTGTGCTCTATCCTTTCATATATATATATGTCCAAATGCGTGACGGAATATCTTCTCACCACTTTCTTGCAGGGTTTCGTTTGGCGTCTTCCCGGAAACTCGTCCCAGCAGGGCCGCTACTACTCCTGTCTATCGCCATGTTGTCCTTCTTTGTAATGGCGTATATGCACGACAGTTTACCTGTCGCTGTATCAGTACCAGATTCGTTACCTCTACCTTAGCCTTGATAAGAGCATGTGTGTTTTTAACTAAGATAGGGAAGTTCTCAAATGTATGAATCACACAACACTTTTGCTTTTGCCCACACACACCCAATAATGTTCCCAAAAGCTCTGTGAGACGAATGTTGAGTGAATAATGTTTTTTTTTTGTGTGTTGTTGCTTGATTGAACACAGATACATCCATCTCCTTTTGAAGTCTAAAGTTTCTAGCTTTTTGATCTTGAATGATCCATGCTGAATAAGGAAACGCTGAATATTTTTGTGACTAACTCTTTCTTTAAAGCACTTGTATATGGCTCAAGCGGTATAGTGTGTTATGTTTGATCTATGAACTACAAGTTTCAGCAGCTTACAAAAGGCGAGCTTGTGGGAAAACAATCAGAATCTATAATTATAGCACAATGAACTGACTATATATGGTTAGACGAAATTAAGAATGCAGTTCTTATGTGTCCTAAATGGCTTGAATCTCTTGTGCTGAAGTAGTATCATCACAGACCAGCTCCTCGACTGGATTCATCTCAGACCATGCAACTGCATCCGCGTATCCTAGCTCAAACAACTTCTCCAACACCTCGTCCTCTGCTGGCTCCAGTGCCCAATTCAATAGCTAATTACGTCAGAAAAAAACAAATATTAGCTCTCAAAGGAGAATGATCTCACTAGAAGAAACTGAACGTTACTTGTCTTGAGGTTGCCCTGTTTAGAGGGTTGCAATCTGGACTGATCCCAATACCCTTTAGTTCGAAATTACTCGGGGGAAACGCACAAACTCGAACCTGTAAAAGATTTGATATACAGAAAGTTCATTTAAGCTCCCTGGAACATGGAGTTACATATATGAAAGGCCTTCCAAAATATTGACACCTGAAAGAGATATAAAATGAATAGCGGAAGTGAAGATAGAGAAAAGGAGAAGAAAGCAAGAGGCATCTTCATGTACATACTGTTTTAGCAGCAGCTGTTGGTGGCATAAACAATGTCAAGCCTCCATCAACACAAACTCGATTTCGGAAAATCATTGCAGGCATTGGTGCAAGATATCTGCAAATGTTCTTAAAATATTTTAAGTTCAATATTTGTTTGTCGAGAAACTGTATTAGTTTCAAAAGCAAGGGAGTATTATTTACCCTGGAATAAAGGCAGATGCAATGACTGCATTGATAAGGTCGCTTTTGGAGTCGAATTGATCCACCAGTATACCTCTAGGTTTCCAGAACACCTGTGTGATGGCAACTACAATACAGAAGAATGGTCAGACAAGCCAGAGCCAAAGAACAAGAGATTGAGATGTTGTTTCTCACCGCGAACTCTGCCATTGGACCTAATATGAATATCATCCGGCAGTGATTTCTCCATGGAATCTCTGAGGACAGCCTAAGCGAAAAGTAACACAGACACATTGGTGGGTCTTTGGTTCACACTGTTTTGAAACATAGAACAATCTAAGGCAATGTAGATGATTAGGTTTAACATTAAAGAAGAGAAGCACCTAAAAACCTATACAACACCATGGTTTAAGAGCCGTATTGAGAAAAAAAAAAAAGAGTCATTACCCCAAGACGAAAAGCAGTGCCATTGCGTCGGCAATCATGAGCAAGAACCTTGGTAGCTTCAAGGGCTTCTTGCATAGATGCTCCTGAGGTTATTGTAGCACATACAATAGCACCAGCAGAAGCTCCTGCCAAAGGAGTAGTGTCCTGAATCAAAACAACAACAAAAACATGTTCTCTCACCTTTGAACCTCTTCTTTGATTCATCATAAATATATAAACAGAGAAGCACCGTAATGTAACCCTTCTCGATGAGTAGCTGAGCAACACCAAGATGATAAGGGAACAAAAGACCAGCAGCAGAGAAGCTAAACCCAGGGCTTGTGATTACCCTCCTCTCTTTCTCAGCCTCCACATCTTTGACGCTCTGTTCCCATATCATCCCTGGCTCAGTCTTATCTTCATTTACTGTTCCTGTTCTATCTCCATCATCAACCGGAGGCGACCGCTGGTTAGACCTTTTCAAAAGCCTAGACGCGATTTCGATGAACATGTCACCGGTGGCAACAGAGAAAGATCTCTTGTCTGCATCAGAAGAAAAAGAGCATGATGACCTAAGGGCGAAAACCCTCGATGGAAGGTTGAAGCTTTCAGTTGTACGGAGAGAGATGTAAGGTCGGGGAAGAAGAGAGAACGCCATTGAGCAAAGGGTCCCGCACACACAATTTTCGAAAGTTGGAGCTTTTGATTCACACGATCATCGCAGTTCACAAAACAGTCATGAAGATGAGACTACGGTTTCGTGTTCGCTAAGTCCTGAGGCTTTTATAAATAAATAAATAAATTCCTTCTCTCAAGGGGAAACAACAACGGTATAATTGTAGCGGTTTGATTTCTGTTCTAACCATACACCTAATGACAACCAAATATCTAAAAAAGCATAACATAAGAATATTAATAAAATATTATTTGAGGTTTTTCATATTTAGGAAACTTTTTAATTGAGAATTATTAAAGGGATGAAAATATATTTATTTTATAAAAGAAATTTGGGTGAACTAAAAATACTGGACCGGGGAATTCACAAAGTAAACATGTAATAAAGTTGTTTTAGGGTGAGAATTTTGCACGAAAATGGATTAAATAATCTTTTTGTTACACGTGATTGTGCTTCATGCACAACATTCACTACTAATAAGATATACCACACTATACTTTTTAC
Organism: Moricandia moricandioides; assembly: GCA_905132885.1. Lineage (NCBI taxonomy): Eukaryota > Viridiplantae > Streptophyta > Magnoliopsida > Brassicales > Brassicaceae > Moricandia > Moricandia moricandioides. The sequence goes on from CAJHQQ010000288.1 coordinate 3,825, forward strand.
ACAAATAGTATAGAACAATGAAAATATGTGAAGAGGTTGTGGGTGGTCGTGGAGAGAAGAAAAGACCGTGTTAGGAGGCGAGGAAACGACAAATAGAGGTGGTGAAAGAAAAGATGGTGGTTACGATGAAATAATCAGTGATGTTAGCGCCTATGTTACATATGGAGGTGATTGAGGCTGGAAAGGAAAACGTGATCAGTGGTGGAGTTGACTGAAGGAGAATAATCTGGAATCATAGAAAGAGATACAATACTATATGCACAGGAACTGGTGAAATGATCGCTAAAGTTGATGGAGGAGGAGAATAAACCACAATGGGATGTGAAGGAGAAGAAGAGACGGTGGGAAGATATGAGGAGACGATGGGTGACAATGGTGGTGGAGGAGAAGGCGATGTCGGCGATGAAAGAAAACGCAGTGGTGATGTCGATGAAACAATCAAGGGGTGGTGGTGATGTTAAAGACACAAATCAGATAACAAAAAAAATATTATCGAATTTCTAGAAACACAAAGAATTATACGATAACTTTTCTTATTACTTTAGAAACTTTGCAAAATTAAATCTTTCAATGTCTTTTAAATGTCATGGAACACCTCTCCTTTATACATATATTTATAATGGAGACAATTGCCCTTTACATGTAAAACATGTAATTACAAACCTAATATAAATAGTAAACTTCATTTTTCTGTTAATAAGTTAACTTATTAAACAATTATTAATAAGTTAACTTTCCACAAGTCTTAGAATTATCCAACATTCACCCCCTTAATTACGATTTGAATTAGGGAGATCAATTTCTTAAACTCTAATTAAGCTTCTCATTTGCTTGAATTTAATCATTGTTAATGGTTTGGTAAAGATGTATGCTTTCTGCTCAACACTTGGTAAATTTATCTGTGGTTCATCTTTAGCCTTTGAGATCCTTAAACCCAAATCCATTGGTACGTGAGTCATTTTACACTCTTCTATTTTTGTGTCACACAAATTAAATTCCTTGAGCATATATATATTTTTTATTTTATCGTGATCTCATCTTCTCCTTGAATCTTGTAGATCCACTTTAACTTTATAAGTTTAACATTAGTCAATTTATCTACAAGCTCCCACATATTTTTTCTTGTTATAGATTCCAAAATCAGCTATCATAGATTCAACACATTATTAGTGCAAAATATTCAAAAGCTGAGGTAAACTCTCCTCCTCTATCAGTGCAAAAGGTTGTAATGGTTGACCTAGTTTGTTTCTCAATGTTATTCTTAAAAAATTTGAACCGATGGAATACCTGATTCTTCTCCTTTTCATTATTATAGTCCACACATACCTTGAAAATCAATCTATTAGGACAAAGACATACGATTTTTTTGCTGGAGTTGGTGGTGTGATTGTTCCACACAAATCTCCATGCAACAACTCCAATGATTTTGTCGCACGAAACATGGCCTTAGTCGGGAGTAAAGGTCTAATACGCTTCACTGCTAGACATGTGTCACACACACTTTATTTGTGTGTTATACTCGGCATTCCTATGAACATATCCTTCTTTACCATGTTGTTCATTGCACCATAGCTTATATACCCTAGTCGAGCGTGCCACCTCCATGTAGCATTTTCATCTCTGACATGAAAGCACTTCGAGTAGCTAATCTCCATTGGATTATTGTAGACTATTTGAGGATCTTGTAACTCGTACTAGCAACCTTCCACATGAATATGTGAGTGTTAAATAAACGTATTTCATGTAAACCTCACATCCATTTTATGTTGCTTGTCCAAGACTTAATATGTTATGCTTTAGGTCGGGTATGTAGTCTATATATTTGAGTGTCTTCTTCTCTCCAGTCTTGCACACAAAAGTAAACACACCTTTTCCTACAATATAAATGGAAAAAGTCACGAACCATCACTGAACTTCACCTTCCCGTTGGTGTTTTAATCCAAACTCAAGAAGAAATACTTGTTCCACATCATGTGATTGCTCACTCTATTATCCAAATACCTAACACTTGCCTTGCCTTCTTTGATATCAAGATTCTTTGGAATCTCTTTTTCTTAATTCAAGAATACCACTTCGTAGAGGGTGTCAGCCTTGTGTTTCATAGTCAATCGGCTTGTCAAATCTCCAACATATCAACTTTGAAAGATTCTTCTTCGAGTTTTTGTTTTCGGTGTGTGACCATGGTTTTGGTTATTGAACAGACCTCGGCCTCTGCCTCTTCCATTCCATAATCTACCTCTACCACAAACACTCTCATAGTTCTTATGACTATGCTGGTTGTTATTTGAAAACATAAGATTCTCTTGGTCTTCTTTCTGAGTTTCTTCCCCTACATGTTATTCATACGCCTTTAGCCTTTCAACTATATCCTCAAAGCTCGTATAATTTTGGATAATATGCATGATATTTTTCTTGCAAAGTTATCGACTGTATCATTATCATTCTTATTTAACCTATCAAACTCCATCATCAACGTCTGAAGTCTCGCCTCTCTTACACAATTAGCTTCAAGGTGTCGTAACTTGATAGTTTTCCATATCTATTTTTACGCGGTTTGTTCTACCACCTGGAGAATTAAACTTTCAGAAAGGAATTGAAACAAAAGAGTAGTCACAACATCGTTCTTATTTTGGTCATCCGAACAGGGTTTGATTGTGTCCCACACTTCATGATCACATAGAAAATTTTCATCTTCATCGACCAAACCGTATAGTTTGTCGATGTCAACATCGGACATTAGATGGATGCGTGTCCAAAGTCTTTTATATGAGGCATATCTCTAGTCACGTCCTTCATCTCGCTTACGTGATATCTTCTATATCTCCTAAATTGATGCTTCAATTTAAGCTTTGATACCAGTTCAAATCTCAAGAAACACAAAGAATTATTAGAACAACTTTTCTTATTGCTTTAGAAACTTCTCAAAACTAAAGCTCTTAATATTTCTCTTAGATCTTATGAAACACATCTCCATTAGATCAATATTTTTATTTGAGGCAATTCTCTTTTAAATGTGAAATATGAAATCACAAATCTAATCTAAATAGTAAACTTTCTTTTTATTCTGATTTCCTTTTTGTGTATTTAACTTATTAAATACTTATTAATAAATTAACTTTCCACAAGTCTTGAAATTATCCAACATATTGTGTTACATTTATATTATATAGATTTATAACAAAATATAATACAAAATAGTAAATTGTTAATTTTTTCTTGTCATATTTTGTAGCTAAGGAGAAAGTTGATATGAAAATGGCAGAGGACGGGATTTTGTTTTTGGTACATGAGGTGAATGAGGGTGGGAGGAAGTGAGGATATGAAGGGTGGTGATGGTGGTTGAAAAGAAGATGGTGTCAGTAATAAAAACTTGGTGGTAGTGGTGAAATGTTATTGTGGAGGTGATACATTAGAATTAGGAATCAAAGTATGACCATGTTTCAAAAGAGAAAAAACGTAATTATTTTTCTTGAGTGGATTTAGAAGGAAAAAAAAACTTATTTACATTGTTGCTGAGAGAAGAAAAAAGTGAAAAGGAACAAAGTGAAGAGAAGAAGAAGAAGTACCACATATTCTTTTCACTGAAAACATATTTCCTTTAAACTAAGAAACAATTAATATAAACCATTTCCTTTAAACTCAGAAATTTAATCATTAATTTTATCAAATATTTTCCTCTTCCTCACTCATATTCATTGAGTTACATCATATGCACATGGAATCAATGTCCTATGGGAAAGGGTATTTCTTTGTTACTTTTTACAATAATATGTATTACACTCTAGTACTTACGATCTGATAACTACATGTGTTATAAGTGAAGAAGAGAAGAAAGAAATTGATGTGTATTATTCCATGAGTAATGAGTCCTTTATATAGGATTACAATAACTTGGGGACAAATTTTAACTTAGAAAATAAGTAAAGCTCAGGGGAAAAGTGTATCTAGGACTTGCCATTATGGACATCATCACAATATTCATAACACTTCTCTTTGATGTCCATTATACCAAAGTTCTTTCAAACGTCGTAGATGATGACTCGTTAAAAACCTTACGAGGAAAAACCACGGTTAAGGGAAAAAGAGTGCAACGTGTAATGTCTTCCCTCATGTGTACATAAATAAACATATTTGAGATAACGCAATCCAAAAAAATGAACTAACTTCTTAAAAGTAGCACTAGGCAACACCTTAGTGAATAAGTCAGAAAAATTGTCACTTAAGCGAACATGTAGGATACTGACATCTACATTCTTCGATAGTGCATATCTCTTGAATGATTTGATCATTTTATTGGATTCTCCTTATCTCGAAAACTTTAGAACAATGACTTTCATCATTGAAATTTTAACAATTTCTTTAGGTGTCTATAATTTTGGTGTTCTTTGTTGCCTCGTTAAAATCTTGTCATAGAAAAACTCAGTGGGATAAAACCAGAATAAGGAGAAAGACTACAAATACACACATTATTACATTTTTTCCCCTGGAAGAAATATCTTAAGGATATGCATTCCAGTCAAATATGTATCTTTAGTAACTGAGATTAGCTTAATAAACTATCTTGATTTCTATTAAAATATATATGGTCTTTATACTTGTGGTCCACAATTCTCTTTGACATGGACAAAATTTTCTTAGCCTATTTGAATTTCAAGCCAAATATCTTTTCATATAATCGTCTAACCATGTTTTTGTACATATGAGTTGTTCATGCTCTTGCTATAAAAGTTACTGATGTGACTTCATTCTCATGTGAAATCATATCTTTCCAATTATGAAACATATTAGTAACTTGTTCACTAACACTTTAAATATGGTACTTCAAGACCAAACATATATGAGCATCTTAATATAAAAAATTTGAAGGATCTTTTAAGATAACATCTCATTTTTAGATCTTCATTTTTGAATACATAAAGATAATATGGTATTGTCAAGAGATTTCTTCCAAAATACGATTTTCTGTAACTCTTTAAAAGTTTTGATTATATTCAAACCAATGATTCTATTGATCTATAATTCTTGAGAAATAGAAATGTATTGATTAATTTCTAATATTTCATATATCGCACAAGACATATTTTAATTGAATAGCTAGAGTTCTTAGGAACATAAATTTGATATCATCAATCCTTCAGGGATTTTATCTTTCATGGATTACATTTTCTAGTGCGTCGTATAATTCAAGTTCTTCTTTTATTACCAGATTAATAAGGAAATTGAAAGTGGTTACATTTACCATATAAGACTATGTCTCTTCAAATCAATTTCATATTGATATTTCTTTGGTACAACAACTCATTTATATCTCAATTGTTTTACATATTTAGTATATGGACTACTCGTCCAAATAGTTCTTCTTTTGTAAGAGTTTCTATCTATGTTTATTACTTTTTTTTTCTGATTTTGTCAATCATTTCTTTGTGTACACTTCCAACGACTTTCTTTCATGGTCCTCTTTCTCATTCATCATATCTAGTGATACTTTTTCATGCATAAACATCATTGATGTCAATTTTCTTATAAGTTCCATTTTTTATCATACATGACATAAGTTTTCGAGATTTCTTTATTGTCTAGGTACATAAATTTTTTCAGTCATGAAATTGAGGAAGCACTAGCGAACATTTACAAAACCATCACATATTCGATAAATCTAATCTCACAGCCCCGATTCAGAAAGGGAGGTCAAGTTTGCCTTCTTTGTTATGCATTCGGAAAAATCTCATGGGCCAGATAAAACGACAACCTATTGTGAGAAGTTTTGGGATATTGTTAAAGGGGATTTAACTCGTATGGTTAATGATTTCATTTTTCAAGGCATAATGACTCAAGGTTGAATGATACAAACATTTGCCTCATTCCGAAGAAAGACAAGCCTGCTGAGATTGATCAATTTTGGCCAATAAGCATGTGTAATGTGAGCTACAAGACTATCGTTAAAGTCTTATGCCATAGATTGAGGAAATTTCTTCTAGAGCGAATATCAGAAACTCAGGCAACCTTGTTGTTCAGAGACAGATAATTGATAACATTATGATTTCTTAGGAAATGTTCCATGCACTCAGAACAAACCTCGTAGGTAGGAATTAGAGAATGGCAATAAAAACATATATGAAAAAATCCTACGATAGGAAGGAGTGGGAATTCATTCGAGTAGTAATGCAAAAGATGGATTTCTCTGAAATCTTAATTGGCTAGATCATACGATACATTACGTCAATGAGTACAAGATTCTTAAGAATGGTCATCCAAGAGGCAATATTGTCCCCCATAGGGGATTGCGACAAGGAGATCCTTTGTCTCCTTTCATATTTATTCTATGCACAGAATCACTCGTTAGCCTTCTTAATCATGTAGAGAATCAAGGGAAGATGACGGGGATGCACGCGCCTGTCCTCTGTTTTCACACTTACTCTTTGCTGATATTATCCTTTTCTTATATAATGTAGAGCTCTGTTAATGTGAAGAAGTAATGAAAGTAGTGAAGAAATATGAAAAAACTTCAGGCCAGTGCATGAGCTTTGATAAGTCGATTTTTTTTTGGTAGAGAGTCCTAGCAGATGTCAAGCAAACAATAAAAGACTCTTTAGGAATCCAAATTGAAGGTGGAATGAGTTCTTACTTAGGAATACCAGAAGATATTAGTGGATTTAAATGCAGACTCTTTGCATTCTTAAAGGAAAAGCTGCAACATAGAATGAATGGATGATCATCCATACTACTATCATAAGGCAGAAATGAGATTCTCATCAAGTATATTTCTCTAGCACTCCCAAAACATGTAATATCGAGTTTCTTGTTTCCCTTAGACATTTTTGAAAAATTAGCTAGTGCCATTGAACGCTTATGGTGGAGTTCAAACCCATCAAAAAGAGGACTTCATTGGGCTAAAAAAAACTATGCTTATCAAGAGAAGAAGGTGGTCTCAGATTCCGAATGGTTCATGAGTTTAACTTGCCTCTATTGGCAAAATAGTGGATTAGCTCAGTATCAAGATTCTCTGTCAGCAAGGATTTTTCATGGAAAGTATTATCGACTTAGTTTGCGATTGCGAGTAAGTTCAAACGATAAACCTTAATATGTATGGACAAGCTTGTCAGCTGCAAGGCCTTTAGTAGTTATGGAAATTAGAGAGAAAATCCATTCAGGATATAAGGTCAAAGTATGGGAGGACCCTTGGATCCCGGATACACATGCGAAGAGATCCAATTGTTCATCCAAGAATGACTGTTAGTGACCTAGTCAAGGCTGACTCAAAGAAGTGGGATATGGAGATGTTGGAAAACTTTTTACATCCATAGGATATCCCATTGATTAGGAGCTTTTCCAAAAGTGAACCCATCAAAGAGATAGTTACTAATGGACTTTTAAGAAGAGTGGATGGTATACAGATAAGTGAGGATATTGAGTGGCTTGAAACATTCTAAAGAGAGAAACAGATGTATCTATTCGGAATTGGGCATTACTAAGCTTCAAGCCTTCGCTTGGAAATTTCATACGCCAAAAAGATGTCATCTTATATGGAAGTTGATAACGAGGTATGTGGCCATAACGATAACAAGGAATCTGAGGCGTTGTCATATGCGATGTGATAACTATTGTCCTAGGTGTGGGGAACTGGAGGAGTCTATTAATCATGTATTTTCTAGTGTCCCCCAACTTTACATGGGTTTTATCAGCTACATCTTCTAGTACATATATTTTTTCAGTCTCAAATATCTTCAAAAATATGGATTACGTCTTCTGAAAGAAAAACAATATTGAAGATCCGACATTCGATAGAGATCCTTATCCGTGGATAATATGGTATTTCTGGAAGGCTCGAAATGATAAATAATCTAGAGGGATTGACATGACCCATTAGAACTAATCAAACATGTAGAAGGCGAATATCAAGCTTGGTATGCTGCAAACACATACATAAATACTAAGACCCATCAACCAAAAAATATTGTTTTACAAGCCATATGCTTGCATGACATTTTTTTGGTGGATGGTGCTTGGAATTCTACAACACAATTTAGTGGATGTAGATGGCCTTGTAAAGATATGACGTGACAAAATGAACTAATGGGCATAAGAAATCAAATAAGAAAAAAGACCTCTTTGCACTCAAAGCTCGAAACACTTTCTTGGACAATGGAATCATGTTTCGACATTCTACATGTCAAAACTTCAAAACGGATTGCAAAGACTTGATTGCCATAATTGTGGAGCCTAAATCATGGTCAAAATTTTCAGCAAAACTAAATGAGATAGAGGCGATACAACGAAGATTCCACAGGTTCATGATTTCTATATCCTTAGAGGACAAAACGTTATTGTTGATTTTTTAGCTAGGACTGCATGAGTATTTCATTGAAAACTTTATTTTGCTGATTATTCTATTTCAGTTTGAATTATCATATGATCTCAAGTTTGAATAATGGAATGAGTTTTTCATGTTACAAAGAGAAATGTCGATGTTCAATATATATATATATATGAAATAAATGAACATATTGTAATAAACTTGTGACTTAATTCCAATTAGTTGTATTATACATCACACAATAATATATACAAAATCCATTTTTTCACACAATTATGGTTTTTTAGTTTACTATACACACCATTAACCAGAAGAAGAATTTGAATCTACCTTCTTTCTTTCTTTCTGTTTATTTTTTTGCAGAATCTCCTATACAACGATACTCAATCTTCTCAGCAAGTTCATAATCTTTCTGCGTCTTTTATAAACCTACTAAACTGCAACATAATCACTAGTCACTACCTAAACTTCATCGCCTTATATATTTATCACTCATCTTTTCCACAACCGAGGAAAGACAGAGACGGGATCTTCTGGACAAGAGTTTGTACTACTTGAGAAGCCGAGGGTCTGAGAGATGGCGGGCTGCGAAGACAGAAAGCAGCCACACTTAGCATTGTCTTAACCTCTTCTATATCAAGACTACTGTCCCTAGACAACCTTGGATCCAAGAACCGTCTCACCTTTTCTTCTGCAATATCGGCACCTAAATCACAAATCTCATGGATCAAGGGAGCTGCCGTATGCACCAGCATCTCACCTTTCTCAGCGCTAACCGCTTCTTTACCAGAAACCAACTCAAGAACCACCACTCCAAACCCATACATGTCCATTTTCTTCGAAGCAATCCCGGTTTTCAAGTAATGAGGATCAGTGTACCCTGGAGATCCTATCATCCTCACTTGCTTGGAACGAGGTGATGACACCATTGTAGATGGCTGAACCATAGATGAGAAGCCGACTTTGGCTGATCCGAAGTCGCAAAGCTTGCTGTTGAGGTTTTTGTCAAGGAGTATGTTGGAGGATTTGATGTCACCATGAACAATTTGAGGGCTACATTTCTCATGAATGTGTTCCATCGCTTGTGCAACCTGAAACGCTATGGCGGTACGGTTTCTCCATGGTAACACTTGTTTGCTGTTGCAGTTGAGCTTCTCTTGGAGGTTACCTTGAGGAAGGTACTCTAATAGAAGTGCACCAGTTTCTTCTGAAAGATCAGACAAGTATAACATTAACATATGAAAAATGATTTACCAATTTAGATATAACTGTAACAAAGAAATCATTTAGGGTAAAAGTAAAAAAGAAAAACTATTAGGTAAAAAATGAAATAACGGAAAGAATTTTAATGAGTACAAGACAAGAATAAAGTACAACAACTTGCATTAAAAGAAAATCTCATAGCTTTTGTTCTTTTTCTTTAAATTAATTTGACTTTTTCATGTGTGATGTGAATCATTCAAAGGACTATTGGGTACCTGAATCGTCGAAGTAACCGAGAAGCTTGACAATGTGAGGATGTTGAAGACGAAGCAAGATCTCGAGCTCAGATCTAAACACCTGATAAAGACGATGGCTACCGACATGAACCTTGAAAGCCGCTTTTTTGGCGCCAGACAAACGAGCCAAGTAGATACTACTGTATCCACCCGAACCAATGAGTCTAGAGAAATTTGAGGTGAGAGACTCGACATCGTCCCAGGTATAACATGTTACGCCGGAGACAGAGATCTTGGGTTTCTTGTCGGTGGTCGTGATAGAGTTATCGAGACGAACGCAAGACAAGAAACAAGACATTCTTGAAACAGAGAGAAGAAGAGAGATTGTGAAGTTTGAATGAGTACTCTGTGATATAAGGAGGAGATATTGGAGGGTTCTTGGGAAACCCCAAAGGGTTTGTAAACTGCCGACAAAGAAAAAACAGGAGAATCGGTGAGTGTAGATCTGATTAGGAATGTGTTTTGTCTTTGGTGGATTATGAATTAAAGAAGAAGAGGAGAGAGTAAGAGTTTTTTTTTTGGATTTAGAAGAGAGGCAGTGTTTGACCAATTTGTTAGGAACGAAGGAGAAGAAGCCTTCCTGAGAAGCTGCACTGACGTTTTAACCACTACGACTCACTCATTTCCTTCTTCTCTAAATACTTTTTTCTTTTTCCCATATATTTTTTTCATTTATACTTTAATACCCATAAGATTTTAGATGGTTTTTATTTAAGGATAGACAAAACTCATGTTCCATCCCATTTCCAATCCCAAATTTCTTTTTATATATTTATATACATTTTCATATGGTGATCTCGTGATTCGTGTTTGGCAATGATATGGAAGTATAATTTATAGGTCAAATACCATATTTTCAAAGTTTTTGTCACAAAATAAATTTCTGACCAAATTAGACTTTTCTATTTTGATTTTTGTTTTTTAGTTTTAAACTTTACCTCTAAAACCCTACCCCAAAGTTTAGATTTTTAACATATGGATATAAATGTAGATTTACACCATTTAATAAAATATATTTTACTCATTTTTCTCTTTGAATGCTATTTTAGGGATAAAATTTTTTTTAGGTTTATTTTGGTCATTATTTCTAATTTATATATTAAAACCTATTTAAGTTTTCCATGTAATCAAAATTATTTGTTAATGACAAAATTTCATATTCGTATAGTAAAATAAATGATGAAATAATATATCAACAGTAAGAATCACTTTATTTAGTGTCAAAGTGATTTTGAACTGGAATCTCATATAAATTCAACATAGTATTAGAATCAACCGATGTTGGCTTATCCTATATGTATATTTATTTTTTTGAAAAAAAATCTACTTTAATTTAATATAATTGATAAGAGACGAATCCCTCAATTGTAATGGCCTAGTTACAAGTAAATGCACTTTGGCTTAGTATTTCAAATGACCATCGCCACCGCCAAATACGAAAACTTTACAAAAGCAAAATTAATTGGGAAGTTTTAGGATGGGGACATACCGACCATAATTGATATTGCAGATCGTATTGATCAATGTAAATCATCTCTCAAGTTATTATAACTTATAAGCATGACTTAACCAGCAATGCGATGTAGATATCCCTTGAATGTTTCACATAAGATGATTTACATAGCAATTAGGTTTTGTCTTTGTTTATTATTATGTAATACAAAAAAATGATTTTCTTTCTTACAAAGTTTTCTTGTTAATCACTACACTACCTTGTTTCTGACTCGTAATAAAATAACAACGCAATAGTCCTTTGAATGATCACTACACTACCTTGTTTCCTCACATTGTAATGAGCAATGACTAATTTGCAATACGCAACCAACAAAAAACTAATACTAATTAGTAACCAACAGAAAACTAAAGGACTAATTGCTGACGAAAAAACTCTGTTTGTTTTATCTTTTTTTTTTTAACAAAATACATAACTTTCTCTTTTGTAGACTCAATCATAACTAAAGCAGCTTTTCTCATAAGTTTCATAGAAAAATCACACATGCGCTCTCCAAAATTGTTAAAGAGGCGTTAGGCACCACCAACCAGACTGACATAAGATTGCATGGGTACATGCTCTCTCTCAACCTCTTAGATTTAATAATACAAACAATATAATATTGAGCAATGTATATACATTCAACGGCAAGGGAACGGTAGGAGAATCATTGTCCCATGTATATTCAAATAGTACTTGCCTTTTGTGTTATTTAATTTTGAATCCAAAGATGTCGTCAAGTATTGAGGTTAGATGCAGTGTCGTTTTCTTTCATTTTTCAACACGCTGAAACGTGGAAGATGCTCTTATTTTCTACTTATTGTATATGTACACACTCGAATTTCCCTTGAATTGACCCCAATATACCCAACTACTCACCGACACATTTCTCTTGCTTCTTCTAATTTAATGCCATATAGTATGAGTCTATGACTATACATTCATTTCTCCTCGCGGATTTGTGTTTGCTGCTGGTCGTATTTATGAGCTGCGACAAACAAATCATGCGGGCAACAACGAGCACACGGGCAATATTATTTTTCGGAGATACCGATGTTGTTAATGTGAGTTAAATTCATTCAAGTAAACTCCTAGATGGTCAACTATTTAGTCGGTTGTAGAAATTTGGTTTTCCGATGCCTCGAAATTTTATTACACCAAAGGTAGTACTGCTTATACAACATGATAGAATATACTACTGTTAGATCAAATTTGTTAGCAACTTGATATAAATTATTTAAATAAATGTACTAAGCTGTCGGTGTTATGGGACTTGGTTCAAATTTGATAGTTTTTCGATAGGTCAAGATAATTAAGATGGACATATCAGAGGCCCAAAAGAAGGATGGAAGTGAAGCAATGGGCCAGGGTTCGGAGCCCATGAAACAGAAACCAACGCAGTCAATGCCTGCAACAGAAACTTGGAGACAAAGGCAGCATATGCGACACAAAGGACAAGAGTACGGTTTCAGCAATCAAGACTAAGAACAACTTTGGAGTTCTTGAAGATAAGGATCAGTAGGATATTCTTAAGTATATTCCTTTAGGTTTTTCTAATGTTACCAAAGGTCTCAGCTTGTATATAAGGAGGACACAAATAGTTATAACTAAAAGAACAGAGAGAAGCCAATATTAAGAAGCTAAAAACTCTGCTCAAAACACGTTTCTTTCCTTACTTTTTTTTGCTTACATGGTATCAGAGCCATGGCGGCACCAACACCTTCCGACGTCTTTACTCCGGCTACACTCTCCATTACTCAAGTTGTCACACTGAAGCTAAGTGACACAAACTACTTGTCCTGGAAGCTACAGTTTGAGCAGTTCCTCAACAGTCAACTCTTGTTAGGCTATGTGACAGAAACAAACCCCCGTCCTCCACCTACTCTCACAGTCAGAAATGGAGATCAGGTTACGGAAACCAACAATCCAGCTTTTCTCAAATGGATTCATACAGATCAACTCATTATGGCTTGGTTGATTGGTTCTCTCTCTGAAGAAGCCCTCAAAAGTGTCTATGGTCTTCATTCTTCTCAAGAAATCTGGTTTGCTCTAGCAAAGAAGTACAATAGAGTTTCAGCTACAAGGAGGCTTGATATCCAGCGTAGAATCTAGACTACCACAAAAGGTTCAAAACCTCTGTCCCAATATCTCTCTGAAATAAAATATTTTTGTGACCAACTTGATTCTATTGGAACTCCCATCTCTGAACAAGAAAAAATTTATGGTGTTCTAAATGGTTGGGAAGAGAGTACGAGTCTATTGTCACTGTTATAGAAGACTCTATGGACACCCTGCCTGGTCCAAGCTTTGATGATGTTCTGTTTAAACTCATCGGTTTTGAAGACAAACTACAGAAATATGAAGTTGCTCCTGAGGCGACTCAACATCAGGCTTATTACACTAACAGAGGAGGATACTCTGGTCGAGGAAGAGGACAAAACCGAGGGGGCTACAGAGGTCGTGGCTCTTACACAACTGCAGGCCAAGGGTTTCCACAACAGTTTGGTCAAACTGCAGGAAGAGGCTTTTATTCTGAGAATGATCAGAGACCAACGTGTCAGATATGTGGAAAATATGGCCATCCTGCTTTTAAGTGCTTCAAGAGGTTTGATCAGTCTTATAATGTGGAAGAGATGAAGCATGCTCTTGGCGACAATGAGGATGTCTGAGAATCCTGGAACCTCGGGACCAAGCTGGTACACTGACACAGCTGCAAACTCATCATGTAACTAATGACCCTCAACATCTTTTATCTTCTCTGCCATATGAAGGTTCCGACTCTGTCATTGTGGGCAATGGAGATTTTCTGCCTATTACACACATCGGTTCAGCACCACTACCAACAACATCAGGTAATATTATACTTAACGATGTGCTTGTGTGCCCAGATATAACAAAATGTCTATTGTCTGTATCAAAACTTACTGATGATTATTGAGTTTATTTTTGACTCTAAACATGTGTTTGTTAAGGATAAAACAACAAACCAGGTTCTCAGCCAAGAAAACAAGGCTAGTGGTCTGTACAGATTAGAGCTCCCTCGTTTCTTTGCTTTTTATTCTTCACGACAACAAGCCGTGTCCGATCAAGTTTGGCACATGAGATTAGGGCATGCTCATCTTCAGGTCATCAATCATCTATCTTCAATAAAGGCTATCACAGTCAATAAGAGGTCTCTGTCTGTGTGTGAAGCCTGTCGTTTAGGAAAGTCATATAAGCTACCTTTTGCTGAGTCTGTTTTTCATGCTACTAGACCTCTTGAGAGGGTTCACTGTGATGTATGGGGTCCTGCTCCTATAGTTTCAGTTCAAGGATTCAGATATTATGTTGTTTTCATTGATAACTTCTCAAGGTTCAGTTGGGTTTATCCTTTGAAACAAAAGTCTGATGTGTTCTCTAAGTTCAAAATATTTCAACAACAAACAGAGAATTTCTTTAATCAACGTATTGGGATTTTCCAAAGTGATGGAGGTGGTGAATTTGTAAACAGGGAGTTCTCTGCTCATTTGTCGACCTGTGGCATCAAACATTACATTTCATGTCCTCATACTCCCGAGCAAAATGGAATTTCCGAGAGAAAGCACATGCATATCACAGAACTTGGACTATCCATGCTATTTCAGAGTCATCTTCCTTCTCACCTATGGGTTGATGCCTTCCTTACAGCCAACTCTCTGATTAACCTACTTCCAAGTTCAGTTAATCATGATGCGACCAGTCCATATCAGAGGCTTCATGGGAGTTCACCAGAGTACACATCACTAAGAGTTTTTGGGTGTGCGTGTTATCTTACCTAAAACCATACGCTCAACATAAGTTTGACCCAAAATCTCTTATGTGTGTGTTTCTTGGATATTCTGAACAATACAAGGGTTATAGATGTTTATATCCTCCAACAGGACTAGTTTACCTGAGCCGACACGTGATCTTTGATGAAGGAAAGTTTCCTTTCTCAGAAGTATATAAGAAACTGATTCCCTCTGCTGATTCTCCACTTCTGAAAGCTTGGATTTCCTTACTGGAAACACCTACAGAGTTACACAAGAAAACAGAAAATCAGATCCCTGAAGAAGAAGTAAGGACACTGCAAGTTCCAGTAGCTACAACACCTGTGGTGAATGATCATGTTGATGATCACTCAACTGATACAAATTCGACAAATGACAGTGATGAGACAGGTCAGTCTGCAGAAAATGTTCAACCATCGGAGGACGAGGAAAATGATAATGAAACTGGTCAGCAAATGTCAGCTCCTGTTCAGAGCACTCATACGATGGTAACAAGAAGAAAAGATGGAATCTCAAAACCAAACCCAAGATACATAATGCTCACAGTTAAAGGAGTTCCAGCAGAACCAAAATCTATAGCAGAGGCACTTGCGAATGATGGATGGAACCAAGCAATGGGTGAAGAGATGGATACTTGTGTAGAAACGGGTACATGGAGTCTAGTTCCTCCACCTAAAGATGTTCACTTACTTGGCTGCAGATGGGTTTTCAAAGTGAAGCTAAACACTGATGGTACAGTGAAGTCCCTAAGAGCTAGGATTGTTGCAAAAGGAAACGAACAAGAAGAAGGTATAGAGTTCTTAGAGACATATAGTCCAATGGTGAGAACTGCAACAGTAAGAATAGTTCTGCATCTAGCTGTGATACAATGCTGGGAAGTGAAGCAACTAGAAGTTAAAAATGCATTCCTTCATGAAGAGCTTCTGGAAACTGTGTACATGCGTCAGCCACCCGGTTTTGAGGATAAAGAACACCCTGAGTATGTCTGCAAACTACATAAAGCAATCTATGGTCTAAGACAGTCTCCTAGAGCCTGGTTTGACAAGTTTAGCTCTTACCTCATTGAGTTTGGCTTCAAATGCAGTGCAAGAGATCCATCTTTATTCATTTACACAGACGAAAAACACATCATGCTACTGCTTCTCTATGTTGATGATATAGCTCTCACAGGGAATGATCAAGCTTTCATCTCAAGATTCCTAGACAAGTTGAGTGAAAAATTTCGAATGAAGGACATGGGGAAGCTGAGCTATTTTCTTGGCATTCAAGCAACTTTTACTAACTCGGGTCTGTTCTTGAACCAAGAAAAATATGCCAAGGATCTACTTGAGGATGCAGGAATGCTTCATTGTTCCCCGATGCCAACCCCTCTGCCATTACAACCGGATCGAGTACTACATCAGGATCAGTTGTTCCCGGAACCACCTTATTTTAGGAGTCTTGCCGGTAAGCTTCAGTACCTAACCTTAACCCGCCCAGACATACAGTTTGCAGTGAATTTTGTCTGTCAAAAGATGCACACACCAACAGTCTCGGATTTTCAGCTACTAAAGAGAATATTGAGGTATCTAAAGGGAACAACATCGATGGGACTCACTCTATTTTCAGACACAGACTCAACACTTAGAGCCTACTGTGATAGCGATTGGGCTGGGTGTAAAACCACAAGAAGATCAACAGGAGGATTTTGTACCTTTGTTGGTTCTAATATAATCTCTTGGTCAGCACAAAAACAAGATTCAGTGGCGAGGTCATCAACTGAAGCCGAGTACCGTACCTTATTAGATACAGCAGCTGAGTTGTCTTGGATATCAGCTTTGCTAGAAGAGATGGGACTGCGACAACTCAAGCCAGCCGAGGTCTACTGTGACAATCTATCTGCAGTCCATTTGACTGCCAATCCGGTACCGCATAAGCGAACAAAACACTTTGAGACACATTATCACTATGCACGTGAAAAAGTAGCAAAGGGATCCTTGTTGGTTCAACATGTTCCAGCTACTCAGCAGATAGCTGATATCTTTACAAAGTCTCTACCTATTCAAAGTTTCAGTAACTTGCGCTACAAACTTGCTGTGGAAGAACATCCCACCTCGAGTTTGCGAGGGGGTATTAAGATGGACATATCAGAGGCCCAAAAGAAGGATGGAAGTGAAGCAATGGGCCAGGGTTCGGAGCCCATGAAACAGAAACCAACACAGTCAATGCCTGCAACGGAAACTTGGAGACAAAGCAGCATATGCGACAAAAAGGACAAGAGTACGGTTTCAGCAATCAAGACTAAGAATAGCTTTGGAGTTCTTGAAGAATAAGGATCAGTAGGATATTCTTAAGTATATTCCTTTAGGTTTTTCTAATGTTACCAAAGGTCTCAGCTTGTATATAAGAGACACAAATGGTATAACTAAAAGAACAGAGAGAAGCAATATTAAGAAGCTAAAACTCTGCTCAAAACACGTTTCTTTCCTTACTCTGTTTTGCTTAAAAAGATGACAAGAACACTTAATGAAAATCACAAACAAACGCTACATTGTGAAAAATCTGAGAATGGGCAAACGAAAGACACTATTATAATTTGGTTGATGTCAAGTTGTCAAACTATTGAGTGGAAAGTCAAATTGTGTTCTATCTTTTATCCTCAAATATCTTTTGAAAAGCTTAGCTTTGCTCCAGCGATTTCTGTTCGTCCGCGCGTATCCAGTCGCCGAAGGCCTCCCCTCTCCTTCTATGTTTCCCTCTTTGCTTCCCAGGCATTTCCCCCTCGCTTTCGTCTTGTTTTGGTCTCTGGTCAGAAGTGACTGTGTCACGACTTTTCTGGCCTGGTGTGGCGTGTGGCCTCTTCGATTCGAACTGGAAACCCTTACGGGTCATCGAGGTTCATTTTTTGGTGAGGTCAAATTCAGCTTCAGTAGTTTCTCTTCGGAGCCGAGATGGGGTGGGGTATGCAGGTGGATGGTGGTACGTGGACGTTTGCAGTTCATGTTGGTGTACTGAGTGATTGCCTACATAGTCGTCTATGGCTGTCTCCAGCTCCATTTGGTGTTCCTCTTAGCTTCCCTACTTCGGTTCATTGTCACCATCTCTAGGCCTCCGATTGTTTTGCGACCGCATTTCACTTGGAGTTTAGCCTCTCGTATTGTCTCTTTGTTTCACTGTTGACAACTGTAAACGATTTTCGGCGCACATACTACGATTTTTCGATTCTCAAAGGCGGAAAGAGTCGTCCCGACTTTGGTCTTGCTGTGGTGGTGTCTCTCTTGTGTACAATTACCATCCTAGTGCCAGTCTATTGATTCCTCATTGATAGTGTAGCTGGCTGTTTTGTGCAGGTCTTAGCGTCTTCTCGAGCTGGTATGTGGCATGCTAGTCTGGCCCTTTTTTACAGGTTCGGTGGCGGCAGTAGTAAGCTCTTGCTTAGTTGGGAGGCGGTTTCAAATATAGTGTGATGTTGAGTACATGTCAGGTTTTTGGCATTCATAAGGCTCATCGTATGTATCTGGAACCCTCCTCTATTAGTCGTCTTGCGCTTCATAGAGAGTGATGGTTATAATCCCGGTGGAGTTCATCGGGAACTAGCTACTCCAGATAAGACACTAGAATTCCCGGTATTCGAGGCAACAAGGAGAATCTCACCTTCTAGTGATTCTCGTCTATGGTTGAGAACGGCAACCGATTCTAGCTTTGTAATAATTTGACCTTAGAAATTTTGTCAGGTTTAGTGGGTGGGCAAAGCTAGCTTTGTAATTGTTTGATCTTAGAAATTTTGTTCAAAAACATGATGAAAAAATAGATATTATTAAAATAAAGTTGTCAACGAGACTAAAATGAGCAGAAATAAAAATTTAAATAGTTAAAGTACAAAAGATTTCAAAGAGTTTGCCATATTTGTCTTCTCTCTTCTCAAGTGCAGTGTAGTTTAGAATTTTGCCTCTCTGGTGGCTGAGCTCTTCCCAATGTTGGAAAGACTATCTTTTTCTCTTTTTTGGTTAGTGATATACCATGGAGTTTACCACCTTTTAACCATCGTATAAGTCCTATTAGAGTATATTATAAAATTTTGGAGTCGTTTTAGAGTCTTTTTAAGTTTAGGTACGTTTTGGGAAATTTAGAAATTTTGTAGCTATTTGAGATGGAGAACTGTGCAGTGGTGTTAGAATTTTAGCAACGGATGGAGAACTTCCCAAGATCTGGTGAAGCTCATAGTTTGACACAAGATATGGAATTGAGTTTGTTTTCCAATATCACAGGTTTGAGGTCCATCTGACAATTAGATCAAAGTTATGCTCGTTGTACTGAAAAGTAGTCCATCTGACGCGCGAGAGGAAGCTGTCGAAGTTTTGGTCAAATGTCGAGCGACACCACCATAGGTGTCGAAAGATACTCCTCCTGATTCATGCTCGACCAGTTTTTATCAAGTTTCAGAAATTACATTTTAGCCCA
This sequence comes from Moricandia moricandioides, assembly GCA_905132885.1. Taxonomy (NCBI): domain Eukaryota; kingdom Viridiplantae; phylum Streptophyta; class Magnoliopsida; order Brassicales; family Brassicaceae; genus Moricandia; species Moricandia moricandioides. Next base: position 23,358 of record CAJHQQ010000288.1, read on the forward strand.
TAAGTTTTCATATTTGTAAAATACCCACGAAGGTGTTTTAATCTATTTAGTTTATTTACCATCCATTTTTAGGGTTAAGATTGATTTTAGTTTTTGAGAGAAGAGAAAAATTCTTTCAGAATTTTCTTGGGACTCCCATTGATTATTATTTATGAATTCTATTCAGTCTATAATTATGTGTTCTTTGATGATTTCTAAGTAAACACCATGTTCGATTTAGGGTTTTTCAAAGGCAACTGAATGAATTGTTAGGATTGATAGGATTGTTAGGGTCTTTCGAGGTCTAGGTACCTTTTGGAGTAATGTGAAAATCATTCAGTCACTTGGAGCTTAAAGAGAAGAAAACCCGTAATTGTGCAATCAGAGTTGATATTTTGGAGGAGCGTTAACCGACACCATCATGAGTGTTGGCCGACACCGACTCGGATACAAGAGCCGACTCTATATTTCCATAACTAAAACTTTGGCCTACAAGTTTCTACTAATTACAAGAAGACCTTTGGCTGACGTTTTAGACCTATATATATATTCTATTTTAAAGTCATTGTTTAGGCTAAGCTTTATTTTATTCATATAGAAGTTATGGAGAGAAAATCACAAGACTCCTTCAGATATTTGAGTGTAACTCCAGTATTTATATCTCTATTTTTAATGCAATTCATTCAATTTATTTGTATGTCTTGTTTAATTATGTATAAGCAATTTACTTGTTAGATTTAAGGTTTTCTAGGATTTTGATGAACTTATAAAATATAGAACTATTAGGGTTATCATATTGGATCCTTCACATGTTTTTCTTATTGTTTGTTTCTAGAATATCTAACTATAAAAATGATATTGGAATTAATTGGGACACGCGAGAGCACGGTAAATTACGTGAACTAAATCATGTTGAGCTAAGTTAATAACTTCAATGAGAGTTGGCTTAGGAACTTAGTGAACAAATTGAATTGGAATGTTAATGTTTGTCTTGAATAATTATATCCTTAACAAGAGTTAGAATCTGATAGGTTTAGACGTCTGATTAGACTCGCGGAAGGAGCTGGATATCTTACTATTGAATTCAAGTTCTAGGACGGTACCTAATAAAACCCTTAGCATCTATAGATTTGAGTTTTGTTAACCTGTATGAAACCAATTTTCATGGATCCTACACTCAACAAGGGTACAAGGATAATGATAATCATATCAAAATCTTCACGGGTCAATAAGATATAATTTTCACAAACTAGAGGTTTTCCAGCTCATTTATCTGTGAGTACATGCCCTTAGAAGTAGATTTCAGCCCAACCAAGAAGAGGCCTGAACCAGAATCAGTCATAGAGTTCAAGATGGATCTTATATATTTTCAGGAAGTTCAAAACCAAGAGAAATGGCTACATGAATATCAAGATATAACTAATCTCCCAAAACCGGCCAATTCAAGAAGCTTATGGAAAGATTGACGAATCAATTGGTCCAACCATTTACAAATCGAGATCGGGCAACCAGGAATCCATCCACACGATCAAAGACTTCCAGATTATAAATCCAAACATCCAGGAGTAGTAGAAGAGTTTTTATTGTGCACCAGAGATCACATGATCATGAGGATCTCATTGTTTGGAAATCTACCAAAATTGGATGCATTCACATTATGGGGAATAAGTGACCAACGACCAAGCCATCAAAGATGCAGAGTCTTGGAGGTATTCATTGCTTCCCTAGGAGTACTAAGATGCACTAGAACCCACCATAACCCATGGAATCAACCAAGAACTCACTTGCCATCTTTGGAGCCATTTTTGGAATCATTTGCCATGAATTCCCAACAGCCTTTTTCAAGCCAAATCTACAATGATTTCACCAAAGTATACAGAGTTAAAGATTTTCCCAAGAATCTTATCTAAACCCTCAAACCTTCTAGATACAAAACCAGAATCAAATCTCTCTAAGAAAGCCATTGGATCCCAGAAATCTTCCAACGGCTAGTTTATTGGTTTCTTTGCTTATTATTGATTTGTTTCCTTTCTTTCTTTTATGAACCTTAGCCTTATTAGATGTCTATGATAATTATATAAGCTCTCTTAGGATTTCATTTGCATCTTTAAATCGGTCAATAAAATCAATACTAAAAGCATTTCTTTCAAAGAGTTGTCTTTGAGTTGTTTTATAGATTCTAATTAAGTGTGAGGAGTATTAGAGGTCTATAGAGCTTGTTGTTTTCTTTGGTTCTTTGGATGATTCAAGAGCCCTGAAAATCACTGATTGGGAGCCGAATCTATATTTCCATAATTGCAACTTTGGCCCACAAGTTTCTACTAATTACACAAAGACCTTTTGCTGACTTTTTAGACCTATGTATTTTATTTTAAATCATTGTTTAGGCTAAGATTTATTTTAATCTTAAAGAGATTTTGGGAGAGAAAATCAAAAGACTCCTTCGAGATTTGATTGTAAATCCAGTATTTATATCTCTATTTTAATGCAATTCATTCAATTTATTTTTCTGTCTGGTTGAATTATGTATAAGCAATTTAATTGTTAGATTTAAGGTTTTCTAGGATTTTGATGAACTTATAAAATATAGAACTATTAGGGTTATCATATTCGATCCTTCACATGATTTTTCTTATTGTTTGTTTCTAGAATATCTAACTATAAACATGATACTGGAATTAATTGGGACACGCGAGAACACTGTAAATTACGTGAACTAAATCATGTTGAGCTAAGTTAATAACTTCAATGAGAGTTGGCTTAGGAACTTAAGTGAACAAATTGAATTGGAATGTTAATGTTTGTCTTGAATAATTATATCCTTAACAAGAGTTAGCATCTGATAGGTTTAGACGTCTGATTAGACTCGCAGAAGTAGCTGGATATCTTACTATTGAATTCGAGTTCTAGGACGGTACCTAATAAAACCCTTAGCATCTATAGATTTGAGTTCTGTTAACCTGTTTGGAACCAATTTTCATGGATCCTACACTCAACAAGGGTAAAATTATAATGGGAATCATATAAAAATCTTCACGGGTCAAGAAGATATGATTTTCACAAACTAGAGGTTTTCCAGCTCATTTATCTGCTAATACATGTCCTTAAAAGTAGATTTCAGCCCAACCAAGAAGCGACCTGAACTAGAACTGGTCATAGAGTTCAATATGGATATTTTATATTTTCAGGATGTTCAAAACCAAGAGAAATGGCTACACGAATATCAAGATATAACCAATCTCCCAAAACCGGCCAAATCGAGAAGCTTATGGAAAGATTGACGAATCAATTGGTACAACCATTTCCAAATCGATATCAGGCAACCAGGAATCCATCCACATGATCAAAGAATTCCATAGTAGACATCCAAATATCCAGGAGGAGTAGAAGATTTCTTACTATGCACCAGAGACCACATGATCAGGAGGATCTCAATGTTTGGAAATCTGCCAAATATGGATGCATTCACATTTTGAGAATTATTGACCACCAAGCCATCAAAGATGCAGAGTTCTGGAGGTATTCATTTCTTTCGTAGGAGTACTAATATGCACCAGAACCCACCATAACCCATGGAATCAACCAAGAACTCACTTGCCATCTTTGGAGCCATTTTTGGAATCATTTGCCATCAATTCCCAACAGCCATTTTCAAGCCAAGTCTACAATGATTTCGCCAAAGTATTTTGGATTCAAGATGTTCCCAAGAATCTTGCCTACACCCTCAAACCTTCCAGATACAAAACCAGAATCAATTCTCTTGAGTAAAACCATTGGATCCTAGAAATCCTCCAACTGCTAGTTTATCGGTTTCTTTGCTTATTGTTGATTTGTCTACTTTCTTTCTTTTATGAGCCTTAGCCTTATTAAATGTTTCTGAGCATTATATAATATCTCTTAGAAATTCATTTGCATTCTTTCAATCGTTCAATAAAACCAATACTAAGAGTATTTCTTTCAAAGAATTGTCTTTGAGTTGTTTTGTAGATTCTAAGTTTGAGGAGTATTAGAGGTCTATAGAGCTTGTGATTTTCTTAGTTTATTTGGATGATTCAAGAGCCCTGAAAATCACTGATTGGGAGATTCAATCAACACCCACATATTGAGAGAGTTAATAAAAAATCAAACATCACCTCCATCATCCATCATCAATCTTATATCCATCAAACCATTCCATCCCATTCTATCTCTTTAGTATTTTTATTTTTAATTAAGTATTTGTCTGCGCGAAGCGCGTGTTGTTACTTTTGGTTATTTGTTTTGTTCTATTGAGATACTAATGTGATAGTTTATTTTACGATGGGTTTTAATTTGTTTTGTTATGGTCAGGTGGTTGTTGCATGGCAGTAATGGTTTTGTTATGTGTGGGTTGTATTTTTGTAGAGGGTGTAGCTTACAGATGTAGTTGTAATGCGGTGAATGTAAGATTATTATTGTTAATTGTATGTATTTCAATTACAAGAATTTTTTTATTACATTATTGCTTTAGCTTTTGTTTTAGCAGGTCAAAGAATATCATTTGGAAACAAAGTCATGTAGCTCAATATTAGTTGAATTTTGAATGGGCAATGTGTTGGCTGTGTAGGTTAAGTACTGTCTGAGAACAACTATTTCGAGTAAGTCTTTTATAGCGCGAACTATTTCTAGTTTTAAATGGGATATGGTCGTGTAGGAGAATGGCTGTTGGTGTTGACTAAAATGAACATTTTTATTGGACTTCCATACCTCTAGGCTTGCTTCCCTTTTCAATTTGTAACGGTTTTCCAATTGAATGGTTACTGTGTAGGTGAAGGGGCATGTTGAGAGAGTTGGCTGCATCAATTAATGTCTTCTCTAAGGTGGAATAGAGCTGCCAATTTTGTTTTGTATTCGGGACTTTTGAAATCTCATTTCATGATAGCTGAATTTGTCGGAATTTGTCTCCTCAAATAGGATGCAGTATGTGTGGTTTTTGCAAAAATTGTGGGGTCAATAAAATCATTTAAGTAAACTCAGAGGTGGAAAACTGTAGGAATTAAGGTCGATGCTCTTAGTTTTGGTTAGGTTATGCTCAATAGTATTGGTTACGAGTGTTGCGTAAGATGCATTAGTTCTTATACTTGGAAGCGATTGAAGGTGAGTTTGTTGTGAACTATCGTTGTATAAGTCTAGGTTCATAATAGTGATTGAACACATAAGGTTCTTACTAATAATTATTTGTTGCCTGCTTTTGCTATCTTATATTAAGAATCATAGATGAGAGATGATACCAGAAACGTAGAAAGTGATGAACACTTTGTTAAGTAATATTTTACTGTTGCATGAATATGTGTTTATTATCATATAAGATAAGTACAATCTCAGGTTTCTTGATGAATTTATATAATTATAAATGATTGTAAAAATAGTGGATTAATAATGCAACTATTTGAAAAAGTGATTACAATGTTATTAGATGTAGTTAAACTTGTCTATTAGATTATAAGGGATAATTTTGAGTTTTTTTTCCAAAATGAAAATGTATATGATTAGAAGATGGTTTGAACTCAATAATAAACACTTGTACCAGAGCTAAAACCAAAGTCTCAAATTCAAAATAACTGTGAAAGTGAATCATTTATCACTCACTCTGGGAGTAGCACACCTACTCGTTTCGGGACTTCTTAACGCTTCGGCCTTTCTCTTCAGCTAGCTCATCCTCTCAAATGTCACCCGTCATCAGCAAGGTTCTGAGTGGGCACATTCTTGTGTGACATTAGTATTAGCTGTGTAGCTTCTAGAGTTTAGGCGAGGAGTGCTCAAAGCGGTGGGGTTTTCTTTATAGCTGCAGCACCGGGAAAATCATCACCACGATTGTCATTCCCTCTCTGAGAAAGTGCAGCTCAGGCAACAATCAACAAATTTAAACCTATATCACACTATACAGAATATCGGAGATTTTAAGAACATCAAACAATAGTGATATGTGGGTACTTTCTTAAAGGCTAGACGCAATTGTATAGTGACTTATCCTGGAGAATGATATAGCTAAAACAGTTTTAGTAAAAACTATGTGGACTTATAATATGAATACATGAGCAGAAATATATTGAAATCACCAACAACGTAACCGCAATATCATTCTGAAATTATTCTGAAATTAGCTTAATATAGAGATATTTTTTTACCTCCAAGAGATTTTGGGTTAATATTTGTTGCAACAACCACCTTGGATTCAACACCAAAGCTTAGTAGTTTTGTGTCAAGGTCCACATCAAGTCCATCAAAAACATTGAGGCAGACAAGCTTGTCTCTGAAATGGGTGGAGGGAGGTATCTTATCGTACACTAAACTTGGCACCAACATATATGTTACATGTTAACAATTTATGGAAGCAGGTAATATCAAATACTTATCATCAAGCTTTATGGTTTCCATGAGGTGTTGAGTGATTTCGGTGTCTTCTTTGTACATGGTTTTGTTGCCCCTAATTTCTCCAACGATACCTATTGACCAAGATAAAAATAAATGCTACTCATTGGTGAAATGAATAACTATTATATGGTGTGCTTGTAGTGAATGTTTAGCTATTCAAGCCTGACATGAGCTACTCGTATTTGTGGAAGCTGAAGCTCTCCCTCGGGATCAGCTTAGTCGTGTCTGTTACCTTCACAAAAATTGTCTGGTCGGTGAATCAAATAGAAACGGCTGCGTCAGCAAACTTGAAGGTTAGATTGCTTCTCGCAACATCAAAACCATGTAACTCATAAACCTAGCCGTCTTGAAAGATATATTGGACGGAGTTAAGACAGTGAACAATGATTGATCCTTGGATGAGTGTAGCCTACGAGAGGAGTAGATGAAACGAATTAAAAAAATATCAAATCTATTAATTGGCTCTAACAGCATAAAGTAGGTATTGATTTACCTTTGCATCATCTTACATCAACAAACTTAAATAAACGCAACCAAAATCATCTAAACTCAATTTTTTCAAGAAATAGATTGATGATTATGAGTTCCTCACCGGAATCACCTTTGCATTAAGGAGGAATATATCAATTCCCATGAATTCACCGCGCTTTCTTAACCTTATGGGCTTCCTAGAATAGAGGGAGTCTTGTCTGAACCATTTGTTTGAAGCGGCTGGATTTTAACTCTAAGAAATGGATTTGAGAAGTTTCCATGAAGGGATGAAAAAATGTAGCAGACATCAAAATTAACAGATAAAAAGAACTGAGCTTACGCTTACTAGCTCATGAGAGCAATCAAGTTGAGAAGCTTAAACATTAAAGAAGAGTAAAATAGTGTTAGTGGTTGAGATTCATTGCTTACCCTTAAGGTTGTGAAATATTCATGGGCGGAGGGAGTAAATGGAGACACTTAATGAAAAGGTTGAATGAAGAGGTCAAACGATATATAGGTGTTATCACTATGCGATGCAAAAGAAAAGGGGATTGGAAAAGACAAAGGTAAATTGTAGATGTTGGTGGGCGTAAATAGGTTAAGATTAAAGGGATATAGGTATAAACATTAGATTGAGTTTATATGTTTTTAATGGCCCATTTTGCTGGTATGTTTTTTGATCAACGAAAATTACACTTTATAAAGAGGTTTACGTGGCATAATTTGCCATTCTTTAATTGCTGAGGTGACACTCTAATGAGAGAGAGAAAACTTACTTTATTAGTATAGATTCTTGTTTATCAACTTATTGTTCTTACCTTTATTTTCAGGTCATCTTGTACCCCAAAGGAGTAACAAGTCGTCCATCTTCACTATCTTCCATCCGATCACCATCTCCATCGATAAAATCGACTCATCACTCATCTATCTCACCGAACCAGCTTACGTGCCCACAACCCTTTCTCATTCATCTTACAATCGATTAATTGATCTATTTACTGCTTTTAATATTGCTTGCCTAGATTAAACTTAAACATAAAGTTTTATTTTTTGATCGACGCTCCATGTAGATTCAATCCCTAAGTGCTACAATCGATCAATTATTTGAGAGAGTTGCTCTAGGGTAATTTGAGCTACATCAAATTTAGCACCCTTGCCAGAGAGTATTTGGTTCACCATTAGACCTGGTGGAGAGATTTAGTTTAAGTTTTTTTTTTGTTAATTATAAAATTCTTTACGTCTTTTAGGTGAATGCCTAGCTGTGCCATAAATCTTGGAATTTTCGGATTTTTCTAAATTTAAACGTACCATCCGCAAAGAGAGGCGATAAGTATCGATCGACACCTTTTCTTCTCGATCGACATCTTTCGCGGCCAAGCAACAATCAACACTACTGAAGCAAAAATCAACACCAACCTGCAAACGGAAAATATGGTTGCGGCTCTTGTAATTGATTAAAGATGAGAATGGGACCTGCATGACCACAACACTAACCTCAGATCTTGTCCCTCGTCCTTTAATCTTGTGCATAAGTGGGAAAAACCACAATGTAACATATTTTATGATCTCAGTGTTTTAATATTATTTTACTAAATATATTTAAACTATATCTATATTATATTAGGGGTGGAAAAAATAAACTGAACCAAACCAAACTGACCCAATCGAACTCAAACGATACAAACCAAACGCAAACATACGTCTAAACCATTTGGTTCAACATTTTTATCAACCCAAATGGTTTGTTTTGGTTTGGTTTAAAATCAAACTAAACTGAAAAAGCAAAGTGTTTTTAATTAGATTAATTAAATATAATAATAATATTAAAATTTGATATATTTAACTATTTAATATGAACAACTAAACATAATTTTATTACCATTTAGTTTAATATGAATAAAATAACATTAAGTAAGAAAAATAAAATAATATGAATCTAATACATTAAAATCAAAACCAAGAGTTACTTATGCTATTTATATTTGGAGATAATAATATTCAATTATTGGATTATATCTTCTATTATTTTTGTGATATCTTGTTTTATAATGATTTATTGTCAAATCATGATTTGTTTATGTTTTTATAAATTATATTTTTGTAACTAAACTAGAACAAAACTAAAAAACACTTCAATTAAACTGAACAACCACAAACAAAACTAAATTAACTGAACTAAATAACAAACCAAACCGGGAACACTAACCGGATCGAACACAAACCAAACCGAACACAACCAAGCCATACTCATGTTGGGTTAACTTTGGGTTAAAATTTTCTTAATACCCAAATAACCAAGCCAAACCGAATCCCGAACCCATTATTAAACCGAAATGCCAAACCTATATTGTATGATACATATCCGTATATATCAAAAAAAAGTCTAAAACTAATAAAGTAAACGTGGAGTTTTTCAAAAAAAAAAAGTGGAGTTTTTCTCACGTCACTTTTTTACTCTCTTGTAGTGCCATGTCAACCAGTTTGATAATCGTTTTGGTTCAAGCCAATATTTTCCATCCGCCACTTCAATTTCGAGTCTTTGCATTTCGTAAATCTCAGTTATCTCTTATTTAACTGCAGATTATTTGATTTTGTCATCTCCATTCGATTATACATCACTTGTCGTATCACGCAGACGCTTAAAAGATTCTGTCATCTCCACTGCTGAGTTGCTTGCATTCATGAGGTTTGATAAACTCAGTGACAAAGCTCTGTTATTTCTGATATAGTTGATTCTGTCGGGCCAGGTCATGGATGTTCCTCCTCTCTCTCTCCAAGGTATGCATCTAAATAAATCACACTTGGTTAGTTCTTTATTCTTCTATCTCTCTAAGTTTCGTTTTATCCGCTTCTGTAAGAGAAGTGCTTCTAAGCAGGTACAATACTCTAGACCAGCACAATCAACCACTTGTGCCACATTTACACATGATGTGTTACAAGGGAGAGCTTAAGTATCACATGTTCACGAACATATGCCCCATCCTCTTAGCGCAGCATCGTGGAGAGAGAGAGAGGAGAGAGAGAGAGGGGGGAGGCACGTCATGGTGCAATGATACACCTTTGAGAAGGAAGGAAGAAGACAATGAAGATGAAGCCGAAGATGAAGAAGCTGTGACGAAAGCTAGAGCTTTCGATGATTGTAGGGATGATAATCCTCATGATACAGGTAACAAAACTCACACCTTGTGACTGAGATTATAGACTGATATTCTCCCTATTTTTTCTTATTTACAAACTCCTTTTTCCACCTCTAATGTGCTCTATAACACATATGGTGACATCACCATTGATGAGCTGCAACAATCGTATTTTCAACATGGATGATCAATGTTTTTCTTCAGTATGCAATCGAAAAATTTGATCAAGATAAATGTAAAGCTTTGACTCTTGACATGTTTTTACCGATGTATGTCTCTTCAGGATTGAGTATGGAGAATTTGTTGCGATGATTCAAAAGGGAGTCCGGACTCAATGAGAAATAGATTAAACATCAGCATGAGAGATGTGTAGCCACATACACAAATTTAGGGATGTTATATAGGGGTTTTGAAATTTAGGGTTATCCCAACCCATCCCTATAATTTAATGAGCCCTAGCCCTAATGCATATACTCATTAAGTATATAGGGTTAGCTTAGGGCTGGGCGTTAAAGAAATAAAGGGTTTTGAGCAGAGTTGAGCCCTATTATGGTAAACAATAATATTTTGGGTGTAGACATTTTTTTTTGTTAAACTATTTTGATGTAGGATTAAAACTTCAAAAAAATAATTTTCCTTCCCAAAACTGCAAAAATTGAATTTTTCGCTAAATCTCATGAAACAAAGCTTTGCGTCAAAATCGTGAAAACAAAGACCCTATAAACCACAAGATCGAGGTTTTTCCCGCAAAACCAGCAAAAATCGAGGTTTCTCGCCAAAGAACCAGAGAATGATCGAGTTTTCCCGCCAAAATCGCAAAATCGAGTTTTCCGCCAAAACAGCAAAATCGAGTGTTTTCCCGCAAAACGCAAATCGAGTTTTCCCGCCAAACCCACATAATTGAGTTTTCAAACCGTAAAATCAAGTTTTTTCCCGCCAAAACCGCAAAATCGAGTTTTCCGCGTCAATAACCGCAGAAATCGAGCTTTCCGCCAAAAACGCGCAAAATCGAGTTTTCTCGCAAAAATCGACTTTCCCGCAAAATCGAGTTTTCGCGCAAAATTGAGTTTTTCCGTAAAATTGAGTTTTTCCGTAAAATTGAGTTTTTCCTCTAAAACGCAAAATCGAGTTTTTCCGCTAAAACCGCAAAATTGAGTTTTTCCCGCCAGAACCACAAAATTCGAGTTTCCCGCAATCATCAGTTTTTTTTGCTAACACCGCAAAAATGAGTTTTTTCCCGCCAATCGAGTTTTTTTCGCCAAAACCCGCAAAAAATCAAGGTGTTTTTCCGCTAGAACCGCAAATCGAGTTTTCCGCAAGATTTAAATTTTCCGCCAAATTGAGTTTTTATGCCAAAACGCAAATCGAGAGTATTTCCCGCCTAAACCGCAAAATCAAGTTTTTCCGTAATATCACCAAAATTGAGTTTTTCCGTAAAATATTTTAATAAAAAAATCATTTTTATTTGATTTATGTTAATGTATGAGATAACATATATTTTGTAAGAGATTATGATTAAAATTAATTAGCATAAAATGATAAAAGGTCTTAAAAGGGGATTAAGGGTTCAAACCCTGTTTACATATCTTGATGTGGTATCTAAAAAAGGGTTAGGGTTCATTTAGGGCTGAGCTTAACTTATATAGGGTCGGGTTGGCTGGGTTACCCTATATAACATCCCTATACACAATACAACATCCGCGTCTTTGGAAAAATTCCCTGCGAAGCTGCTGATGTTTGCAGTACTCGACAATTCAGAGAGAAGGCTGTACTGAAGCCGGATTCATAGGTGCAGACTAAAGAAGGCAGCTCAATCCCTAGAATGTTGACTTTAAAATGTAGAAAGATACAGCGTGTGACTTTAATATATTAGACAACAGTTTGGGAGCTATATTAGTGATTCGCTTTGTTGGTAGAATGACTAGATCACTTGAGCTAGCTCAAACACAGGCTCTTCTGTTTGCATCTTTCTTTGTTGAGCTGCTATGTTTCATAAATTTTTGTTGTTCTCGTCTTGCTTGACGCAGTTAGTTGCGCTCTGCGCGTCTGAATGTTGCGTCTGGCGTTCCCATGATAAATCTGGTTACGCCAGAGTAATCAGCGGTTGAGTCGACGATCTGCCGCAGACGCTGCCTCAGACCGAGCAGCGCAGTCATAGAAGCTGCGTCTGCCGCAAACGAACACACTATTATGGGACTTACAATGGGTACAACCACCAGACATGCTACAACTACCTCACACGTTATGCTTTTCAGATCTCGTCTATCTCATTCTCTCTCTGGCGCTGAGAGTAAGCGAACGAATGCATGGGATGGAGCTAGCCCAATATTGGCATCACTTGTCAGAATGTTGATGCAAATACGGAACCCCTGTCTTACTTTTAGTCAATTGGAAGACCAAAGATACATTCCAAGTCTGAGGCGTGCTGTGGCTCGAGCCTAGAAGATGACCTCGGCGTTTTTCTCCTAGCATCACTTATGATATTTCACAAGGTTTCTTTTGGTCGTCGATTCAGTGATAGTAGCAGCAAGATGCAAAAGCACGGTGTACTTTCTGTTCTTTGAGTAAGATAATAGGGTACATTATATGTCGAAATAAAATATGACAGAAGATAGCTACTGTCCCAGATCAATTAGCTGTCGAGAGACTAGGTTTGTACTATTGTCCCTTCTAGTGTTATTTGTGTTGTAACAACGGGTCTTACACAGTATCTGGTGAGCTTTGTTTCGATTAGTCGTCATTCTATCAAAGGTTGTGGTAGCCTTCGTCGTGTTGGGTGAGAGTTTTCATAACGCATCTACGCACTAGTAATGCCCGATAGTGTAGTGTGTTTCTTAGTATGTAAGTTTTGAGAGTGACTTACATGATAGCATGTATTATGTTTGCTATATTTTAATTTTAATGTAGATTGATGACGACAAGCAACGAATGAGAGGCATCTCCTAGAACAAAGAATAATAAAGAGAGGGACAACGTGTTTCTATATTGGCTGTTAGAAACACTCACTGCACTAAAAGCTCTGCAATGCTTTTCTCTACTAAATCTCTATGGATTCACCTCTCCATAAGATCTATATTTAATAGTAAAGGACAATTCCCTTTAACATGTGGGATATATGGAAAAGCACAAACCTAATCTATAGAAAACTTCATTTTGCCTTATTCTAGATTGTCTTTTTGTGTTTATCTCTTAACATATTATACATCTAATAATATGTTAAGTTTCCACAAGCTTGAATTACCGCCAACAATCCCCTTAATTCCAACTTGAATTAGGGATAGACCAATTTCTTGAACTCCGATTAAGCTCCTCATTTGCTTGAACTTAATCCTTGCTAAATGGGCTTGGTTATGATGTCGGTCCTTCTGCTCAAGCAACTGACGTTTGCATGTATCGACTTAGTACACCAACTGTGGTAACACACACCTAGTCTTGTGTGAAGTAGATTACCACCAAACATCCTATGTGCTTCTTTTGGCATTTTGTAGCATTTAGTCTCTGGTTCATCTCTAACCTTTGAAATCTTTGAACTCAACTTCATTGCTATGTGGGATCGTGTTACACACTTCCATCTTGTGTCACACATGATTCCTTGAGCATAACTGCTCCTGCCTTTATCTTGATTTCGTCTGCTCCTTGAATCTTGTAGATCGCACTGTTAACCTTTATAGGTTTCATATCCGCCGGTCCTATCACAAGCTCCGCATATCTTGTTTCTTGTGATAGACTCCAACTCAGGCTACCATCTCTTCAACCCATAAGTAGTAGTTCGACGATCTTGCGACTCATATGAGGTAAACTCTCCTCCTCCATCGGTGCAAGCTAGATTGAACTTACCTGAGGCAACTCTCCTCCTCTAGCGGTGTGAAATCTTTTGAACCGATAGAATGCCTCAGGAATATTTGTTGGCATTGGGTGGTGTGATTCGTCCACACAAATCTCTAATGCAATAATTCCAATAGCTTTGATGTACGAACCATAGCCTTAGTCGGGAAATGCATCTCTAATTTTCTTCCCTGCGATACTTGTGTTTACAGCACGCCTTCTCCCGTGTGTTTACAGCCACGAATTCCTATGACTAAATGTCTGAAGTCTTGCCTTGTGATCGTCTGGAGGTTTTGCATTGTTATCAGTATCTTCTTCTTCTTCTTTTCTTTCCTTCTTCTTCTTCTTCTTCTTCCTCATCTTGGTTTATATAGCTTCTTTTTCATGATCCTCACCTTGATCATTACCTTCTTCTATATCACCCTTATGTGGAAGCTTAAGCATACTAGGTTCACAATCTTCTTGGTTTGTTAATAGACGACCAATCCCAAGATTTCTTTCTCGTCGAATATCATATCTCTATCTCACCATCACTTTCCTGCGACTGGATCATAGAGTCTATATGCTTTGGAACCCGGGCTCAGTTCCAAGATTGATCACACTCTTTGATCTCTCATCTAACTTCTTTAGATGTGTCACAGTCTGATTTTTGCATGTGCTACACAAACTAAATATCCTAAACTGCTTGATATTTGGTTTCTTCGATATGAGACATTCGTTGTGGCTTTTGATCCTCTTCATCATGGGATCAACTGTCCCAACGGTTTTTGTCACACAAACATGGGCTTTAGTTCGGAATGAATGTCTAATCTGCTTCCATGCTAGACATGCGTCACACACGGCTATCTTCGTGTGTTACACTCGGTATTCCTACGGACCATATCCTTCTTTGCCATGTTGTTCATCACGCCATAGCTTATACTGTCCTAGTCGAGCATGCCACCTCCATGTTGCATCTTCATCTCTGACATTGTAAACACTGCGGATTAGCTAAGTCTCCATCAGGGTCTTGTAGAGACGGTTTTGAGATCATGTTAACACGTACAAGCAACCTGCCACACGAATCTGTGAGTGTTAAATAGACATCTTTCATGTTAACCCTCACATCCGTTCTTTGTTGCTTGTCCAAGACTCAATATGTTATGCTTCAGGTCGGGTATGTAGTATATGTCTTTGAGTGCCTTCTTCTCTCCAGTCTTGCACACAAAGGTAACAACCCCTTTTCAACTTCACTTTCCCTTTGGTGTTTGAGATTCAAACTTGAAAAGAACTCCTTGTTTCCCGTCATGTGATTGCTCGCTCCATTATCCAAATACCAAACACTTGCATTGCCTTTGTCGATATCAAGATTCTTCGGAATCACCTTGTCTTCATTCAAGAATACCACCTCGTGTACATAGAGGGCATCGGCCTCTTGTGTTTCATTTAAGTTGGTTTCTTGATTCCTCACTGACTTCTCGGGACATGAATTCGCATAGTGACCCGGCTTGTCACATCTCCAACATATCAGCTTCGAACGATCCTTCTTCGAGTTTTTGTCTTCGGTGTGTGACACATGACTTTGGTTGTGTAACCTACCTCGACCTCTGCCTCTTCCATTCCGTCCTCTACCTCTACCACGGAAATCTCCATAGTTCCTCTGAACTTGGTGATTATTATCTGAAAACATAAGCTTCCCTTGGTCTTCCTTTTGAGTTTCTTCCCCTACACGCTCCTCGTACGCCTTTAGCCTTCCAACTATGTCCTCAAAGCCCGTAGTGTTGAGGTCTAGGACTTGGTCAAGCGACGCTACGATCTGGATATACTTGTGTCTTGGAAGACCCTTCAAAAAACTTCTTAACCATCTTGGATTCTTATATGTTTTCTCCCAACGAGGCTGCCTTGGATGATAACCCTGATATCTTTTCCCCGCAAAGTCATCCACGGTATCACTATCATCCATCTTCAACCTGTCGAACTCCGTCATCAATGTCTGAAGTCTCGCCTCCCTTACACGATCAGCTCCAAGGTGTCGTGGACTTGATGGCGTCCCAGATGTCTTTTGATGTGGTTTGTTCTCCCACCTGGAGAATCAAAGTTTCGGGAATGGATTGAAACAAAAGAGCAATCGCAACATCGTTCTTCCTTTTGATCATCCGAACCAGGGTCTATCGTGTCCCACACATCATGAACACGGAGTAACACCCTCATCCTTATCGACCAAACTGTGTAGTTTGTCGAGTTCAGCATCAGACATTGGATGGATGCGGATCCAAGGTCCTTCGCGGCGTGGAGGCCCTATTCACGTCAGCCATCTTGTGTCGCGAATTTTTGCTTCACAGCCACAAGGATCGAAGCTTCAACGTAAGCTTTGATCGAAGCTTTAACTTAAGCTCTGATACCAATTGAAGGATCTCTTAGAATAAAGAATAATAAGATAACTTTCTTATTGCTTTAGAAACTACTCAAAACTAAAGCTCTCAATGTTTCTCTTAGATCTCTTATGGAACACCTCTCCATAAGATCTATATTTATAGTGAAGGACAATTCCCTTTAACATGTGGATATGGAAAACACAAACCTAATCTAATAGAAAACTTCATTTTCCTATTCTAGATTTCCTTTTTGTGTTTATCTCTTAACATATTAAACATCTAATAATATGTTAAGTTTGCACAAGCTTAGAATTACCCAACAACGAATTAGTATAAAGTAAAAAAATAACATGCTTCAAGCAGAGGTCTATCTTTCTATTGTTATAGCAGAATCCACAAAACATAAACATTTGAACACATACGCATACGTATACGTATATGCATATATGAAAAGAGCAATAATTTCATGAAGTAGAATGTGGAATACGATGAGGCAGCTATAAGTCTTAATCATGTAATCAAATTTATGTTTTGGCAACAAGTTACAACGTTACGAACCGAACTCCTACAACGACCCTCCGCACTAGAACAAAACATAAAGCCCTAGCTTTAAAAATCCCACTATCATAAATAACAAACCCAGTAGATAGTAGCACAGTAGCCCGTCAAGCACAAACCCAAGAACACATTTATGACTCATTAATGATTTTAGTAAACGTTTATTTGTTAAAATGCACGTACAAATTTCCCAATCTATAAACAAACTTGTTTTAAAATACAAGGACTCAATAAGTTTCAAAAAAAGAAATACAAGGACTCAATCACAATAATAGGTGTGAATTTTTTTTAAATTAACAAAACAAAACCACCACTAGGACAATATTATTAGGATAAGGAAATCATAGCACATTCATGAGAATATATTCTCTTAGTCAATCATTACAACTAACGTATATATGCTTCCGTAAATATATATTATGTATGTTTGTATAAAGCAAGAGTTTTACTTAATGAATAGAATCATCCTTTTCCATAAGTCAATATGTTATCAGAGCAGTGAGATCCTGTCTCTCTTGACTCTAACGTCTTCTTCTTCTTCTTTTCTCTCAACTTTTTCTTTACTTATTCTGCAAGTCTCTTCTTCTTTAAATCTCTCACTCCTTAACATGGCAACTGACAGTCCAAACACAACCTCATCTGCTGAGGCAACAACTGTCTTTAATCCCAGAGATCCATCGAACACACTTCTCACCGTCAACATGTCAAACATCACAAAATAAACTAACGCAAATTATCCGATGTGGAGTAAACAGACTAGTGTTCTCCTCAAAAGTCTAGAGCTAAACAACTTCCTCGATGGAACAACGATGATCGCTACCACAACCCTCAACGCCAAAGGACAAAGCATACCAAATCCGACTTATACTCCCATGGAGGCGTCAAGACGACTTCCTTTTACAGTGCATTGATTAGGCCATATCCACTCCACTGCAATCTGATGTCTCAAGTGAAACGACAACAGCTCAGATCTGGAGTCTATTGGCACAAAATTTTGGGAACCCTACTCGAGGCCATATACGTCAACTGAAGAACCAAGTCAACAAGTGCACCAATGGAACAAAGACTATCTCTGAATATCTCAGGATTGTCAAGACCAAAACCGATGAGTTAGCTGAGCTTGGAAAACCGATGGATCCAGAGGACATCACAGAAAACGTACTTGCTGGTTTACCTGAGGAGTATAAACCCGAAATCGATGTTATCCATGGCGGAGAAACAGCAATATCATTCGCTGAACTTCATGAGCGCCTCTTGAACAGAGAAGCAATGCTACTTTGCAAAGAACCAGCAATGATCCCAGATGTTCCAATCACAGCAAATGCAACAGACTCAAGACCACACAATTACAATACGAAAAACAACTAGAGAGGCTCAAACCGCAATGCCAACAACAGAAAGTACTCAAACCAAGGCTCTTACCATTCCCCTCAGGGCTCATATAATCGAGCACCAAGACCATACTTAGGTCACTGTCAAGCTTATGGTAATAAGGGTCACAGTGTGAAAATTTTTCCAGAATTCCAAATTGTGCATGGAAACAACACACCTCAGCAGTGGTGACAGCAACCACAACCACAAGAATGGCAACCACGAGCCAATGTAGCCATGATGAATGGGGACACATCCACCTGGTTGCTTGACTCCGGAGCCTCCCACCACATGACATCCGACATCGCCAATCTCTCACTTCACACTCCTTACAATGGTGGCGATGATGTTATTCTCGGAGATGGCTCGGGTCTCAACATCTCCCATACGGGTTCTTTATCTCTTCTTTCTTTTAATCAACCATTCTTTATTGATAATGTTCTTTATGTTCTTACTTTAGATAAGAATCTAATCTCTGTTTTTCAACTTTGCTCAACTAATGGGGTTTCTGTTACCTTTACACACACATTCTTTCAGGTTCGAGATTTGAATATGGGGGCTCTTCGTTTGGAAGGAAAACCTAAGAATGGAACCTACTTGTGGCTGAAAGTTCCAAATTCAAAATCTCCATCACTTTCATTTGCATCGGCCACACCCATTTTCAAGTACTACATAATTTTTGTTGATCATTTTACTCGGTATACTTGGCTATACCCTTTAAAAAGAAAATCTCAAGTTTCTGAAGTTTTTCAACGTTTTAAATTACTTGTCGAAATCCTCTTTGAAACTAAAATTAAAACTTTCTATTCAGATAATGGTGGTGAGTATATAGCTCTTGCTGCTTTTATAGCTTCTAATGGCATCTCACATTATACTTCACCACCTCATAAGCCAGAGCACAATGGTATTTCAGAACGGAAACATCGAAATATATGCGAAACTGGCCTTGCGCTTTTTTCTCATGCATCAATTCCTAAAAACTACTGGCCATATGCTCTAGAAACAGCAGTTTATTTAATAAACCGTATGCCTACTCCTGTCTTACAACATAAATCACCTTTTGAATGTTTGTTTGGCTGTGTTCCAAATTATTCTAAGTTGAGAATTTTTGGTTGTTTTTGTTTCCCATGGCTTCGTCCATACACAACCCATAAACTAGATTCTACATCAACACCTTGCATTTTCCTAGGCTATTCCACTACTCAGAGTGCATACTATTGTATAGATAGAGCAACATCTAGGATATATACTTCTCGCCATGTGGTGTTTCAAGAATACATTTTTCCATTTGAATTGCCTAACCCCTTAACTTCTGAATTTTCTACTGAACATGTTGATGCAGAACCTTCGAATGCAGGTCATACAGCGGCTACTGTCACACCAGTTCAATCACGAAAACCACTACCATCGGAAACACCAACTTCACTACCAGCAAACACAGCACCAGAACCAGTACCGCAGATGATGCCACAAACGAACCTGAAAACACAGCCCTCTATTCTTAGTGAAGTGCAACATGCAACAACACAAATCAACACAACAGAGAGCATTTCTACTGCATCTGCAGAAACACCAATTCCGACTACTACACAATCACATCTAACAGCACCAGGCATGCAGTCTCAATGGCAAAACAATCAGCCACAATAACAGCCAACTCGTCACTCCACACGACCTTGTAAACCTATAGATAAACTGAATCTCTCTGATACTATTTTTTCAGGTACAAAGAAGATACCAACAACAGTTGCAGAGGCACTCAAGTATCCTAGATGGAGAAAGGCGATGTGTGACGAGATAAATGCACAAAAAAGAAATCATACCTGGGATTTGCACTCTCCATATCATGTCGCAAACATTGTAGGCTGTAAGTGGTTTTTTACAATCAAAAGGAAAGCTGATGGTTTTGTTGACAGGTTCAAGGCGCGCCTCATAGCAAAAGGATACAACCAACAGCAGAGAATAGACTATCAAGAAACATACAGTCCGGTAATGAAACCTGCAACAATCAGGCTGGTTCTAAGTGTTTCGACCTCACAACAATGGCCTATCTGCCAATTTGATGTAAACCATGCTTTCTTACAAGGAAAGCTCAATGAGTTTGTCTACATGATGCAGCCACCCGGATTCATCAACAAAGACAATCCAACAGAATTGTGAAAACTGAACAAAGCAATATATGGTCTCAAACAAGCACCAAGGGCTTGGTACAATGAACTCAAAGGATTCCTGCTAGACTCAGGCTTCACCAACTCTCTAGCCGATACCAGTCTCTTCATCTACAACCGCGAGGGCATACTTCTCTACATGCTCGTCTACATAGATGACATCATACTCACTGGAAACAACACTCAGCACCTCAACCGCTTCATCCATGATTTGTCCACCAGATTCTCTCTCAAAGACCTTGGCTCTCTTTCTTATTTTTTAGGTATTGAAGCACATCGCTCATCTGAAGGTCTCTTACTAACTCAACGCTGTTATATTGCAGATTTGCTACAACACACAAAGATGGTGGACTGCAACTCCATCTCAACACCAATATGTCCATACAGACCACTCACGCTTGATTCTGGTCAACCTCTCAAGGACCCAACACAGTTTCGAACCACAGTAGGAAGTCTACAGGAGCGTACATTGTCTACAATGGGAGACACCCAATCGCATGGTCTTCTAAGAAACATCCCACAGTAGCTCGCTCTTCCACTGAGGCCGAATATAGGTTCATTGCCTCCACAGCAACAGAAGTCTGTTGGCTCCTTTCCCTATTCACGGAAATGGGACTCAAGATCAACTCAACACCTACGATCTATTGTGACAACATCGGCCCTACTTACCTGAAAGCTAATTTCGTCTTTCACTCTAGGATGAAACATCTCGCCCTTGACTATCACTTCGTCCACAACCATGTTCAAGCAGGTCACATGCGTGTCTCACATGTTACATCTGCTGATCAACTTGCCGATGCGTTAACCAATCCCCTCTCCCGCGCGAAACATCAACAACTCTGTTCCAAGATCAGACTAGCACACGGCGGTCCGTCTTGAGGGGAGATATTAGGATAAGGAAACCAAAGCACATTCATGGGAATATATTCTCTTAGTCAATCATCATAACTATCTTATATATGCTTCCGTAAATATATATTATGTATGTTGTATTAAGCAAGACTTTTGCTCAATGAATAGAATCATCCTTTTCCATAAGTCAATAAGTATTACAACAAAAATATATAAACAAATCCGAAAAACTTACTAAAAACAATTTACCACACATCTGACAATGAATAAAACTCAAAAGTTACATAAACACCCAAAATCTTAATCCAAGAAACTACGCCGCGTAGGAGTTGCAACGAACATGCACGACCTCACTCGACAGTGACTGCATACCACACGGTTAACCACCTACAAAACAAAAGGTTTTCTCGCAATAATTAAATTCAACAGAAAAACATACAAACACATACAAACACATATCACATATTTTTACCGATCAAACTACTAGTATTAAATATTTTAACAAAAATGACTGTAATTTATAAAATTTAATTAATAAATAAGAGAATAAAAGCCACAATGCAGTGAAATCCATGTAAGATAAGAGCTGAGTTATATCCATCCTTATTAAGGCATTTCTAACAGTACATAAAAATGAGGGAAAGCATCAAAAAAACAAAAAAAAAAATCTCTTCAATAGCACATCATTTCGAGAAGAAAGAGGATTCAGATTTTTCTCTCTCTAGTTATATGCAACTTCTATTATAAAAATGTTAATTGTGGAAAGTAAAATTTCAATTCTATCACAAGTTGGATACCACTTTTCAAATTTATCATCAATGAATGATTATTTACAAAGTACCTTAATTTATGATGAAAAAGACTAAACTATTTTTTCTAAATATTTATAACCCGAATATTGCGCCATATTACTTTTTAGGTCACTAGGTCACTGGATCGATCATGGTTGAACAATAGGTCAATATAATAAGGAAAATTTGTCAAAAGTGACGTAAAACTTGATTTTGAATGCAAATATAAACTCAAAATTAATGAAATGCAAAAGTAATGTAAAAAGATAGCGAAATTACAATTACCCTTACGACCTAACCAAAAAATGTAGACGCTTTTATGATTATAAAAATGGGAAGTCTTCTCGAGACAATAAAGTATTCTCGAGAAGAGTTCTCGAGAAATCTAGTCATGTATCTACTTTATTGAACTAGAGTCATTGTAAAAAATATACAATGTACATAATTTTTTGTAAAATATTTTTATAGTTAGACGAATTCATATTTTTATATCTTCTGAATTTGAATACCATACTATATCTCTATAACAAACAAACTAGATTTCCTAACAAATATATCTTATACTCAATTCAAAAAAATGTATAAAATAACTAAACATGCTCATTTATTTCTATATTATACTGAATTATTAAATAATATCACATAAAACTAAATGATATAAATCATCTAGATTTTATACCAATTCTAAAATTTGACAACTCTATAATATGAATATACTTCTTTATTTTTCTGATTTATCATGTTGAACTCATTTCATTTAGTTTTTAGATTTTTTATAAAAAATGTTAAGATGTTTCAAATTATTTTGTTAGTTTTAGGTTATTAGTTCAGTAAAATTTAAATAACCTAAAACTAGGATGTTAGAGGTAAGACAAATACATAGCCAATCCAGAAGGCAAGCCACCCAAACAACCGCTTAGAACATATAATTTCAGAGGGTAGTTTTTTCATATAAGAATTTTTATTATTATATGTGAATATAATTTAGAATCCTTTTTATAATAATAAGATTAATAAGAACTCTTGATTTTATTGAATTTTTTGCTAATAAATATATTAAATTCTTAAAATATTTTTTTTATTAGATTCTTTTTACTAAGATTATGCTTGAATACAATGAAAAGATTATTTGATATTACTATTAAGTTAAATTGATAAAATTGTGTTGTCACACATTGATAAAATTGAATTAGTTTATAAAATTTTAATGTGACATATATATGTGTTTCATATGATAATATAAAAATACATGTTTTTGGTATAAGATAAATTGGTTTTTGTTTTAGACTTATCCTTTTTTGGGTGAGCTAGGTTATCACTTTGATATATTTTTCTTTTTTTTTGCATTTATTTTCATGTATCTTTGTACTTTTAAACCAAAAAATCTTAAGTATTTAATATGAAAACCTTTGAAAAATATATATTTAGGGCATCCAAAAATATTGGACTGCCACTTAACAAACAGAAATGAAACTAAAGTAATACCTTATTTAAAATACAACACAATCATTCAAGTTGTTTCACATATGAACCATAATTAAAATGGTTCTAGTTTGAAGTGTTTCAGTCAAAACCAGATTTCAATTGGGTTTAGATATGAATAACAAATGGTTTTCATTAACCCCTAATTATTAAGATTGTTGTCACAGATAAAATGACATGAGTAAGATCCGAATTAGTAACACAATCCCAAAGAATCAAACATATAATCGAATAGCTTAACATTTTTAATATTTTTTTGGCCAGTCACTCAGTTTTATAAGTTATAAACAAGAAAAATAACCTGCGTTACGGTGCAGGTCAAACTTGTTGTGAAGAAACAAAAATCAACTTGAAGAAAGCAAAAAAGAGCAAAAAAAATGTAGTGAGGCAAATATTTTAGGATTTGTATATTATTATGTTAATGAATAACTTTACAATCCCGTGATCCATATTTATAGCAGTCTTAAAGCTCGATTTCCTTTTCTCTTTAAGAATACATACTTATCTAGAAAAGTAAAATTTTCTAAACCTAAAAGGCATATCGTACCAACAAACGCTGGACTTTTATTGGTGCACAAAGATTTAAGACACTTCCAGGTGCAAAAAACAAACTCTAGTTTAATTTTAAAATTATTTTTTAAAGATTTGGAAGAAAAACTGATGGCAAATAAATTTAAATCATGTACCTATAAATAAAACTTAACCGTGTAAAATTGAACTTAATAAAATTGAAATGTTTTCCAAATAGATTAGTGAATATAGATTTTAAATCAAGATTTTCCACTGGTTAGGATTTGGTAACATATGTTTAAGTAATGTTTATAGGGTTAATTATTAGAATCTTGAATATGTTTTTTTTTTCAAATTAAAATCTAACGTATATAAGTGTATAGTTTTGTATATATTAAACACTTTAAAAGTTGATTTTATGCTTAAAGTTTTTATTATCCAGTTAAACTATTTGATTTTAATATTTAGAGATATTTCTAAAGAAGTTTTTCACGAAGTTATTAAGCAACATACTTCTTTATAAATCTTATGTAATGTATGGCACATTAGGGGTAAAAGACTTCAAACACTTCTTTGAAGTCTGTTAAACTATAATGCACTGGAAGACTTCTTCAGAAGTACACACCAACATTATTCAACCTAATTGAATTTTTTTTTCTATTTATATATTGAATTTTTTTTCTCGTTCTCTTAAATGGCTGCAACAGTTAGTCACCAAATTATTTACCAAGAAATAGATAAGGGGGATTTAGTAAATCATCTGGGGGAGAGATGAGCTTCAAGAAATAGAAAGTGTAATGTTTCTCTCTCTAAAACTTACTAAACTTTTACTAATCTCTTTAAACTTAAAGACACCAAACTTCATGTCAATTTCTCATCTCTTTGTCTCATGTTTTTTTCACAACATTATCTTGTTTTTTGCAGATTTTTCATCGATGGTTTTCATCATTCCGTCATAAAAAGGTAAATTTATGAATTTAGGTGAGTATTTTCCTATTTTTGTGTGTTAGATTCGAATAAAATTATAAATCAATCTAATGTGTTTTTTCATAAACTTAAAAATTATGTTTTGAAGTTTTTCTCTCTCTCTTGAAACCATGTTTAACGTTGAAGTCTGTTAAACTAATATTCACGTGAGATATTAAAATTTCAATGATATATGAACGCAAATTAAAATACTTCGATGAAGTATGTCAATGAGTTTTGAACTATCATATTTCATCATGAAGTCTTCTGACTGCGGTCAAATTATTTTGAAAATTTTAGTTTCACTCTTATAGTAAGGAGACTTCTAGAAAAAATCTACTAAACTATAATGTACTGGTAGAATTTTCAAAGAATATCTGAAGGAGATGTTCTTGTATATCTTGGAAATTTGTGTTTTGATTTTAGTTGTTGGATGTACTGTGAGAAAACATGTAGAGAAAAAAAATCTTCTTTTAATCTTTCATATAATTTTGTAAATAATACATGCACTTTGTCTCCAAATCAATAAAAAAAACTCTTTCTAATGCTTTGTTCCTTCCTTCAAGTTCATGTAACAATAAACAATTGTCTTCACTGTAAATCATTTATTAAAACTATGGTTGTGCAACATAAATGGAAGTTTTATGTGTTGTTTCCCTAAAAAAATTGTTTAATTTGGATGATAATGATGATAACAAGTTCTATTTATTATACAATAATTTATGATAAAATAATATTCGACACAAGTTCAACATAACAAAGTTAAAATATATCAGACCTTTTAATATCACATAAGTTCAACGCAAAAAGAAAAAACAAATAATAAATAAGTTTAAAAATCGTCATCACAAATTAACAACATATTTCTTCATCATAGTTCTATAGTAAACTTACGTAACTGTACCATGCTCTGTAAAATGACATGAAAACACACTAACAAACTAAAACATCATGTTCAAAAAGTTTATCATAACATATTTTTCAAGAAATTTACTATGATTAGCTAGAAACATAAAGAAACAAGAATATTGCTAACATCATTATTATATAAAATTAATTCACGAGATTTAAAATTTACAAATACACTTGTATTTGGATGGCCTTATTAACCTTTTACTTAAAATGCTGAACAACTCCAAATAGATTTGGATGGCCTTATTAACTTTTTTTCAAATAAATCTTGTATTTTCTTTTTATAGTGTTCTAACAATTGCTTATTCATTTGTATAGGTCGTGATTTAGTTGGTATATTTTTATCATTAAATTCTTTTATAAATGGGAGTTCAAACATATATTTTTTTTCTTTCCCAAAAAGTTTTTGGTAGGTCTGAACATACTTGATTTAGCAAATCATTTCTAGATATTTTATTTTATTATTATATATGATGTTTTAAGTTGTTCTGCCATTTTTATGTGATATTGTGTCTTGCAAATATTAAATATGATTATGTTTTCCTTTTATTAAATTAATTGTTTTTTTTTGAATTGTATTTTCTTTTAGATTTAAGATTTCCTTAGTTTTCATTGGTGATAAGAATCCAAATAATAATTTTGTTCCTACGAATTTTGTGGTTATTCTTATTTCAGTACTTTAAATGGATATATTTGTGTAAAATGAAGTTCCTAATATTACTTATTGTGTAAGGTTTTTAACTAAGATAAATTAATTTTAAAAGCAATATCCTTGATTACATATTTTTGCGCATGGTAATTAATATTGGGGTGTTTTGCAAAAGTGACTCAAAATTTCAACTCAAATGCAAAACTAACCCACCATTTTTTTGGAACTTTTATTTGCCTTATTCACCCTAAATTTTTGAGTTATTCACAAAAATGCCATTGCTTTTTTTAATAAGTATTTTACTCTATCATCCTTATCTTCACCAAATATTTACAATATTGCCATTGTCATTGCCATCAATCCCCCAACTACCATGAACAACCAATTTGAAGGTCTTAATGACAAAAAAAACAAATTTTTCTCTTACTATCTCATTTGTTGTGCATTCAAACCACATATCTTTCACTTTCCTTAAAAAATCATTCAAAAAACCCAAGATTTTTATTCCAAACTTTGTAATGTTCATAGAGTAACGGATTGGTAGCTTGAGTAATGAAGTTCTGTGTGCTTGGAGAAGCCTAAGCAAGTCTTCTCTGGGATGACTTCTAATTTTTCTTCAGGGTAGACTTCTTAAGAAGTCTTCTACGTCAATCTTTATTAAACTTCAATTTTCTCAAAACTCAAAACGAATTTTTAATATTTTCTTGTTAATTAATGTGTATTGGGGCTCCTGAGTGAAATTCATAACTAAAATGATGATAATTATGAGGTTACAAACTTTTTATGTTTATTAATGTTCATAGCTAAACGTAGAAGACTTCTTAAGAAGTCTTCTCAGTTTTTTTTTAATATGATGTTGTGTGTTTGCTAATGTGTTTTAATATGATTTTTTCAGATGATGCTTCAGTTACCTGTTGTTTACGGAGAATGGTTGATGAAAGATAATTCTTGGGATTTTGTGGTTGATAATGTCAAAGGAGCGAGAATGTTCTTTTTGAGTGATGGTTCTACACATGATGAACTTGTTGAAATGGTTGTAGAAGATTTTAACCTGGATAAGAACGCTGAGGTTGTGGATTTAACTTACTTGTTACCAGACGCACTAATGCAACAAATAGCTCATGATACACCTCCTATTCATGTTACAAGTGATAGACACGTTCAGAACTTGATCAAGATAAGTAAAACACATGTTGTACGTCTTTGTGTATCAAGCCGAGGCAGGATGAGGAATGTTAATGATGCCAACGCTGAAGGAAACCTAGCTGTTGAAGGAGAAGAAGAAAATGGAGGGGAAGAAGAAAATGGAGGGGAAGAAGAAAATGAAGTGGAAGATGATGATAATTTGCCTCAAAATATAAATTATGAGGAGGAGAAGTATGTTGCTGAAGTGGATGATGAGTTTGGAGATTACAGTGAGTATGGAAGAGTTAAGGATGAGGAAGAGGAAGAATATATATGTTTTGAGAATTTCAAAGAGACATATGCTAATGAAGGAGAAAGCTCGAATAGGATAGTTGACACCAATATATATGTCAGCCAGAGTTTTATCACTAAAGCGAAATTGGTTTCAGAGTTGCGGTTGACAGCGGTGAAGCATAAATTCTCCTTCAAAATATACAAGACCACTAAAACTCTACTTGTAGCAAAATGTCGTGTTCCAGGGTGCAAATGGAAGCTTAGAGCGAGTGTGAAACATGGAACAAACACGTTTTGGGTAACAAAGTATGTGAAGACTCATACATGCTCTGTGTCTGAACGACGGGCTCACCGGAAACATTTTACTGCGAAGTATGTTGGTCAGCTTTTCATAGATCGCGTTGGAATCATTGATGGGTTAAATCCGAAGCATATCCAAGATGCAATGAGGAACATGTTTGGCATGACTCTAGATTACACCACTTCATAAAGAGCATTGTTACATGCTCAAAAATTGGTAAGAGGATCAGCAGAAGAAGGATATGAGAGGCTGCCTTCATATTTGGAGCAAATCACGTTAGCAAATCCGGGTTCTAAGACTAGTATAGAACTTGATGCTGAGAATAGATTTAAGTATCTATTTATATCATTTGGAGCTTCTATTTCTGGTTTTCAGTATCAGAGAAGGGTCATCGTGGTGGATGGGACTCACCTAAGTGGGAAGTATGAAGGTGTTATGTTAGTTGCAGCTGCACAAGATGGTAATTTTCAGATATTTCCATTGGCTTTTGGAATCGTAGATATAGAAGATGATGATGCTTGGGAATGGTTTTTCAAACAACTGAGGAGTTGTGTATCTGATCAGCATGCTTTGATGATAGTCTTCGACTGGCATAGAGCCATTAAAAGCGCGTGTGAAAAGGTGTTCCCTTGGACAACCCGAGGAATATGTTATTATCACCTACAACAGAACATTGTCCAAAAGTATAAAGGGAAGCATCTATTGTACTTGGTTAAAGGCGCTGCTTATGCTCATACACTCTTTGACTTTAACCGCTACATGGAGGAGATCCGGAATGCTAACCCGGTACTGGCAACATATTTGGAGGAAGCGAACGTGAGACTATGGTCACGGGTTCATTGTCATGGAGAAAGGTACAATATAAAAACGAGCAACATAGCTGAATCTATTAACTCCGCTCTCAAGAGAGCAAGAGGATTTCCCATAGTGTTTCTTTTGGAGTTTATAAGGGAAAAGTTGGGACGGTGGTATTGGAAAATGTGAGAAGATGCTCTGAATCTCACAACTGAACATAGACGGGGAATTGAATACTTATTGGCGATTCGTGAGGAGTTAGCGGATAAGATGACTGTCCAACCAATTGATGGAAGTCGATTCTTTATGGCAGGTGGAAAACGTGACTGTGTTGTCGATTTGGAACATAGTAAGTGTGATTGTGGTGTCTATGGAATCGAGAAAATACCTTGCTCGCATGCTATAGCAGCTGGAACCTTTGCTAATCGGCATATTGCAACACTTGTGTGCCCCCTATACTCGAGGGAATATTTGTATGCAGGATACTCACAGAATATATATCCTTGTGGTGGAGAAGTTGAGTCTCGGACTTGTTTTCCTCCAGATGTAAAGCGTGGTCCAGGGCGACAAAAGAAATCAAGATGGCAATCTTGGTTGGAGATATCTAGGATGAGAGGACACAAACCGCGGAAGCTACACAAGGACTATAGCTGCTCAAACTGCAGACAACCTGGTGATACACGTCCAAATTGTCCAAATAGTGAGAACTAATCTTCTGTAAGTCTTCCGGAGGATGTCTTCTGTAAGTCTTATGCAAGTCTTCTAAAAGTCCTCTGTATGTCTTCCGGAGGATGTCTTCTTGAAGTCTTCTGTAAGTCTTCGGTAAGTCTTTGGTAAGTCGTCTGGATGTCCTCTGTAAGTTTTTCGGAGGGTGTCTTCTTAAAGTCTTCTTGAAGTCTTCGGTTAGTCGTCTGGATGTCCTCTGTAAGTCTTCCGGAGGGTATCTTCTTAAAGTCTTCTGTAAGTCATCTGTAAGTCTTCGGTAAGTCGTCTGGATGTCTTCTGTAAGTTTTCCGGAGGGTGTCTTCTTAAAGTTTTCTGTAAGTTGTCTGTAAGTCTTCGGTAAGTCGTCTGGATGTCTTTTGTAAGTCTTCCGGAGGATGTCTTCTGGAAGTCTTGTGCACTTATATCTTATGTCTTATGTCTTATGAACTTATCTTATGTCTTATGTCTTATGAACTTATGTTTTATGAACTTATCTTATGTCTTATGTATTGTGTTTGAATAGGTTTCTTCATTTGAATTAGAATTATGTACATAATATTAGTTCAAGGTTACAAAAGATTATTTCAAGTTACAAATGATTAGTTCAATCATACAGATCCAAGCCCTCAATATCGGTTTCTCCATTGTTGCCAGGGGTCTCATAAATAGGTCAGTAGCCATCTTCTCCCTAATTCTCTTGACGTTCTTATCAGATAAGGCAGGAGGAAATGATTCCATTCCAAGAGCATGACACTCAATGTATTTCAAGGTGAACACACCACAATCACCAGCACGACATTGAGGTACTCCGGCAGCCACTCTCGCATATGTGAATGGCTCTAGTGTGTATTTCACACGCTCTTCGACGGAGGCAACACATATAACAAGCAGACAAGGTAGCATCTTGGCAAAAGGCTCCATTAAATCGGCGAGTTGAGCAGGTCTAATATGGTTTATAATGTTGTCCCAGATGGTGATGTGCCTGTTTGGAATGGACACCCAAATAGCAATCCAGTGATCATTCTTGAATTTCACTGGCGCATAAATGTCATCCACATCTGATCCCCAAACCTTTTTTGTTTGGCAAAATCTGGGTAGTAAACCAGCATAATAATCCCAACTTCCTGCACGAAGCAACCTTCCTAACTCGTTTACATCGGGCTCTGATCTCTTAAACTGTGGGTACTTTAACGTCCACATTCTGCTAAACACGTGATCAAGAATGCAAAGCCTCTCGCTCCTAAAGTGCTCTTGATGGCTTTGAAACCGATGCCTCAGTAAATTGATATAATCATCCATATGCTTCATTGAAAACATAACAAGGCATAAGACTTCAAGAAGACATAACAAGTCAGAAGACTTCCAGAAGACTTACAGAAGACTTCCTGAAGACTTCCCCCGGAAGACTTCCGAAAGACTTCCGAAAGACTTACATAAGACTTCCAGAAGACGTCTTCCGGAAGACTTCCGAAAGACTTCCAGAAGACGTCTTTCGGAAGACTTCCGGAAGACTTACAGAAGACTTCTAGAAGACTTCCAGAAGACTTCCACTAGTAAACCTTAAAAATCTTACCGAGTCGTAGAGCCATTTTAGGGGTGTTCGGATGGTGGAATACCACAGACTTGGCCTCGGTAGTCTTTTATCAGAAACTATTTTATGAGTCCTGAAAACAACAAAACTAGATCAACAAACAACAACAACCAACTTAATGTTCTGTGGGAGATTAGTACTTACGGATCTTTTTTCAAAAATTCAATAAGCAACTTATTGTTATTCTTGTCAAGGGGAGCAAACGGACCATAGCCAAGACCAGCCTTCTTGTTCGGCACCATAACTTTGGATGTGTTGTTGCCCTGATAAGGAGACTGCTGTGATGCAGCAAGCTTCCTATCTTGTTCACTCTTTCCCCTGAGGAATGCCATGGTAGCATCTTTCTTTACCCGGCGTCTCTCGTCCGCCCTATCCAAGTCTGATTTAGTTGGCTCAGTTTTGTCCATAATGACAACACTTGGATCTTCCACCTCCGGGACCCGAGGTGTATTGATGCTACTCATTTGTTTTTGGTCAGTGTCTTTGTTGAAACTTCCTGATTCTTCCATTTACACTCTCACTCTACAAATTCGAGTTCAGTCCACATAAAATTAACTTAGCCAAAGGTTCCAATCAACAAATGAAACAAATGTACCATCCATCCAATCAACAAATGAAACAAAATCCATACAAAATACAACTTTCACTTCTTATTCTTAGTATTCCTCGATATTGGGAGAGGTTTCAGTACTAACCCCTAGTTCGTGCGCAGTATTATCCGGTTCTGAAACTATGAGTTGAAGATCTTCTTTCTTCTCCACAGCTTCAATCCTATCGGCAAGAAGCTTGAACTCCTTTAGGCACTGCCCAAACCCATCAGTCATAACTTTTGTCAAGTTCTTGAAACTTTGTTCAAGATCTTCTTTCTTAACCCCACTCCACGAAACAGAAGGAGCCTCAGTACGAAGTTTCTTCTAGGGTCTTCTTTCTTCCTTGAAAGGAAGCTCAAGAGATTCCTCCTTGACAATGATGACCTTTGGATTGGTCCACGGCTTAGTACCAATGTCTTCCCAGCACTCTTTGCCCCACTTCATCTTACGTTCACCACCACAGATGAGATTCACGAGGTTCTTAACTGCCACATCGGTGTTATCATTGTCCCACTGAAGGAACAATTCACCAAGCTCCTTCACCACTAGTTTCACCACACGAGTCTGCAGGAAGTAATGAATATCAAATTAGATACTGAGACAATAATCACTACCATATCAAGTTAGATACTGAGACATAATTGTGTGCAGATACCCTCTTTGACAAATTTTCGTCCTTTATGCCCCTTATAAGCTAACAAAGGAGGACTAGGTTTGTTTCGTATGGGCTTTCCATACTCCACAGCAAAGTCGGGCAGAGCAAAGTAGATCCAGACTTAGAGTACTTGAATAAACCCATCAATGGTGTAAGATTTTGTCAAATCCTTAGCCTTCACAGAGTCCATAAGGATCTTAAACGCCAATCTCCCCCATGGGTAGGCCTCAATTTCTTCAAGATTCATCACTAGCCTGGCAGGACTAGCCCGTGTCGCGGATGTGGACTTTCGTCCTTCAATGAATCCTGTGTAAATGGCTAGGTATCCCAGCCTCATGCGGTCATCCCGAGACCACTGTCCACATCTCCCACATGCCGCCACTATTTTCTGGGAGCTTGGACCAGAATTGATATCAACACCCATAAACTCCCAGAACCAATACAAATCCTCTGTTAGCCCTACATGAGGATTATCCACATGCTCAACATAGTCGCAGTTAAGACCGGTGAGATGTTCGAACTCAATAAGTGAAAACCTCACCGACTCTGAACCAATGAGACTCCACAGCTCATTCTTCTTCTTGACATCGAGCTGAAAACAGAGCATATAGTGAACCAGCCTAGACGCCCAACCAAAGTTCAACTCCCAGAACTTTATGAAGACTCCCAACCTAGAGTTCTTCAGCTCCTCCCATTCATCAGTATGGAGAGCATCCTTTACAGCAGGAAGTAATCTGGGGTCATCAGTATGATATCCAATGCTCTTCAATGGAATGAGCTCTTCCCCTAGGGTGAACAACCTCTTCGGGAGTACTGGTAATTCCATTGTATAGCCTGCAAACAATGATAAAACAACATATCAAACATAAAACAAACACACCAAGAGTTCTACACTAACATACAGACTGTGAAGACTTTGGAAGACTTCGAAAGACTTCGGAAGACTCTCGGAAGACTTCGGAAGACTTTAGAAGACTTACTGAAGACTTACGGAAGACTTACGGAAGACTTCGGAAGACTTTGGAAGACTTACCGAAGACTTACGGAAGACTTACCGAAGACTTACGGAAGACTTCATTGAAGACTTACGGAAGACTTCATGGAAGACTTACGGAAGACTTCGGATGGCTTCCATTAAGTCTTCCGGATGACTTCCATGAAGTCTTCCGGATGACTACCATGAACACTTACAGATGACTTCCATGAAGACTTACGAGGGATTTCCATGAAGATTTACGGCAGACTTCCGGGAGACTTACGGACAAATGGGTCAACTTGAGGTTGGAAAGGAAAGAAATAGAGGAAGAAGTCAAGGGGAGAAACGAACGGTTTCAGATCTGAAATAAAGAGGAACCGGTAGTCGGAAGAGATTCGTCGGAAATCGTCACAGTAATCGCCTTAGAAGAGGAGGCTAGGGTTTTCACCAACTTTTTTTTCTGAAACACCGAAAAGTGAAAAAAAATAGTGAAAAACTACTATTTATATGTACGGTAAATTATCAGGTTAGGTTAAATATATTTTGGTTTTTTCTGGTTAATTTCAAATTGAAGGTAAATTAAGTTCGAGTTTGGTTTGGAAGACTTCTTGAGAAGTCTTCTCGGAGTCTTCCGTGAAGTCTTCCATGAAGTCTTCTACTGCATTATATGTTAGAAGACATCCCGGGAAGTCTTCTGGAAGTCTTCCGAAACCCTAAATCAATTAACTAACCAGAAAACACTTCCTTAAACATAAAATAAACTTAGAAAGTGTTTAAAATCATCTTATTAGAGGATCACTAACACATATTCGTCAAATTCAAAAAAAAAATTAAGAAGATAGATTTCAAAATCTACGCCTAAAACTACCTACAATACTATCACATATGTTACTAAACCCTAAACCAATGAATACCATGACTTATTCTACATTAAATCATCTAGGTTGAAAGCAATTCAATTTTAGTTGATATAAATTTACATTATTTACAAATGTTTGTGGTTACATGATTTCTATTTTTCCTCTATATAAATATTTTTTATGAATTTTATAAATTATTTTTAGGATTTATTGTTTGAGAAGACTTCCAGAGAAGTCTTCGGAGAATACGTACATGGAAGTCTTCTCAGAGAAGACTTTCGGAAGACTACTGGACGACTCACGGAAGACGTCCGGAAGACTTCCGGAAGACTTCGCCATTAGGCGGGAATTTGAATTTCACTGAAATTCAAGCGGTAAAATTGTAGAGTCTTCCGTGAAGACTTCCATGAAGTCTTCTACTGCATTATATGTTAGAAGACATCCCGGGAAGTCTTCTGGAAGTCTCCTGAAACCCTAAATCAATTAACTAACCAAAAACACTTCCTTAAACATAAAATAAACTTAGAAAGTGTTTAAAATCATCTTATTAGAGGATCACTAACACATATTCGTCAAATTCAAAAAAAAAAGTTAAGAAGATAGATTTCAAAATCTACGCCTAAAACTACCTACAATACTATCACATATGTTACTAAACCCTAAACCAATGAATACCATGACTCTGTAACGACCCGGATTCTAAAAAAAATCGGTTTGGTTTTCTTTTGTTCATTAATTAAATTTCTCTAAACCAATATGGTTTCTTTTGGTCTAATCTTCTCTATTAAAATAGAAGTACAATTTTTATCTACCATAAAAAGTCACAATAGGTCCATTTCCATAATTACATACTAGATTTCGACCCGCGCAACTGCGCGGGTGTTTTTTTTATCTTAAAATATAATCTTATATATGATTGACATTTTAATGTTTGAATTTGATTATTCATATTATTTTAAGATTTTATTTTGGTAAAACTATTTTATTTTAAGATTATATGTCAATTACAATAATAAGTTACATATATTATTTTTCATCAGATCATGTTTAGTACATGAATCAATTTTTATTTATTTATTTTTAAATCTAATTATTTAATATCTTTGACTACATTTATACACCTATTTATTTAAAAATTAGTTTATAGTTATATAATATGGTATTTGTTTCAAAGTTATATGAAGAAAATTTTCAATATACCAAATATAGGATCAAATAGCTATGAAATAATTGGTATATTTATTTTATAAATTATTTGTATAATATTTTTAAAATATAAAATTATAATAAATTATTTAAGTTTATATGTCACTGAGTATATGCCAATTAATTAATTTTACAAACTATAAGAGCAACATAAAATATTATTAAAGATATATCAGTTTGTAGTGAATGTTTAAAATATAAGAGAATTATAAACTATGTTACTGTATATTTACCTTCATCTATATTTGTAATGTTTTAAATTTTGTTATTATCATATGATCTAAAAACTATATAAATAATATTTGTATATTGCTCTTGAAATCTAGATGAAAAGATACATTATAATGATATTTTTAATTAAAATAATACATTATGATTATATTTTAGCTAGAATTATATAAAGTAATAATATCACATATGAAAATTAAGAAACATATATTTAGGAATGAAATCAGAAAAAAAGATTTCATTAAAGATACTCTTATTTATTTGTTTAGAGAAAGAAAAGATAAAATAATATTGTTATGTGAATAGCAAAAATTATTAAAGTAATTATCTAGGAGATGGTTCAACTTAAAAAATCACACATAAAGTGAGTTGTGACTTCTATTTTAATAGAATAGATATTTGATTATTTATATTAATCTATTAAATATATAAGATTTCTAAAAATATTAAGAGTTATAAAGATATTAAATTACAAATCTGTTAAGAAGATCCTCACAAAATCTTACTAAATTATTTTAAATATTTTTAATTAATAAATTATATAATTTCGTAATTAATTATATAATACTATTATAATTAATCTTAAACAAAATAAAATAAAATTATATGCTATTTTATATTTTTTCTATATTATATTTAAATAAAAGTAATATATGAATTAAGTATGAAAATGATATTAAATTAGTAAAGTAACATATTTACAAAAATATTTTCATTTAAATAAATAAATAAAATAGTATTCACCATTTAAAAATATTAAAATATTATTCACCATTTAAAAGGAGTAAAATTTGTAAATTACGCAATATTAATATAAAATAAAATAAAATTGTTAATATATTTTAAAATTTTATATCTACAACTATATATTATCTATTTATTTATTTTAAATTTACAATAATATATTATCATGATTACATAAAAAGATAATAGAATATAGCTAATATTTAATTTAAGTTCTATTTAAAAAATATATTATTTGAAAATTTTAATTTTTTTAATTCATTTAAGATATTAAAATTAATTATAATTATAAATTTAACAGTTAATTTTAATTATGAAAAAATATGTTAAAAAATTATAAATAATCTCATCAAAATCATTATTTTTTATATAAAACGATCATTAGTTTAGTAAGAAATAAAATTAAATATAATTTTTTAAGTTTAAAAGTTATAAAAATGAAAAGTTACACGCACAAAGTCTAGTTAATTATTGTTTTCGTGAACCAAGCCGTGTATGTATATAATTAAATTGTATATATTCTCTTCTTCTTCTTCTAAACCTAAAAGTCATGAGCCGCTGCGATTACTCCTTGAAGCCATACCACGATTCATTCATTTCTTGATCTCCTCCATCTTGCTCATCACTCTTGTATCACTTCACGTCTTCACGTTGTGTGTATGGCGATGGGAGGAGACGAGACGCAGCCACCACCAATGTTCACCACCGGAGTTTCCAGTTACCACTAGAGATGAAGCGTTGATGTTGGAGGCCCATGACGATGCTG
Source organism: Moricandia moricandioides (assembly GCA_905132885.1). Lineage (NCBI taxonomy): Eukaryota > Viridiplantae > Streptophyta > Magnoliopsida > Brassicales > Brassicaceae > Moricandia > Moricandia moricandioides. Next base: position 60,612 of record CAJHQQ010000288.1, read on the forward strand.
CGTTGCCGTTTCGTACCAGCGGCCAGCGATGGAGAACGTGTGTGAAGATGGAGCCACCATTCCAACGCCACCAGCCGTGATCATAAATCATGAGCCACCACCAGATACACGTCATGTCACTGGAAAGTCGTGTCGTGATGTACCAGAGATCATATCACCATCGTCAACTACCGCAAATCCACTTCGTGAGGTTGAGTGCACCTTCTTATTTGTTTCTTGGATAGCAAGCAAAATCCTAATTGATGAATCTAAGAGCTAATCTTTTTATCTATTATTTTCCTTTTGTTGCATGTGATCGTGCTTTGGTTTGTGTGGTGTCATGCCACCACTTTCATGGCCATTCACTGTTGATCACATTTTTGGTCACGTGACCATGTTCCTTGTACTCGCGATCATGGTGGGACACTGGCGATAATTTGAGATCCATGTCGAAACCCAAGGTTGTCAAGCGATCTCTTATATTTTTTTTTCAGTTCCGGTCATTCGATCATGGCTAAGGTGAGGGGCTATTCCGTAAATTCCATTACTAGTGTAGAATTCTTTCTATCGTAGTCTAGTTTCGAAACATGTTCCGTCTGATTGGATCGAGTCTTGTGTGATAGTTAGGATTCAATGTAAACCAGAATTAGGGGTCTAGAGGATTCAACTTGATATGGATTGAGTGATGTTAAATGATGTTATATATATATATATATATATATACATGTATACGCAGTTATGAGTAGGGACTATGTGATTAGGGCGGCTGTTCAGAGAGATCTGGATTAGCAACGCTTATGAGGGCGGCTATTGAGAGGAATTTGGATTAGCAACGCTTATGAGGGCGGCTGTTCAGAGAGAGCTGGATTAGCAACGCTTATGAGGGCGGGGGTTCGGAGACATTCGGGCTATCGACGCATATTGGAGGGCGGGGGCTCAGAGACGTTTGGGGTATCGACGCTTATTTGAGTGGGGCGTGGTGCAGAGACGTTTGCATTCGACGCTTATTGGTTACGGGCGGGGGTCTGGAGATGTCTGGGCTAGCGACGCTTATTATATTGACGTATATCTGTGTGATGCCATAGGTGTCTTGTTTGATCAAGCTAGTGCTAAACTTCCATAGTGGGAGTTCTATTACTTAGGAAGTAGTTTGCGTATCTAGCATCCCAGACCTCACTGAGTGACTTCCATGTTACTCACCCCTCTTTCTTCTTCCCCTTTCAGGTGAGCATGACGAGTAGTCGGATATTTGGACGGTTTGATGTCTTGGGGATCGTCGTATTTTATATAGGTTTTGATTCGGTTTTATACGACTTTTGGATATGAATTATTTTGGTTATTAAATGTAAAAAAAAAATATTTATCTTGCGTATATTTTATTTTGGTTTCTAAATTTAAAAATGATTTAGCCTGCGCTTATTTATTAAATGTTTTAATATTTTATTTGATATTTTTATAAATCGGTTTAATTTGATTTTGTACCGGTAGTAGCACGCCGTTCTCAAGAGAGGAGGAGACGGGTGTTACAGACTCATTCTATATTAAATCATCTAGGTTGAAAACAATTCAATTTTAGTTGATATAAATTTACATTATTTACAAATGTTTGTGGTTACATGATTTCTATTTTTCCTCTATATAAATATTTTTTATGAATTTTATAAATTATTTTTAAGATTTATTGTTTGAGAAGACTTCTAGAGAAGTCTTCTGGAGAATACGTACATGGAAGTCTTTTCAGAGAAGACTTTCGGAAGACTACTAGATGACTCATGGAAGACGTCCGGAAGACTTCTTAGAGAAGACTTCTAGAGAAATCTTTCGTAGGAGACTTACAGGGAAGTCTTCTCGCAGAAAACTTCTATAGAAGTCTTCTCACGCTAAAAGGTTATTTTGGTAAAATTGAATATAGTTTTTTTGTTTGCTCACAAGGAGTTTATTGTATTTTCACTAGCTTTTTGGGTTACTTTTGCATTTGATTGAATTTGGGGTACACTTTTACATTTGAAATCAAGTTTTGAGTCATTTTTAGCAATTTCCTCTTAATATTGTACTTTAAAAATACTACCATTAGTACCCTTTAACCATTCAATGGTTTCTTGATAATATTTAGTTGGGATTATTCCTTCACGGATGCAATTATAATTTGCTCCAGTATCCATTAATGCAATTATATCTATTTTGAAGTCATGTCCTATATGTAAAATAATATTCGTATACCATTTACGATAATTAATTTTGTTAATTATTTAAATATAATCTTCTTTTTTTGGGTTTCATTATTATTTTCCAAATTTTGGTTACGATGCTTGAGAATTATTCTTTGCTTCGATTAATGATAGCCTAGCATCCATTTTTAATTGTTTTAATTCTTGTTAGTTTACTGTTAATTCTAATTCTTTAATTTGTGTGTTTTAGTTGTTTAACTTCATTATTTAGTTCTCATGTAGTAAATTTCTTAAAAAACTTTGAGTTGGAAATTTTTCAAATATTTTGTTTAGACTAAAAGGTTGTGGTGTAGACAATTGATTCTCTTGACGTGCATATTATATCTTTTGGCGTTGTTAAATATTCCATTTTAATTTGTGGATCATCAATTTTATCTATTATATCTACTAACTTTTTTTTTATCAATATCTTTATTTATTGCACTAATTATTATACAATTGCATACATTTTCAAATAATTCTTGTGATTTTGATGAAGAATCACTTGAAATTCCTATTTCATTTATCGAATTATCACTATCTGTTTCTTCTAATATTTCATATTCTGATATCAATAGTTTAGGTAATCTTTCTTAAATATCTGGTTGATCTTGAAATATTTTATTTATTTTCTCTCATTTTACATTTTGTGGATCTATGTTCAAGTCTTTTAAAATTCCAATATATTATTTTTGTGTGTTAGTTGATCTGTATTTTTTTTATTTTTCTTTGAATAATATTGATTAGTTTGTTTCTTGTTGAATTTTTTTTGGTATTTTTTTGTATTATTAGGTTGTCTTTGTTTATGTTTCAATCGTTTGACTCTTAATGGTGGATTAAGTTTATTATAGCCACATTGTTCACATAATGAACCCACAATTACTTTAACTTTGAATTTATAATTATTTTTTGTCTTTATGTTCTTGACATATTGTTAATCCTTTTTTCTTTATGAATGAAAATAATTTACCGTATGTAATTTTATTCCATGGGATAGCTTGTCCTCCTGAATAATCTTAATTTTATTTTGTTAGTTACTATTTCTGCAAAGAAAGATGGCAATCGTGAGATAATTCGTTTTTTCCAGAAAGGTTGATTGCAATCATTTCTTTGAAATATGTTAGTTATTAAAATAGATTTGTACCATTTAAATCTCCTAATGTTGAATATCTTAATTTTGTTAATACGATTTTTTTACTTTCTTGTTCTTATCCTGAATTACCAATAAAATTCATCGTTAAAGCATGAATGAATACTTCTACTGCATTTTGATGTTCTACTTTTGTATAAAAACCATCTTCTTCTTCTCTTTTTATTTCAACATAATTAATTATTTAATTTTGTGTAACTTTGTCTAGTGAATCATGCCACCAATATTTAATACTCCATTAAATCCAGTTACTAAAATGACACATGTTTTTTTTATCATTATTACCTCTAGCTTTAAGTGGCCGTTCTCATTTCTTGAATAAATTCATTATTTTATATTATGAACGTCTATCAATATTCCATTCATATATACTTTCTCTAGCATATACACTAGCAGAATATTTATGGTATTCTTCAAATAATAGATTCAGTGGAGAATGTCATGGATAATAAGGTTTTTTAGATATTATTATTCTATTTTTATTCAATTTATTTCTTGATTATCATTTTCTGATTGTGAGGATGTTTGGCTAGATTGATTATCATTTTCTTCTATAGTATTAATTCTTTTATTTTTTATCTAATCTGGTTGCAATTGATTTTAAAATTTCATTTTCAGGAAATTTAAGTTGTTTTGTTATCGGTTTAAAGATTGGAGAGGTTGTAGATGAAAATGGTGTTGTGTATTTTGGTTAAGTTGATCTAATTTATTACTTTCATTTGTATTTTTTTTATATTATCTACTTGCCTAGAAATTGTGTATAGTAATTGGCTTTGATAATTATTTTGTTAATATATTGCTTTAGTATTTTGTAGAGTTACTGGGTCCCTTTTATCTTTATTAGCTTCACTAGTTTTTTTAGCCGCGCTATGCGCGGATTATGCATATAATTTTTTTCATCATTTTATTTTTATTTGTGTATATTTAAAACAATTTCATGAAATAAGAACTAATAAATCAGAAATATCTAAAATAGTAGAACAAATATAGATACATTGAGCTTTTTTTCTGATATATATTGTTGCTTTTTGAATTTGGCATTAGTCTTCTGTACAATATGTGCTTTTATTAGCTTCTTAGTGATTAATGTATAATAATTTGATCCGACCGTAGAGGTGAGTAATAATTTTCTCTATTGTTTAGAAAATTAGTTAGCAAAAAGCAACATGAAAATTTATTTATTTTCTACTCACCTTTATATATGTTTGGATTAGTGTTTGTTATCAAGTTATTTATTTTTACTCTTAGATGCTTTGAAATTGTCTAAAATTTGTCATTTGGTCATTTAATATAACTATACAAAAGTTACATGTGAGATATTTCAAGATTAAAACATTGTTTTGTATTTTTTTCTTTTTATTTATATTTGTGTATGTACCTCTAAGGAATTATGTTTTGGTATTTAGATTTTTATGGTATATTTTTGTAAAATTTTTATTTTCCCAATAAGATTTGGATTCACCTGTTAAATCAAAATTTCTATTTTGAAATTTAAATAACTAAACACCAATTTTTTTTTTAAAATGATCTAATAGGAATATGTTTGTAGCACCGTTCTCATCATGAATTTAATTATACACAATAAAAAATAAAATAAAAAAGATCAACTACAAACCTATTTACTACCATCCTTGTTAGATTCTATCTTTCTTAAACATCCCTACTAAAAATCACAACAACTCAAATAACAACCAATCATTAGAAGCTGAAAGGAAAAAGAAAAAAATATAATTTTGTGATTGTTGGCACTGGTGAAGCAAATTAAGAAATACATTTCTCATCTTAATAATGTGATCTAATAGCAATACATAAGGAAAACTCCCAAGATAAAAAAAACACCTGTTACATCCAATGCTTCAAAATGCTGCTCTTGTCGTTCATTTCTTGCAGTGCTTTATCCTTTTAACACCCTAATCTCCTTACTCCTTGTAAGCTTTTCTTCTTTCTCTTCTTTTTCTACATATATATCAATGTAGACGGTGAAACTTATGAATCTAATCATTTTGCAGCATAACATGAATAATATGCATCTATCATGGTAGCCATCTTAGGAAAATAATGGTGTTGCAACTAAGAAGCATGCAAAAAACTTGCTAACAGATATCATGAAAAAATATAGTTCTTATCGACAATCGCTTGTTTCAAGTACCGCTTAAAAAGTGTGAAAAGGGTTTTATCTATTAGTCGGCATAGGAGAGTTGTACCATTTGCAAGAATCATATCAATTTTGCTATTCATATCAGGGAGCTTACAACAATAATAAACTTAGAAAGACAAACAAATTATCAGAAACTATACCTACAATATAAGTGTTAGAATTCTGCTACTTAGGCAAATTACAAACTACGAACCTTATCAGCTGGTGGAAAAAATTCTTTTATGATAAAGTAAACCTTTCTCTCCCAAACCAGTGTCTTTAGATTGGGGTAGCTTTGTAACAGAAAAGAAAACTTCTTTTGCTTTAACCGGCACATGAAGTAATATGAGAACTATGTAAAACGTTTAATTCACTAATATATACAAATTGTTTTCTTCGGTAAGCATGTATTATCAGAGTTTCAAATGATTAAAACTGGAATCCATGTAAACCATAAAACAACCTTGGTGAAGGACTTCCCTCTGTTAATCAAATAAAGAAGTTTCGTGATGAACTACCAAATTTCATTTGGAAAAATATGGTAAGATGCCATATAAAGAAAGGGAAGATAACATAAACAACAAAGAAGACGTAATACAAAGGATTTAGTGTTTACCTGTGCAACACCTTCTAGTGTCTACTATAATTTGCTGCAGTTTCCACCCTCAACGGTAAAGGTTCAAGTCACCATGTTCATCTTCCCCATTTTTGGCTGTGAAGATATGATGTCATTGGAATCAGTAGTATATTAACGGTAGCATAAGGCTACTGATCCCAGTGGAGAATATTATGTAAGACCATTAGAAAATACGGAGATAGGTTCTTAATGCAAGCTGCTAAAAACAATTAGTTAGCAAATAAGTAAAGTATAAAGCACCATCCAAATCTTCTAAACCAGTGAGTGGCTTCTTCTTTTCTTCAGTGTGGAAAGTGAATTCTCGAAACCACAATGAGCTGCAGGGAAAATAAATAAGACAAAGTAACATATATACACCATTGAGAGAAGCAAAAGATATTCATGGCACATGTGCGGAGTTGAGTCCCTGATAGGTTCCAAAATGACAACTTTTTCTTCTTCTTATTATTATTGGTGGAGTCAAATGGTGAAAGCTAAGGATGAACAAACAATTAAAACCACGGAATCAGACAAACAAATTTTAGAAGACCAATTTTAACTTTAGCGCTATCATAATATCAAAGGATCTCTTACATAACAATTTATTTCTTACTCATTCTTCACCTCATTATTTTCATCAGCCATTACTGCTATAGAGAATTATAAAAAAGCATCAGAAACCAAAAAAAAAAAACTGAAAATTTTCAATCTCTTATACTCAACGCCACCAAAGAGAAAATGATACTGTCGCTGACTGGTAATGAAAATCTCACCGAATGAGAGAGAATGAATCAGACGAAGATGGAGGAGGAGGAGAAGCTGAGGCTTTATGGATTATGCTATTATGGGTTGAATTGAATAGGAAGAGGAGCGGCAGGAGGTGAAACGAAATCATCCAGAATGGATTAAGTACATAAGTTGATCCTCACTGTTGATTCAGAGAAGAAACAATGGTTTGAAGGGAGTGGAAGCGACACGGTTGGAGATGTGTGTTTTAGATGGGCAAGTGATGAATATAATAAGCCCACAAAAATGGCCTGTTAAAAATCTGGTAGAGAAAAGCTTATCTGACGTAGAAAAATAATGCTTTATGATTGGTTGAATTTATGAAGTGACGTGGACAGCTTCAGAATGGAGGATATTCCCCTTTTAGTATTAGAAGATTCTTAAAATGTGTAGCTATAATTTTTCGGTCGGGTGCATTTATTTTTAAATCCCTTAATGGTGAATGAGTTAATTTAGTTTTGTTATCATTTAACAATTCACATACTTGATTTAATGACGAGCTTGTATTAATTGTTCTAAATGGATGTGATATTATGAGCAATTGAATATGTTTCACACCATATAAACATGGAAAATTTATTTTCTTTAATATCATGCAATTGTAATTTTTTTTAAATTCAGTAGTTTGTTGTTTAGAGATAGTTTGAATAACTAGTTACGTTTTTCTTCGTTTTCTTTTGAATAAAAATATTCTTTACTGAATTGTTTATCAATTTTAAATTCCTTTGTTCTGACATTTATTATTTAAAGTCTGATGGTATAGGAGAGGTTAGATACATGTTTTCTTCTGGTTCAGCAAAGAGTACTTTAAATTTAATTGAATTGTCTTGTCTAATATTTTGGTTTACACTTGATGTTTCCGAATTTTCACTCGATTGACCAGTACATATACAAAAAAAAAAAGCTCTTAAATGATATGAACTAATTCTTGGTGGAAGTGGATCTTGATAGGATCCTAGTTGTAATAATATTTTTCCATCTTTTTGTTCAATTATCTTTGAAATATTTTCTGTTAAAAATTTCTAGGTGGTTGAGTAATTTCAATTTTTCATTGATCTAGAATAGATATTTCATCCCATTTTAATTGTTTAGGTGTATGTATTTGTTGGAGTATCTTTACTATGAACAACTAAAATCGTTGTTTCCCCTTTATCATCTTGTCATAAACAACTTGGGTTAAATTCAGAAGTTGATTGTTTAAAATAGACTCGGTAGAGTAACAAATATCCATCTCTTTTATTTTGGAATTTAATTTCAGGTAAATTAACATTTAACGTTAAAGAATTGAGTATAGTTGGGTTGTGTAAACTTACTTGAAAATAAGGAGCGTAACTAAAGTATATTGTCCGTTGCATAAATTGGATTGGACTACTCCTAGGAGTGAGTCTTCAAATTTTAATAGAGTTTTATCCCTTAATGACAAAAGTATATGTGAATCTATTCTTGTCCTTGATAAGGGCTGTATAGCTATTTGTCTTAGACCAAAATGGATGTAATTATTCTCTTCTATCTATATTTATTAAAGTTAGTTAAGAGAATAGTTTGATTTCTTCAAATTCTTTTTTGACAGATAAAGTTTGCTCATGTATTTATTGAATCAGCAGTTTTTAAATCAAAATTTCATATTGGTATATATTTTCTGGATTAATATGAGGTAAATGATCTTTTGATCTTCTTTGATTAAATGTTGTTATTTTTGACATAATTCTTCAATTAGTTGTTGCATATGATGCAGAAGCTGATGCATTTTTTTTCTTTTAAAAGTTTTCTAAACGAAGACGCCATGACTTAAACTAAATTTAAACTCATACGAAAAGGATACTAACCGGTTCTATGTCAACATAACTACAGCTTGCCAACGGTCTTACTGTCTTTCTTGGACTTGCTGCCTCGAACACCTACAGGGACAATGTTTCTATAGAAGAGTAAGGATCTATCTAGATGGATTTAAACTAGATTGAATTCACAGAAATCTTCTTTTGAAAACCTTTAAAACAAATTGCATCGGGTTTGAAAATATTGAATAATCGTTTAGGTTCTGATACCATTTATTTTATGATTATTGTTTTGTAACTTAAATAATTGTAACTTTGATATATTATAGATTTGAAAACAAAGCTGTAAACAATATAATGATTAAAGACTTGATTTACTGATATTGGAATTAAAATACAAAGCTTGATATGATATTACAAAAGTAGAATTTTAAAAACATAATTAACTGGAAATTTGAAAGCATTGGAGAGTTTTAAAGAGAATATAGGAGGTGAAATCTCGTATGTCTCTTTTTGTTGGTAGTGGGGATATTTATAGCTGAAAATGCTTGAATGGGGTCTTTATGCATGTATTCTCTTGAGTTGTGCCGATAATTTGATTGGTTGGTTGATAGAGAATTTTGTTATTTTGTTGCAGAAGTCTTCGTTTAGGTCTCATTTTTCGGTTGAATCTCATCTTGTCGGTCGTCATAATTGATGAGTAGTTTCTTCATATTTATACATATATACTATGTATATTGTTTTATCACTTAGTACCAGGTAACAAATCATTATCAAACCATTAATGAGCTATACAAACAATGTATCAGTTAACGTAACATTATAAAACAATCTATGAATTCTTTGATACCAACTATGTATCAACTAATGAAACATGTACCAGGTAACAAATCATTATCAGAGTGAACCATTTATTAGTTAACATATTAACGAAAAACCCATGTATCAGCTCATTTATCAGTTATCAAACCAAGTAATAAACAATGTACAAGCTGACATGCCATTTATCAAACCATTTATCAACTATACAAACCATGTATCAGTCAACGACAAGTCTTGTGTAACATCATACCAACCATTAATTAATTATTTGTTATAAAACTATGTATTCGCTAACATAACATATACCATATGACAAATCATTTATCATCATAACAAGCTATTTATTCAAACAAATTATCAACTCAAAACCATGTATCAACTAATTTATCAGCTAATAAACCATGAGTGATCAACTAATTTATCAGCTAATAAACCATGAGTGAAACAAATGTATAAACTGACAAACTATTTATCAAAACATTTATCGTCTAATAAACTATGTATCAGTTCATAATAAGTATTTTCGACCATCTTACTTAGCTCAAACATTTTTTCTGTCCAAAAAAATGTGTGTTGGAGGTGTTAACTCAATGATGTGATCACTAACATTAAGAATCTATTCAATTTTGCTTCTCCACATGGTTTTTTTTTCGCTTTAAAGAGATTGTAGTCTCCATAGCTTCCCTAAGATCGTTGCTAAAAAAACATTACAACACTTTTAAAATATAATTTTGGGAGACTTGGTTCCAACACAAAGATAGTGTTTTACCACAAAGATCAGTTCAAAATAGATTGGAAGAAATTAACATAAAAATTAGAAACTAAAATTAAAAAAATAAAATATAGTTCATGTAAGTGACAGGAGAGAAAAGAAAAATAGGAAAAAGATAATACATAACTAAGAGAGAGGATGAGAGAGATAAGGAAAAAAGTCATTTTGAGACAAAAGCTTTATACACCTAGATGAAAATAATGGATTAGATAAATAGGAGCATAATAGGAACAAAAATTATTTTCTTTTTATGAAAGGTAGTTCTCTCAATGATACAGGTACGAGAGCAAAATATCTCTAGATAACCTTAGAGAAATGGAATAATGTGTCTTTATCAAGAAAATTTTAATTATTCCAAGTAGTACTTGCGAGGTAAATATTAAGACCAGAACCAAACAAAACTATAAGCAGTTAGCTGGAATATTTTTAAAATTCAAAAATGATATGTGAAGGATGATAATTGAACCCATGACTCCTATATTTTGTGTACTTAGTTGTGGTGAACATAACAATAATGATATGTGAAGGATAGAAATTTAACCCATGTCCTTATATTTAAAGAAAATAATTAAAGTTATTTCTTAATTTTCAATTGTCTAAAAACTATATATATAAAAAATGAATTCCTATATTTTTTTCTATCACTACCAACACGTTCAAGTTTCTTTAAAAACTGTCATTTGTAATTAAAAATCATGTCATAATTTTAAAAAAAATGTTTGAACTCTTATATAAATTCAAGCAACTGATTTATTCTTCTTATCTCTTTCTTTTACAATCGTCTTCAACTCTTATTCCTCTTTTTTTTTTTAGTGTAGTAACAAAAACTGCACAAGTTTTTATTTTAAATTTAATTTTCTTCCATTTTCAATTCAATTTCTCTCTCACTCTTTTTTATGATTTCAGCATTATTCAGGTTGAAAATAGTAACTAAATATATTCCTGTTTCAAAGATTTTTTTAAACAAGAAAGGAAATCCCGAAATTTTGTGGACAATTGTAGGTATTACTAGGTGTTTGCCAGAAATTTTGCAGATAGTTATATTATATAAATATATATATATATATATATATATATATATATATATATTATGTTTACAGTGTTATCGTTTTTGAATAATAATTAGAAATTTTAAAATTTTTAATTTTAATTTCAAATAGTTTGATAATCAGAAATTTCAGTATATATTTTTAGAAGATCAGTGAGAATTAAAATAGTTCAACAACATAAACCTTAGTGATTAAAAATCTATCTCTTACAGAAAAGCAATGTTATAATTAATTTAGATAATTAGTAGTAGAATTACTTTATATTTTATTTTAACACGTGAAAAACTGAAAATACTCTAGCTTTCAGTGACAAAAAAGTGTTTTTTTAATAGCTCTAATAGGACCAATATAATCAGTGGCTTTTATCATGATGATATTTTGTAAATGTTTTAGTGTGGGCTTTTAAAACCTTAAGTTTTAATAACTTTTTTGCCTACAAATCTAACTCTTTTATGGCTTCTTTCAAAACGACTCAAAACTTAAAGTCAAATACAAAACTAACCCATGATTTTTTTTTTGAAATTTTCATTCACCCAAAAGTTAGGATTATACACGTAAATACCATTATTTTTTTTAATTTTTTTCGAAAATGGTTATTGTACTTAGTCATCCTCATTTTCCTCTATTATTTACAACATTGTCATCAACACTATGAACAAACAATTTCAAGCTCTAAATGCACCTAAAATCAGAATCAACATCTTCATATTCTTATTTCTTAAACACACAAATCATTTCCCTTCACTTCCTCTTTTATTTCATACTAAAATCCCAAAAAAAAAATTTCAAAATTTATACGCTTACTAGAGTTACTCAAGTTCATGATTCTTGGTCAAGAATAATTGAATGTCTTTATTCAAAAAAATTATCAACTCAAAACCATGTATCAACTAATTTATCAGCTAACAAACCATGTGTGAAACAAAGAAATAATTACATTAAGAGGCAGTTTTAAGTTTTTTATAACACAATGGGTCACTTTCTGCTACTGAGACACTTTCTTTTTACAACTTCCCACTTTCCTAAACAATTAGTTAATTTGTAACTAAGCATAACTTCAACCACACATCTCTCTTCCTTATCAATGGTCCTGGTTAAATCTGACACACTTGACAAGACTACTATCTATCTCATTTCCTAACCATTAGATTTATTTTTCTACTTTTTACTTTAACGGTTCAGATTCATTATTTAGCAAAAAGCCACATTCATCATCTTCATTTTGTGATTTTTTTATTGTTCTGAAAATGAAAACCTTAATCCTTTTTAAGACCTCGAATTGAATTTTAAAAAGATAATTTTTTGTACCTCGAATTGCAACATCATCTTCCATTACTCCTCCAGCTTATTCTTCTTCAACCAAGACCGGTGGATTCTTCTGTCCAAGCCACCTTCGTCGTCACCGTGACCTCCTCCATCTCGTCAAGTTTTCTTATTCGCAGAGAAATCACTAAGCCAAAGCTTTCCCCTCTTCGAATCTCAGTCGTCGTAAGCTTTCAATATGTCATCACTTTCTTCTTTTATGGCCATGTCTCCTCTATTGCTTCGTCATCGCCTGCTCCTCGATTCTCCGTGCTCTGCTCGATTCCGGCGAGGAGAAAGATCGATCAACTCCAAATTGAAGCTCTCCTCCTCCACGATTGAAAGCGCCATGAAGCTCCTATCCACCACAACCAAAGATCCATGCCACCGTGAGAGCACCCTATAAGTCTTCTTCTCCGTCTTGGTGCTCTGCTCTTACTCTGCAACCCCCAAGGAATCACACTGGAGCTCATTCACGGTCAATCTCTGTTCAATTGCAATCGTAGAACATGATTGGTCCTACTTTCTTCTTACTGCAAATTGATCCCTTAGCTTTCGAACAATCACGATTTTACCCCCCCCCCCCCAAAAAAAAACATTTACAGATACACAATTTTTTTCTCTGATTTGGCTCAAACATTTCAACTATGCTCATATTGTACACGTTCATTTATTTATAATACATATGTACATCAACTTCAAATTGTACATGTGTACACTACATATGTTCTTAGATATAAAAAAATTGCACCACAGTTGCATATAAGATCATAATTAAAACAACAATTTGGAAACATCACATGTATTTGGTCATACCAAATGTATTTGAAAATATGTGTACATATGATTTTGTGTGTTATTTATATCTAATAAATTTAATGATTTTTAGCACTTAATTTTAGTTTTCTTAGTCATTTTTGGACATATTTAGATGTATTTAGTGCATATATGTGTTAAGTTACGTTAACATGGGGTAAAGTGCACAAATGGTAAATTTAGTTGTGAGAGCATGCTTCCATGTAATAATATTGTTGTTTGTTTACAATTTGATAGTTGCATGTGATAAGTGACAACTACATCAAGGTTTGTGCTGAAGTTGTACATATATAAGTTGATTGGCGGTTTCTTAATCAAGAATGCCAAAATGCATAACAAAATAAATCAAGTCAAATTAAAGATTGACAATATGTGTTCACATAATCTAACTGAATTACTCATCTTTATGCTAAACGATTACAGTTGCTATTGGACGATATTGGCCGCTTTATATTCTAACTTGCAAATATATGTTAAAATATATTTCATGTAAAATGTACTCGAGTACATGTGAATTTTGTAGAAAAGTGTACATGTGGACAATCTATTTATCTATAACAATAAAGTTGACTTGACTCTCTCCATAGGCCTCCACGTCATCAGGGAAATAGGAGCAAATTGTGACAGCTGTCATCACCTAATGTGAGTTTAAGTTTCGATCGAAATCTTAAAATTTAGTTCGCTTCATATGTTGGGCTTTAGTAAAACTCTGAATACAACTCGGGCTTTTTGTTTTTTGAAGTAACGTTCAGTAAGTGATGCCTTTCTTTTTACCTAGATCTTCAATTGAATAGATTCTCAAGCCTGAAACCTATTGATTCCTTTTCCACCTCCCGTCACGTAACCCTCAGCCGTTATGGCATATAATTAACATAACTCACTAATTCCACTTTGTCTCCCTTTTCATTGCATGTGTAATTTTTCGATCCAGAGCTTTTTCAAGGGTATATATACACACATATATATATATATATATATATATACATATTTCTCATTGGTCTTTCAAATTCCTCTAAACTTTCTACAATTTCATTTTAAATTTGCAAGTTTAGACAAGCTTCAAAAGAATGGCTAATTTCCATAAACCATTGTCCCACTTGAAGGTAGGTAGGTGGTACAGACAAGACTCCTACGGTTTTTGGAGGCTACGAATGTCAAAAAGAGGCCAGTTGATTAAATCAATGGTCGTTCTAGCTATAAGAGTTAATCCTAAAATCGTTGGAGGTGAATATTTTGTTTAAAATCTTGATGCACCTTTTGTATACAGTAGGAGTGTTTAAGTTGCTGCATCTTTAATCAGAATCAGCTAAACAATTTCTGGAACTGTTGTTTTTCCCTTTTCAGGCGCTTATTGTCATCGCTACGTCTGGTACTCATATCCATTTCGACACAGAAACAGCAGCACGACGCAGTTACCATGAGAGGTTATTAATCAAAACCCATATATTTAAATGTTCTACTTTGTATAATTTATTCTGGTTCTTACCACAAAAATCACAAAACCCTTTGTTTGTTTTTATAACGTATTCTCCTCTTGCAGGGTGAAGGTTTTGCTGACAATCAGGACAACCAGTCCCCACCTTTCATCAGTGATTTAGTCGAGGATAGTTAACACTTTCCAGCGCCAAGTTATCTGCCTTTACTTTCTCCTCGAAACATCAGACTTCCGTATTTCCAAAATTTTCAATGACCGTCAACAAGCCCCTATTTCTCGTTTTGGTGTCGATGGAATTTTATCATTTTTAGAATGTACACTAATTCACCTGTAAATTGAATTTTCATTAGTTTTAAAAGAGAGGCGGCCATGGCCAACGACAATATGCCCAGAGCAAGCTCAGTTGTCTCATCATGTGCTCAGGTTGACAAGAGCATTGCGAAGGCGTTTCAAACTGATAAAGAGTCTTCATTGGGGAAGCAACCGATTGCAAGCCACATATCAGCCAATCCGATTATCCTAATGTTGCACCTTAGAAGGCACGTACGATTAGATGAACGTGGCTACCTTATTTAAAACCTTTCTCTCTTTTAGGAAATAATGCTTTGGGCATTTGTCATTTTTAAACTATTACAGGAGAAGTTACTCCCCATTACAGGAGAAGAGAAACACAGCTGATACAAAGATCAAAGCACTCATATCCAAAGAAACTGATAAAAGCAGCACACCAAACTAATTCAAATCAAGGAAATAATCATCACCGGGATGACACGCAGCAGCGCCCGTGGATTTAAATATGGACAAAAGATAATGGAGGTAAGATGAGGAGATGAAAAAACAAGAATTCATTTTGTTGTTTTAAATATAAAAAGGTTTAATAAGAAGTTTAATATCCAATGAAAGCCATTAAAATAAACGAAGATAAAGTGAAAGATAATAAATTGTAATGTTGATGTCCACCAAAATTGTACTATTGTTTTCAATAAATTGTGTGTTCCATGTGCAAATAAAAGATTAGTATCTATGTAAATTCATATGTTAGTACAACTGTTTAGTATCTCAAAACAAGTATCTCAGCAAAATAGTATCACTATTTTAATACAATTAGTTTAGATAAATAGATTTAAATTTCTAAAAGAAAATAAATCATCAATATGTAATAAATAGACATGTGGTATTAGGCGTCCAAGTGAGGTTCTCTACGCTTTCTTTCCTATTTTTATAATTTTTGTATTTAATTTAATATGAAATGTTCCTCAAGGTATTTTCATTCAAAATGCTCTTACATATGAACAATCGTTAGAATAAGAAGAAATCAAGTCTCATAAAGTAATCTATACTAGGTCTTAGACTTATTATCCTGGATCCGGATCCAATCCACTCTAGATCCGTTTCAAAAATAGGATATCTGGGATGTCCGGATCCGAATTAGGATAGTAAAATTTAGGATCCATCCAAATTAGATCTGAATCCGGATATCTTAATTTTAAGTCTGTATATATGGATCCGGATATGTACTTTTAAAATATATAAAAATTTCAATTGTATTAATAATTATATTTGATAGATTAATATTTAGATATAACATAAGGCTTATAATATTATATTTAATTTTAATAATATTATATGATGTTCATAAATTTTGTATAAATATTTAATTTATGAATTATTTTTAATTTTTTTGTATTTTAAAATACTTTTTTAATTATTTATAGGATCCGGATCTGAATTTGAATACTCGCGGATATCACAATATCTATATGGATATCCAAAGTTCGGATACCCAGAGACACGAATTCAGATCCGGATAACAAAATCACAGATACCACGAGTCCAGATCCGAATCCGAATATCCGGATCCGTTCTACCCCCAAAAACATATTATAAAATAGATTTTTTTATTGTTATGTAAAACTACCCACATAGGCATGAAAATTTAGACAATGATTGACCAATTAAACGTTGAAATATAATATGTTATCCTTAAAGCACATCATTCTCTTTAGTCTATCCCAGGAGCAGCTAAGTCCATTCATCTTCATTTTTCCTCATTTACTTAAAAATTTGTATTTTCATATAGATATTTTTAATATTATTTATTTCATAAAATATATTTAATTCTAAAACACTTTTCGTTTTCTTCTCTATCACTCTCTCACACCTCTTATATACTTTTACAGAGAAGAAATAAGCGCTCCTTGGTTTATACAATTAATCATCATCCAATGGTACAATTGGATCCTATGTTGTTGTATGATGATCACCGATGGTTTACTCTATTTTTCATCTTCGAAATAGAATAATCTATAATAGATTTAGATTCTACTTCAATGGTACCCTATCTTGGAAAGAAAAATATAGTGATCAACAATAAATAAATGAGTTACTTTATTTATAAAGTAAACTGTTAAAGAGGGGAAAATAGAATAGAGTTATTACTCTAAACTCTATTTTACAGTAAGAAAATAGAGGGAAGTTGGAGATGCTTTGAAACAGAAATGACAATTCTAAACAACAAACAAATCATGCAGAACAATAATTTACAACGAAAATACAACAAAACATAACATATAATAACAATAACTTACATTGTTTAATTATTCGTAAAGTTAAAATCAACAAAAAAAATTTTGGCAACAACTTTAAATACCTCTAAGAGCATTGTAATTTTAGAAAAAAAAAATCAAGGATCTAGGAAACCAAAATAAAAAGGATATATCATAGTAAAACATAACTCATAACATGAAAGTGAACTTACCGCTAATCATGAAATAAATACATAAATACATATATATTTGTATTGAACGATTCACAAATAGAAGAAAAAGAGAATGAGAATAACATGTCACCATACTAAGCATAAATATAAATAACATTTCCGTACTCCTACTTGCTTCCAACGACTTAACATTGATGAAACCGTAACGCTCAATGTAAATTACCTTGATTTTGTAAATCTGGATATAACAATCTATAATAGATTTAGATTCTACTTCAATGGTATCTTATCTTAAAAATAAAAATATTGTCATCAACAAAAAGTAAATGAGTTACTATATTTATAGAGTAAACTCAACTTCTACTCTATTAAAGAGAAAAATAGAATAGAGTTACTCTAAACTCTATTTTACAATAACAAAATCGAGTGAAGTTGGAGATGCTTTAAAAGGAAAATGACAATTCTAAACAACAAAAGAATCACGCGAAACATTAATTTACAATGAAAGTACAACAAAATATGTATATAATAACACTAACCTACATTGTTTAATTATTCGTAAATGTAAAATCAACAAAAAAAAATTGGCAATGGATTTGAAATACTTCTAGGAGCATTATAATTATAAAAACTAATTAAGAATCTACGAAACCAAAAAAAAAAGATATATAATAGTAAAACATAACTCATAACATAAAAGTGTACTCACCACTAATTATGTAATAAATACATAAATACAAATATATTTGAACTGAGCGACACACAAATAAAAAGATAATGAGAATAAAATCTCACTATACTAAGCATAAATATAAATAACACTGCCTTAATCCTACTCGCTTCCAACGATCTAACATTGTTGAAGCCGTAAAGCTAAATTTAAATTACATTGGATTTGTAAATCCGGCTTCATAGCGTCTCAAATCTTTATTCAATCAATGTTACTGATGATATTATCCTTTAATTTCATAAACCAATCATTCTACTATGAAAAATAAATAATCAGACTAATTGATTATAATAATAATTAAACTAAATGTACATTCGTTTTAATTTAACTTATGGATAAATGTCAACCGTAGTAGACAATTATAATTTGTTTGTATTAACAACCTTAACATATCACTATGGGAATGAAATAATTAAAACAATTCTCGAAAATATATGTTTAACGATAAATTTAATATAAATGCTATCAACACAAATCAAATTTTTAACTATTATATTTCACAAAATTGAACACCCGCGCGAAGCGCGGGCAAACCACTAGTTTATAATATGATTACACGTTGAAGATTTCGACCTTACAAATATTTAAACTTGTAAATATATGTAAAAATGTTCTTTGGTGTACATGTTAATCATTGTACACGTAAACTGTTGTACATGTGTATCATTGTACATAATGATAGTTAATTGATTTGGTTTTAATTAAATGTATCTTATTTATTTTTTTATTTTAATATCTTATTTTGATTCATTTAAGTCATTTATATGTGTATTTAGGTTTTTAAATTGTATTTTCATAAATATTTACATATTTCCGAGCTGAAGTAGACAATTTAAAAGTTTGGATCAAAATTGAAGAGAAGTCTGAATGTTTAAAAAGTTTGGGCCAAAATTGAAGAAGAAAAAAATAAAGAGACCTAAAATGCAAAAAAAAAATAGACAAAACTAGCTAGATCTGTTAAACTTAATAGGTCATTTGATGATGCCTGTAAACATGACGGTGTCGACAAGAATTAAACGGAGAACGGCGAGGAGTGGATTTTCGAAACAAGCCATGAAGGTGGTGGATCGAGCTCAACATAGCTCGATGGAGATTTGCTCGGCGAGCAAAAATACAATTCATAGATGATATGCCCTTTGTTGCTGGTCATCTCCGAAGATAATTGTGGTGGAGACGGGTTGTTTTAGTGTTGTTGACCGAAAGAAAATTTAAGTTATGGTGTTTATCGGAGAAGAAGATGAATTACAGTAAATGAAAAAAAAAAGGAAGCAAAAGTCAAAAAAAAAATTATAAAATAATTAAAACAAAAAGAAATAAAAAGAGAAACTAGAATATAGTTATAGTTACTTTTAGTTAGAGAAAAGAAAATAAAAATCACTCAAAACTATTCTAGGAGCTAACTTGTAAACTGCCTCTGGATGTAAATCACTCTGAAACAAATGTATAAACTGACAAACTATTTATCAAAACATTTATCATCTAATAAACTATGTATCAATTCATAATAAGTATTTTCGACCATCTTACTTAGCTCAAACATTTTTCGGTCCGAAAAAATGTGGGTTGGAGGTGTTAACTCAATTATGTGATCACTAACATTAAGAATCTATTCAATTTTCCTTCTCCACATGGTTTTCTTTTGGCTTTAAAGAGATTGTAGTCTCCATAGCTGCCCAATGATCGTTGCTAAAAAACATTACAACACTTTTAAAATATATTTTTGAGAGACTTGGTTTCCAACATAAAGATAATGTTTTACCACAAAAATTGGTGATGGCTTTGGAGATAGATAAAATTCAAATATCAGTTCAAAGTAGATTGGAAGAAACTAACATAATAATTAGAAACTAAAATTAAGAAAAAATAAAATATAATTTGTGTAAGTGACAGGAGAGAAAAGAAAAATAGGAAAAAGATATACAAAACTAAGAGAGACGATGAGAGAGATAAGGAAAAAATCACTTTTAAGACAAAAGCTTTATACACCTAGATGAAAATATTGGATTAGATCAATAAGAGCAAAATAGAAACAAAATTATTTTCTTTTTATGAAAGGTAGTTTTGTCACTGATAGAGGTATGAGAGCAAAATATCTCTAGATAACTTTAATATGTCTTCAACAAGAAAATTCTAATTATTCCAAGTTGTTCCAGCCTGGTAAATATTAAGACCATAAACCAAACAAAATAATAAGCCGTTATCTGAAATATTTTTAAAATTCAAAAATGATATGTGAAGGATAGAAATTTAACCCATGTCCTTATATTTAAAGAAAATAATTAAAGTGATATGTGAAGGATAGAAATTTAACCCATGTCCTTATATTTAAAGAAAATAATTAAAGTTATTTCTTAATTGTCAATTGTCTAAAAACTATATATATAAAAAATGAATTCCTATATTTTTTTTCTATCACTACCAACACATTCAAGTTTCTTTAAAAACTGTCATTTGTAATTAAAAATCATGTCATAATTTAAAAAAAAAAATGTTTTAACTCTTATATAAATTCAAGCAACTTATTTATTCTTCCTATCTCTTTCTTTTACAATTGTCTTCTACTCTTATTCCTCTTTTTTATCTTTTTTTTTTAGTGTAGTAACAAAAAGTGCACAAGTTTTTATTTTAAATTTATTTTTCATCCATTTTCAATTCAATTTCACTCTCACTCTTTTTGATTCTTTCAGCATAATTCTAGTTGAAAATAGTAATTAAATATATTCCAGTTTCAAAGATTTTTTAAAACAAGAAAGGAAATCTTGGAATTTTGTCGGCAATTTTAGGTAATACTAGGTGTTTGCCCAATATTTTGCAAATAGTTATATTATATCAAAAATATATATTATGTTTACAGTGTTATAGTTTTTGAATAATAATTAAAAATTTTAAACTTTTTAATTTTGAATTTCAAATAGTTCGATAATCAGAAATTTTAGTATATTTTTTTAGAAGATCAATGACATTTAAAATAGTTCAACAACATAAACTTTAGTGATTAAAAATCTATCTCTTACAAAAAAAATATTATAATTAATTTAGATAATTAGTTGTAGAATTACTTTATATTTTATTTTAACACGTGAAAAAACTGAAAATACTCTAGTTTTCAATGACAAAAAAGTGACTCAAAACTTAAAGTCAAATACAAAACTAAACCATGATTTTTTTTTGAAATTTTTATTTCCCCAATTCACCCAAAAGTTTGGATTATTCACGAAAATACCATTATTTTTTAAATTTTTTTCAAAAATAGTTGTTTTGCTTAGCCATCCTCATTTTCCTCTATTATTTACAACATTGTCACTGTTATCAATACATCAACCACTATGAACAAATAATTTCAAGCTCTAAATGCAGCCAAAATCATCATCAATATCTTCATATTCTTATTTCTTAAACACAAAAATCATTTCCCTTTCACTTGCTCTTTTATTTCATACCAAAATCCCAAATTTTTTATTTCAAAATTTATACGCTTACTAGAGTTACTCAAGTTCATGATTCTTGGTCAAGAATAATTGAATGACTTTATTCAAAAAAAATATCAACTCAAAACCATGTATCAACTAATTTATCAGCTAACAAACCATGTGTGAAACAAAGAAATAATTACATTAAGAGGCAGTTTTAAGTTTTTTATAACACAATGAGTCACTTTCTGCTACTGAGACACTTTCTTTTAACAACTTCCCACTTTCCTAAGCAATTAGTTAATTTGTAACTAAGCATAACTTCAACCACACATCTCTCTTCCTTATCAATGGTCCTGATTAAATCTGACACACTTGACAAGACTGCTATCTATCTCATTTCCTAACCATTAGATTTATTTTTCTAGTTTTTACTTTAACGGTTCAGATTCTTTATTTAGCAAAAATCCACATTCATCATCTTCATTTTGTGATTTTATTTTGTTGTTCTGAAAATCAAAACCTTAATCCTTTTTCAGACCTCTAACTGAATTTTAAAAAGATAATTTTTCGGACCTCGAATTGCAACATCATCTTCCATGACTCCTCGAGCTTATTCTTCTTCAACCAAGACCGGTGTATTCTTCTTTCCAAGCCACCTTCATCGTCACCGTGAGCTCCTCCATCTCGTCAAGTTTTCTTATTCGCAGAGAAATCACTAAGCCAAAGCTTTCTTCTATGCGAATCTCAGCCATCGTAAGCTTCCAATATGTCATCACTTTCTTCCTTTACGGCCATGTCTCTTCTATTGCTTCGTCATCGCCTTCTCCTCGATTCTCCATGCTCTGCTCGATTCCGGCGAGGAGAAAGATCGATCAACTCCAACTTGAAGCTCTCCTCCTCCACGATTTAATGTGCCATGAAGCTCCTATCCATCACAACCAAAGATCCAAGCCACCGTGAGAGCACCATATAAGTCTTCTTCTCTGTCGTGGTGCTCTGCTCCTACTCTGCAATCCCCGAGGAATCACACCGGAGACATTCACGATCAATCTCTGTTCAGTTGCAATCGTAGAACATGATTGATCCAACTTTCTTCTTACTGCGAATTGGTCTTTTAGCTTTCGATTAATCACGATTTTACCCCCCCCCCCCCCAAAAAAAAAACATTTACAGATACACAATTTTTTTCTCTAATTTTGGCTCAAACATTTCAACTATGCTTATATTGTACACGTTCATCTATTTATAGTACATATGTACATCAACTTCAAATTGTACCTGTGTACACTACATACGTTCTTAGATATACAATTTGCACCACAGTTGCATATAAGATCCTAATTAAAACAAAATTACAGCAATTTGGAAACATCACATGTATTTGGTTATATCAAATGTATTTGAAAATATGTGTACATATGGTTTTGTGTTTTATTTATATCTAATAAATTTAATGATTTTTAGCACTTAATTTTAGTTTCTTGTAGTCATTTTTGGATATATTTAGTGCATATATGTGTTAAGCTACATTAACATGGGGTAAAGTGCACAACTGGTAAATTTATTTGTGAGAGCATGCTTCCATGTAAAAATATTGTTGTTTGTGTACAATTTGATTGTGTACACAATAAAACTGCAACGGCCAAATCCTAGGGCCCAACAAAGCTCATTCAACCTGCTGGAAACCCTAGGTAAGTCTTATAAATAGTGGTCCATGCAGATTATTTTATTCAGAAAACTTAAACGCGTTGAACCTCTGCAGAATCTGTGCCGTCAAGGAGATCTGAACCCGACCAGCCTTAGCCACCGTCGCAAAAGTCGAGATCGGACACCTCACCACCGGAAATCGTCGAAGGTAACCTCTGAAAACCGTCGTGGCCATGTGTTATGTTATTCCCGTTTAGAAAATTGATCGTATCTCACTAACAGTGTGGTTTTTCACGAATCCAAGGCCACCATCGTCTTCAGGACGTCGAGACGAGTCCGAAGCCCGAAGATCAGTTGATACTACACCAAGACGTGATTAACAGGCAAAGACGTCAAGTTTTTTTTGGACAAAAGCTTATTCGAGGAGTTTCACCGAGTTGAAGCACCAGTTGACGGAAACACCAGTTTTGGTACTTCCTAGGCCACGGATACCATATGAGGTTTATACAGACGCATCAGGTACTGGTCTGGGATGTGTATTAATGCAGGAAGGTCATGTCATTGCTTATGCATCACGTCAGTTGAGACCTCACGAGGCTAATTACCCTACTCACGACTTGGAGTTAGCAGCAGTCGTATTTGCGTTAATAATTTGGAGAACGTATTTGTATGGAGAAAAGGTGAAGATCCTCACAGACCACCAGAGCTTGAAATATATTTTTACTCAGGCATACATGAATTTGAGACAGCGATGGTGGATGGAGTTGTTAGCAGATTACAACGTGGATATAACATATCATCCAGGTAAGGCCAATCAGGTGGCACATGCCTTAAGCAGGCGGAGAAGCGATGTTTCAGGAACCAAGGAGGTCCAGGAGCTTAGTGGGACACTTGCTAGTCTCAGACTGTATGCAGTTACTGTTGAGGGAGAGACAGCTGGTCTTGAGGCCATAGAGCTGGCAGATTTATTGTGGAGGATACGCAAAGCTCAGGATAGTGATGCGGCGTTGGGTAAGCAGATAGAGAGTGAGAGTATTGGATACCATACAGCTTCGAGCGGGATGTACATGTATCGGAATCGAGTTTGTGTGCCAGACGATAAGCTGTTAAGGAAGGAGATTTTACAGCAAGCACACCACTCACGTTTTTCTATCCATCTGGGAAATACTAAGATGTATAGGGATCTGAAGCGCTACTATCATTGGCCTGGTATGAAGAAAGATGTTGCTACATTCATATCACAGTGTTAGACGTGTCAGATGGTTAAAGTTGAGCATCAGGTGCCTAGCGGGTTATTGCATAACATGCCGTTGCCAGAGTGGAAATGAGACATGGTGACTATGGATTTTGTGACTAGACTTCCGGTAACCTATGGTGGAAAAAATGCTATTTGGGTGATTGTGGACAGACTCACCAAGTCTGCTCATTTCCTAGCAATCAAGAAGACAGATGGAGCTGATCAGTTGGCACAGATATACATCAGAGAGATTGTGAGGTTGCATAGAGTTCATGTTAGTATTGTATCTGATCGGGACACAAAGTTCACATCTGCATTTTGGGGAATCTTCCAAAAAGCGCTTGGGACAAAGGTCCATATGAGTACAGCTTATCATCCGCAGACAGATGGGCAGTCAGAGAGGACTATTCAGACTTTTGAGGATATGCTCAGGGCTTGTGTTTTGGATTGGGAAGGGAGCAGGGGAAAGTATTTACCTCTTGCAGAGTTTGCCTACAATAACAGCTACCATTCGAGTATTGAGATGGCACCATATGAGGCTCTTTATGGTAGGCCTTGTCGTACATCACTTTGTTGGACAGAAGTGCGGGAACGACGTGTCATAGAACCAGCAATGGTTCAGGAGACGGTAGAGCAAGTGGAGATGCTTAAGACTCAACTTAAGGAAGCCCATGACCGTTAGAAGAGTTACGCAGATAAGCGTCGGAAAGATTTGGAGTTTCAGGTGGGAGACTTAATGTACCTGAATATGAGGACATTTCAGGGAGGATCTAAGACTCGTAATCTAAAGAATCTTAAACCGAGATATATGGGACCGTACCCCATTATGGAGCGGATTGGAGTAGTAGCCTATAGATTGCAGTTATTAGCGGAGTTGTCAGACTTCCATTATGTGTTCCATGTATCGGTGTTGAGGAAGGTCGTAAGAGAACCAGAGCTCATTTTGCAGCAGCCACCACGTGATCTCAGCAAAAATTTGTCTGCACCTATTCAGCCAGTTGAGATATTGGATCGGCAAGTAAAAGCGGTGCAGGGAATGATAACCATGATGGTCAAGGTTTGCTGGGAGAGAGATGGAATCCGTGAGGATACGTGGGAGACTGAGACTTAGATGAGGATGGATTATCCAGAGCCGTTTCAGGCCGATATGGGACAGTTAGAGCAGCAGCTGGATTCGGGGTCGAATTCCTTATTAGTGGGGGAGAATTGTAACAGACCAAATCCTAGGGCCCAACAAAGCCCATTCAATATGCTCGAAACCCTAGGTAAGTCTTCTAAATAGTGGTCCATGCAGACTATTTTATTCAGAAAACTTAAACGCGTTGAACCTTTGCAGAATTTGTGCCGTCAAGGAGATCTGAACCCGACAAGCCTCAGCCACCGTCGCCAAAGTCGAGATCGGACACCTCACCACCGGAAATCGTCGAAGGTAACTCTGAAAACCGTCGTGGCCGTCTGTTATGTTATTCATGTTTAGAAAATCGATCGTATATCTCTAACCGTGTGGTTTTTCATGAATCCAATGCCACCATCGTGTTCGTGACGTCGAGACAAGTCCGGAGCCCGAAGATCAGCCGGAACCACCTTCCCACGCGCCCGCACGCGCCGCCACTCTCCCGCGGCGTTCTGCACATGTTCGTCACGCGCTGCCGTCCCTCGCCATTCGTCCCGCTCGTGGACCCCATGCACCGCCGTCACGCGCCGCCGTCCGCCGCCACTGATTCAGGTAAGCCACTGTCGAAGGTGATTCGCCAGTGACTCGGCAACTCGGCCGAGTCAACCCGGCAAGGTAACTCGGTAACCTGGTTAACCGGTTAGGTAAATTGATTTTTGGTTTGGTTTGCTAAACTAGTTGGTTAATAGAAATCAAATTGAATTAGATTAAACCGGCTGGTTATTTGAAATCGATTTTTGGTTAAGTAAACCGATTGGTCCAAGTGAAATTAAATCTGGTTAGGGTAAACCGATTGGTTTAATTTGATTTCAATTTGGTCAAGAGTTGACCGGTTTGGGTCAGAGTTGATCGGGTTGACCTTTGACATGCGGGTTGACTTTTTGACCAGATCACCGGTTATCCGTTTTTGACCGCTCAAAGGACGTTCTGACTCGATTTTTCGCCATGATTTCAGATTTGGAGTCCATTTGAGGAGCAGAAGTTTATAAATACCACTTTCCATATTTCTAAGGTGATGGTCTATTCCGTAAATCCCGTACCGGTGTAGAATTCTTCCTATTGTAGTTTAGATTTTGAAGCATGATCCGTTTGTTTGAATTGAGTCTGTTTGAGTCATAATTGGTAGTTAGTTAATTCATTGTAAACCGGAATTAGGGGTCTAGAGGATTCAACTATGATTGGATTGAGTGATGTTAACTGATGATATATTTATATATATATATATATATATATATCTTGGGCTATCGACGCAGATGTGGTGGGCGGGGGTGCAGAGACATTCGGACTATCAACGCAGATGTGGTGGGCGGGGGTGAAGAGACATTCGGACTATCGACGCAGATTGTTGTTTGGTGCGTGGTGCAGAGCCGTTTGCATCTGACGCAAATTGGTTATGTGCGGGGGTACAGAGACAGACTGTATTAGCGACGCAGAGTATGTATATCCTTATAAGGAAATGCGGGGTGTATGGACTAGCGATATGCTATCATCGCATTGTTTGTTTTGTGTGATGTTCTAGGCGTTATGTTTGTTCATGTTACAGCTAAACTTCCAAAGTGGGAGTTCTATTACTTAGCCAGTGGTTTGGGTATCTAGCATCCCATACCTCACTGAGTGACTTCCTCGTTACTCACCCATCTTCATTTTCCCCCTTTCATGTGAGACTGACGAGCAGGAGTGATCCTATTGGATTGGTGGTTTTAGATTGATTTCCTTCGTGTTATTTTCAGACTTCCATTTTTATCGATATTTATTCAGTTTTATGTTATCTTTGGATTTATGGTGTTTCGAGTTATTTATGAGATTTCAGATTATTTATTTATTTTATTAATATTTGATTATTTCAAAATACTAATATACGGGTATTACATTTTGGTATCAGAGTGGGTTTCGTCCCGGCCTCGACCCGGGATGGCGATTTATGGGACCTGGTTTTAATCGGATTTTGATAATTTTCAAACATTTTAAAGATTTTGAATTTTTAAAGAGATAACACCTTTCTCGCAGTATTATTCCTTAAACAATCGTTGGTATCTGATTTCTGCAGAAGTTGACCGTTTGAATTTCCCTTTCAAATGCCACCACGGAGGAGAGTTGGTCGTCCACAGACCGCCAGAGCTGCTCGAGAGGCTGGAGATGAACATGTGCCACCAGCAGCTTCACAGAATACGTTTCCGCCAATTGATCAGGACGCTTTGAGGCAGATGGTGCAGGATGCGGCTCGACAGGCTGCTTAGGAGGCAGTCCAGCAGGTTGCCTAGGAGGCCGCTAGGCAAGCTGCCCAGGCAGCAGCTCAGGAGGTTGCGCGACAATTGGCTGCAACTCAGCAAGAACCACGTGGACCTCAAGTTCAGGTGCAGCATGGTCCGCAGATTCACGTGCAGCAGGCCGCCCCAGTTCAAGTTCAGAGGGACCCACATATTCCGGGTCAGCAGCCCCCCGTTCAGCAGGTTTCCATGGGTTTTTCAGGTCCCACCACCACCACCACCCCCTCTTCCAGTGCAGGCTCCCGAGTGTAATGAGGCATTTCTTAGAGTATTGGGGCAGTTGAAGTACATGGATTTGGAGAAATTTGAGGGGACTGTATAACCCACGGTTGCCCATGATTGGAGACATAGGTTGGTGACATGTCTGGAGACTATCCATTGTCCACAATGATTCTGCCTTAATATCGTTGTGTTACATCTGCGTGGGGATGCGGCAATATGGTGGGATGGAGTGCGATTAATGCATCAGGCCGAGCCGACATATGAGTTTTTCCTTGAAGCATTCGACAAGAAGTATTTTTCGAGGGAAGCCTTACACCAGAATAAGAATGAATTTGAGCATCTGAGACAGGGTACTAGGACTATCAGGGAGTATGAGCGGGAGTTTAGCCGACTTCGTAGGTTTGCTGGTAATAATATGGATGAGAAGGATCTGATCAGGAGATTCTTAGATGGGATGCGAGTTGATCTTCGCGGCAGATGCAGTGTGGTGACTTACACTAGCTTGGAGGATCTGGTGGAGAAGGCTGCTGTGCAGGAGTCATGTATTGCTGAGGAGCATAAACTCTCCAAGGTAGCTTCGTCTAAGCCGGGGAGGACTCCAGAGCCACAAAGGAGACCACTGGATTAGTCAGGCCTCCAGTGCTATGGTTGTGGGAAGTTTGGGCACCTTCACAGGAATTGTCGGGTTAGGCCATTTGGGGCCCAGGGTGCAGCGCCATCAGGAGCACCAGTAGCGAGAGCAGCAGCAACACTACCACCACCACCAGCAACAGTAGCACCAGGGGCTTGTTTCACTTGTGGACAGCCAAGCCATATTTCCAGGTATTTTCTGACTAAGGGGCCTGCGGCCAAGCGTCCAGCCATCGCTCCAAGTGTGTATGCTTTAGGAGAGGCCGAGGAGCTGAGCCGATAGCTAGTATGTGTTCTTACTATTTTTGTCGAGTTTATGGAATTTTTTTTTTAGCTATCTTGTGTAGTTAGTAAAAATGTTTTGTAGGATTGATTTCGGTCGGAGGTGAGCTAGCTCATACTTTATTTGACACGGGAGCTTCGCACAGTTTTGTGAGTCCACGTTTGGTCAAGTCTTGGCCTTTTCGGGGTGTCGAAAGCCAAACAGATTCAGACAACTGGCATAGAGAGATTGGGAGCCGTCAGAGTTCATCGAGATGTACCGGTCTTTCTTGGAGGTGTTGATTTTAGTGGAGATTTAGCAGAGATGGAGCTGAATTATTATAACGTTATTCTTGGGATGGATTGGTTATCACGTCACCGAGTAGTGTTGGATTGTCTGAGAGCCAGAGTTCATATTCTTAATTTAGATGGGAAGACTACATTTTAGGGTATTCAGACACACCTGAGAATTTCTATAGTCTCCATGTTGAATGCTGAAGAGGTATTGGAGAGAGGAGCTGAGGGATTTTTAGCCACCATTTCTATGGTTAAGAAGGACGAACAGCCTGACTTGCAGACTATTCCAGTGGTTGTGGAGTATGAGAATGTATTTGAGGCCTTAAAGGGGCCACCGCCAGCTAGAGGAGATGTACTTACGATTGAGTTGGAGCCAGGGACAGCACCGGCTTCACAAGCTCCATACCGTTTAACGCCAGCAGAGATGGCAGAGTTTAAAAAGCAGTTGGAGGAACTATCATATAAGGGTTTTATCAGACCGAGTACTTCACCGTGGGGAGCACCAGTATTGTTTGTGAAGAAGAAAGATGGGAGTTTCAGGCTATGTATCGACTACAAAGGCTTGAACAAGGTAACCATCAAGAATAAGTACCCACTTCCGCGTATCGATGAGTTTCTGGATCAGTTGCATGGTTCTCTAAGATTGACTTGGCATCAGGGTATCACCAGATTGCTATAGCTGAGGAGGATGTGCGGAAGACAGCTTTCCGTACGCGTTATGGTCATTACGAGTTTGTGGTGATGCCATTTGGGTTGACGAACGCACTTGCAGCGTTCATGAAGCTCATGAATGATGT
The DNA here is from genome assembly GCA_905132885.1 of Moricandia moricandioides. Classification (NCBI taxonomy): domain Eukaryota; kingdom Viridiplantae; phylum Streptophyta; class Magnoliopsida; order Brassicales; family Brassicaceae; genus Moricandia; species Moricandia moricandioides. Next base: position 90,852 of record CAJHQQ010000288.1, read on the forward strand.
TTTTCGCGAGCATCTGGATAAATGTGTAATTGTCTTCATTGATTACATCTTAATCTATTCTCAGAGCAGAGAGGAGCATGCAAAGCATTTGCGGATTGTGTTGGGTAAGCTCAGAGAGCATCAGTTGTTTGCTAAGCTGAGTAAGTGTAGCTTCTGGTAGAGGAAGATTGGATTTTTGGGTCACGTGATTTATGAGGCAGGAGTTGCAGTAGATTCAGAGAAGATTACTGCGATATCAGTGTGGCCTACACCTAAGAGTGCTATTGAGATCCACAGCTTTTTGGGGTTTGCAGGATACTACAGGAAGTTCGTTAAGGGTTTTGCCATTACCGTAAAACCGATGACGCAATTAACAGGCAAAGACGTTAAGTTTGTTTGGACAAAAGCTTGTTCGAGGAGTTTCACCGAGTTGAAGCGCCAGTTGACGGAAACACCAGTTTTTGGTACTTCCTAGGCCCGTGATACCATATGAGGTTTATACGGACGCATCAGGTATTGGTCTGGGATGTGTATTGATGCAGGAAGGTCATGTCATTGCGTATGCATCATGCCAGTTGAGACCTCACGAGGCTAATTACCCTACTCACGACTTGGAGTTAGCAGCAGTCGTATTTGCGCTAATAATTTGGAGAACGTATTTGTATGGAGAAAAGGTGCAGATCCTCACAGACCACCAGAGATTGAAATATATTTTTACTTAGGCATACCTGAATTTGAGACAGCGAAGGTGGATGTAGTTGTTAGCAGATTACAACTTGGATATAACATATCATCCAGGTAAGGCCAATCAGGTGGCAGATGCCTTAAGCAGGCGGAGAAGCGATGTTTCAGGAACCAAGGAGGTCCATGAGCTTAGTGGGACACTTGCTAGTCTCAGACTGTATGCAGTTACTGTTGAGGGAGAGACAACTGGTCTTGAGGCCTTAGAGCAGGCAGATTTATTGTGGAGGATACGCAAAGATCATGATAGTGATGCGGTCTTGGGTAAGCAGATAGAGAGTGAGCGTATTGGATACCATACAGTTTCGAGCGGGATGTAGATGTACCGGAATCGAGTTTGTGTGCCAGACGATAAGCTGTTAAGGAAGGAGAGTTTACAGCAAGCACACCACTCACGTTTTTCTATCCATCCGGGAAATACTAATATGTATGGGGATCTGAAGCGCTACTATCATTGGCCTGGTATGAAGAAAGATGTTGCTACATTCGTATCGCAGTGTCAGACGTGTCAGATGGTTAAAGCTAAGCATCAAGTGCCTAGCGGATTATTGCAGAACATGTCGTTGCCAGAGTGGAAATGGGACATGGTGACTATGGATTTTGTGACTGGACTTCCGATAACCTATGGTGGAAAAATGCTATTTGGGTGATTGTGGACAAACTCAGCAAGTCTGCTCATTTCCTAGCAATCAAGAAGACAGATGGAGCTGATCAGTTGGCACATATATACATCAGAGAGATTGTGAGGTTGCATGGAGTTCATGTTAGTATTGTATCTGATCGGGACACAAATTTCACATCTGCATTTTGGGGAGACTTCCAGAAAGCGCTTGGGACAAAGGTCCATATGAGTACAACTTATCATCCGCAGGCAGATGGGCAGGCAGAGAAAACTATTCAGACTTTGGAGGATATGCTGAGGGCTTGTGTTTGGATTGGGAAGGGAGCTGGGGAAAATATTTACCTCTAGCAGGTGAATCCAAAGAATAGTGGCTGCATGTGATAAGTGACAAATACATCAAGGTTTGTGTTGAAGTTGTACATATATAAGTTATTTGGCGGTTGCTTAATCAAAAATGCCAAAATGCATAACAAAATAAATCAAGTCAAACTAAAGATAGTGTCATTGACAATATGTGTTCACATAATCCAACTGAATTACTCATCTTTATGCTGAAGGATTACAGTTGTTATTAGACGATATTGGTTGTTTTCTATTCTAACTTGCAAATATATGTTAAAATATATATCATGTAAAATGTACTCGAGTACATGTGAATTTTGTAGAAAAGTGTACATGTGGACAATTCATAATATGTGTACACGTTGATGATATTGACCTTACAAATATTTAAACTTGTAAATATATGTAAAAATATTATTTGGTGTACATGTTAATCATTTTACAAGTAAACTGGTGTACATGTGTATAATTTTACATAATGATAGTTAATTGATTTGGTTTTGATTAAACGTATCTTATTTTTTATTGATTTTAATATCTTATTTTGATTCATTTAAGTCATTTATATGTGTATCTAGGTGTTTATGTTGTATTTTCATAAATATTTACATATTTCCAGGCTGAAGTACACAATTTAAAAGTTTGGATCAAATTTGAAGAGAAGTCTGAATGTTTAAAAAGTTTGGGCCAAATTTGAAAAAGAAAAAAATACATAGACATAAAATGCAAAAAAAAGATAAAATTAGACAAAACTAGCTAGATCTGTGAAACTTAATAGGTCATTTGATGATGGCTGTAAACATGATGGTGTCGGCAAGGATTAAACGGAGAACGATGAGGAGTGAATTTTCGAAACAAGCCATGAAGGTGGTGGATCGAGCACAACATAGCTCGATGGAGATTTGCTCAGCGAGCAAAAGTACGATTCATAGATGATATGACGCTTGTTGCTGGTCAGCGCCGAAGAAAACTGTGGTGGCGACGGGTTGTTTTAGTGTTTTTGACCGAAAGAAAATTTAAGCTAAGGTGTTTATCGAAGAAGAAGATGACTTACAGTAAATGAAAAAGAAAAGGAAGCAAAAGTCAAACAAACTTTTATAAAATAATTAAAACAAAAATAAATAAAAAGGGAAACTAGAATATAGCTATAGTTATTTTAGTTAGAGAAAAGAAAATAAAAGTCACTCAAAACTACCCTAAGAGCAAGCTTGTGAACTGCCTCTGAATGTAAATCACTCTGAAACAAATGTATAAACTGACAAACTATTTATCAAAACATTTATCATCTAATAAACTATGTATCAATTCATAATAAGTATTTTCGACCATCTTACTTAGCTCAAACATTTTTCCGTCCGAAAAATGTGTGTTGGAGGTGTTAACTCAATGATGTGATCACTAACATTAAGAATCTATTCAATTTTCCTTCTCCACATGGTTTTCTTTTAGCTTTAAAGAGATTGTAGTCTCCATAGCTGCCCAAAGATCGTTGCTAAAAAAACATTACAACACTTTTAAAATATAATTTTGAGAGACTTGGTTCCAACACAAAATAGTGTTTTACCACAAATATTGGTGATGGCTTTGGAGATAGCTAAAATTCAAAGATCATTTCAAAGTAAATTGGAAGAAACTAACATAATAATCAGAAAGTAAAATTAAGAAAAATAAAATATAGTTCGTGTAAGTGACAGGAGAGAAAAGAAAAATAGGAAAAAGATGATAGAGAACTAAGAGAGAGGATGAGAGAGAGATGAAAAAAAATCACTTTTCAGACAAAAGCTTTATACACCTAGATGAAAATATTGGATTAGATCAATAGGAGCAAAATAGGAACAAAAATTATTTTCTTTTTATGAATGTTAGTTTTGTCACTGATAGAGGTATGAGAGCAAAATATCTCTAGATAACATTAGAGAAATGGAATAATATTTCTTCATCAAAAAAATCTAATTATTCCAAGTAGTACCAGCAAGTTAAATATTACGACGAGAAACCAAACAAAATTATAAGCCGTTAGCTGAATTTTTTTTTAAAATTCAAAAATCATATGTGAAGGATGATAATTGAACCCATGACTCCTAAATATTTTGTGTACTAAGTTGTGGTGAACATAACAATAATGATATGTGAAGGATAGAAATTAAACTCATGTCCCTATATTTAAAGAAAATAATTTTATAAATCTACTTTTAAAAGAGTGGAAGATGAGAACCATGTAATGAAGAACCTTCAAAAACAAAATAAATCACTCAGAAAGACATGAGATACAAATAAGTGCTTGATATAAAATTTGATGTTTTTAAGTTCAAAAAGATTAGAGAGAAATTAGAGAGTCTTAGAATGAGAAGCATTATGTTTTTTTGTTGTAGCCATTTGAGAGGAAGAGAGAATGTGTAAAATTTCTTTATATAAGGAGACAAAAATTTCAATAAAGTTAAATACTTTCGATTCAGAAGACTTTCAAGTAAATCTTCTAAAAGACTTACTTTAAAGTCTTCTCGACCCTTTTAGAAGACTTACTTTAAAGTTTTCTCGACCCTAAATTTAGAAGACTTACTTGAAAGTCTTCTCGACCCTAAATTTACAATTTGCCGAGAAGAATTTCTAAGAAGTCATCTCATGTGAATATTATTCATCACACGACTTCCTGAAAGTCGTCTAGACCCTAAATATAAACTTTAAACTTAATTAACTAACTAAACACTTTATTATAATCAAATTCAACTTGAAAAAATGCTTAATATATACATAAATGAATACATATAGGTAAAATTTAATTTTTGAATAAAATGTTAAACTTCTAAAAATGAACCCTAAGATACAAACAATACTACAACATATGTTACCAAACTCTAAACCAAAAAATACCATGACTCAATACATTCACTCATCTATGTTGAAAACAATTCAATTTTACTATATCTTAATTTATATCATTTACAAATGCTTATAATTACATGATTTCAATTTTTCCCCCGAAAAATATTTTTTATAAAATTTATAAATTATTTTTAAGATCAACTATATGAAACGAGAAGACTTCCCAAGGTTATATTCGTAAAAATAAATTCTGATTTTTTGTTTGGTCTTAACGAGCTTGTTGTAATTTCATAAGGTTTTTGAGTTAGTTTTGCATTTGATTGATGTTTGGGTATACTTTTGCATTTAAAATAAAATTTTGAGTTATATTTCGCAAATTGCCCTTCTTTTATATAGGAATACATAACCATCAAATTTATTTTTATAAAAAATTTAAAGTATTTTATTTGAATTATATATAAATAATTGATAAAAATAAAAATAAAATGATAAAACATAATATTCTTTCTCTAATTCTACATTTAGTTACCATAAATCATTATCTGTAATATTACTTGTGTTATTTTGTAATTTCTATTAATTAGTTCTAGAGTTTCATTTTATTTTTATAAGCTAACTAATAAAAGTTAACAACCAATCAAATTATCATTATTTTAAAAACTTGACCTATTAACGACACATAAAAAATAGTTAAGTGACGTTTAAATTAATATATAGTAGAATTTATCTCCTTAAAACTAACGATAAATTTGGTTAATGAAAACATGTATTAGGAAATTGTAGTTTAAGCAATTTCTCTCATAATTTTGTCAAGTCACACTTTCTTACTCATTTTTTTATTTAGTGTTTAACATAAAACTCAAATGGGTTAATCAAACAAATTCTTCCTTAAATTATCTCCGATCATCACACTATTTTATTAAACACTAATTCATTAGAGATTTTTTATTAAAATTAAGCATAATTTAGATATCTCTTAAAAGTATTAAATTAATTTAATACATACATATTTTAATTAAATATTATTAAATAATTATATATAAAATAAAAATAAATTTAAAATTTTTAAATAACGCAATGTCGTTATTTTAGGAATATATACTTAATATTAATGTGAGATCCAATTTTAAATCAAAATAAAATGTTTTTTTTTTGTATAAAAATTGTTAATTTTTATTAATTTACATTTTAAAAATTTATTATACCGTAAAAAATACATCTCATTATTTTTTTAAATAATATTTTTTTTACTTTCGATTTACATTATATTTTCATCTTTGACTTTAACAATTGTAGAAATGTTAATTTTTATTGATATTCCTTTCTTAATTCATCTTAAAGTTTTAAAAAATATAAACCTAATTAGTTCACATTGTAGTAACACAAAAATACATATATCTCGACAACAAATAAAAATTAAATCACAAGAATATAAAAAAAACAATAACAGAACAATCATACTTTATTATTTTCTCTTGTGTTTTTATTTATGTCTCCTTTATTTTTCTTATTATAAATAAGCATGCTAATTATATTATAATAAAATCTTTATAAATTATATTAGTAGAGTAACACTAGGAAAATCTTGTGTTTGATTAATATAATTTTAAATGACTTACCATATAATATTTTAAATTCATCTATTTATATTAATAGATGGATTAAATAAAAAAATTCTTGATTACTATAATTTTAAATAATTTACCATAGAAATTTTATGTTTTAAAATAGAAAAATATTTTAATTATTAAAATGATAAATCATCTATAATATCACATTGTTATTGGAAAATGCTTAGAATTTTTTAAAATTATATATTCGAGTGTTTCGCATTCATTTGACATAATTTTATAATATATATATATATATATATATATTAGATTAATTATTTTTCTAAAATCTAAGATTTATTGTATTCACTACTAATATAAATATATTAAAATCATTTTTATAATTTTTTATGTAATATTATATGTATATTATCAACTTATATAATGTAATCTATGATATTTAATTTATTTCTGTAAATAAATTATGTTAATTCATCTATATTTAAGATGTTTAATTGTTTGTTTGGAAACATAGATTATATTAGATAATTCTAGGATTAGTTTCCTTTAAAAAATTTTAGTTAAATAAATAAAAAAATGAAAATCTAATAACCAATCACATTATAAAAATTATTTGAATAGCTTTCATATGAGCGAAAAATCAACAGAAATCACTAAAGTGACTTCTCAATTAATATATAGAAAGACTAATATGTTTGTTATGAATTAACTATTTTACAAATATGTTTTGTAGCAGAAAATATTCAACTATTTTAAAAATTCTGCTTATGAGTCTACATTATTCATCTGTTTTTTTTGTCTTACTGTTGAACTTCAAAATTAGTGATGACTACAAAAAGAGGCAATGGAGAATAATCCCAAAATGCAAGTTCAACCAAAAATGTGTTATCTTTTTTTTTTTTAACAGGCATTTATCTAAGTTTTTTTATACAAGGCTTCAGATTTTTAAAAGCTTCTCAACAAAAAGTTTCAATAAATTTTTATTTTTTAAATTTGATTTTAGTTTCATTTATTTTTTATATTAAAATAAATAAAAAAATTAAAGAAAACTTATTTCAAACCAAATACAAATAATACTAATGGATCAAATATATGAACTATATTATTATGTGTTGGTATTTACAAATTATTATTTTTCTATAAAAGTTGTTTCCAAACATGCATTTTTTTTTGGGAAAACTCATAATAATTGGTTTACCGTCTAACTTTAGGAGGGTCTTCATTTTTATCTAGATACAAAATGTGACTAATATAACATTAGTTTTAATAATTAAAACAAAACAAAACACTAGTAACTAAAACAAAATAATATTAATGCAAACAAAAACGGACACGTGGTGGTAAAGCTAGTTTTAACTAACTTGTAAGAGAATCATATGTTTCGTAATTTGTGAAGAACGAATGTTAATGCTTTCTCCTCTTTGGTCTTGCGACGTGCTGTATTCTAATTAGTACCTCTGGAATATAAAGATTTAGTAGTTTAGTTGCAAAAAAATAGTATAGTTCCGGAAACGAGGAAACGGTAAATTTGGGGACCGAGATGAAAAGAGAAATAAAAAAGGGAGAATTGAAGAAACGGAGAGAGAGAGAAGAGACGGCGACATCTCCCCCACCTGCTTCCTTCGTGGCGATCGAAACCCTAAAAAAAACGAACTGAATTTTGGTTTCGCCGCCGTTCTGCGTCGCCGGGCGGAGGAAACATGCGGTTGGGGAGATGCGTATAATCCTCACCGTCATGCTCTCATTCATTCCTTACCTTTATTCATCTCCTCACCGTCCCTGTTCTTCCCCCGTGGCTCGTCCTCGCCTCCGTCGCTGCCGTCTCAGTCGCTTAGCAACCGCATTGGTGGCTACCACCGCTCTTCTCCTGGCCTCCGTGGCCTGGCTGTCCCTCGTGTTCTCACCCGCCACTTCTCGATGCTGGCACCTCCTTAGGGACTGGGAAGACGCACATATCTGGAACAGACGCTACCATCCTCACATCCCTAGAGAAGGAGAAGAGAAAGAGAATCTCTCCGCCTTCGATTCCAGCTCTCCGAATCTTCAATCATGAGGACGCAATTAAGAATGGAAGTGAGGAGACGAGTCTGTCTCCGAAGCACTTGATGTTTGGCATCGCTGGATCTTCACAGCTGTGGGAACGACGCAAGGAGCTGGTGAGGCTATGGTGGAAGCCTTCTGAGATGCGTGGCCACGTCTGGCTTGAAGAGGAGGTTTCTCCAGAGGAAGGAGATGATTCTCTTCCTCCCATCATCGTCTCTGAAGACTCCTCTCGTTTCCGTTACACCAACCCCACTGGCCATCCTTCTGGACTTCGAATCTCACGCATTGCTATGGAGTCTTTCCGCCTCTCCCTCCCTGGTGTCCGCTGGTTTATCCTCGGCGACGACGACACTATCTTCAATGTTAACAACCTTCTTGCTGTTTTGAGCAAGTACGATCCTTCCGAGATGGTTTATGTCGGCAACCCATCTGAGAGCCACTCTGCTAACTCTTACTTCAGTCATAATATGGCTTTTGGAGGCGGCGGCATTGCCATTACCTACCCTCTTGCCCAAGCTCTCTCTCGCATCCATGATGATTGTATCGATAGATACCCTAAGCTTTACGGTAGTGATGATCGTCTTCACGCCTGCATCACTGAACTCGGAGTTCCTTTGTCCAAAGAGCCTGGCTTTCACCAGGTACTCTCTCTCCCTCTCTCTCTTCTTTCTTCATTCCTGATTTCATTACTTTCTTTTTATGGCAGTGGGACATTAAGGGAGATGCTCATGGCTTCTTGTCCTCTCATCCCATCGCACCTTTTGTCTCAATTCATCACGTTGAAGCTGTTAATCCTCTCTATCCCGGCTTATCCACATTAGATAGTTTGAAACTCTTCACAGAAGCTATGGATTTGAGCCCCAGGAGTGTTTTGCAGCGTTCCATCTGTTACGATCATACTCACAAGCTCACTTTTTCCATCTCTCTTGGTTACGTTGTGCAAGTTTTCCCCAACATCCTCTTACCACGTGATCTTGAGCGAGCTGAGCTTACCTTCTCTGCCTGGAACGGGATTAGACATCCCACTGAGTTTGATCTTGACATAAAGTTTCCAGTTTCATCTCTCTGTAAGAAGCCTGTACTCTTCTTCTTGAACGAGGTAGGACGTGAAGGCAATGCCACTCTTGGAACCTACTCTAGATCATTGGTAAAAGATGATTTGAAGAGGAAGCTTCTATGTTTTCCACGCTCTCCTCCTCTGCCTAATGTCGAAAAGATCCACGTTCTAGGGCTTCCTCTCAGCAAAAATTGGCACTTGGTGAGGTTTTCTTGTCTATCATTTGATCACCTAATGTTTATTTCCTTTTCTTTATGATTTGTAGTTGATGATTCTTCCATTCTTTTTCGCTGCTGCGATCAGGCCCCGAGACGGTTGTGTTGCAGAGCAACTCCAACTACAAATGAACCTTTCAGATTAACAGTTGGGCAGTGTGGAAAAATCATTTTGAGTTCAACGATTAGTTCCCAATGAACACTTAAATGATGGTGGATATTGGATCTAAAGCATATGTTCTTTCAGCTCTATCCTGTGGCTTGTACATAGGTAAGATCCAGGACCTTAACTGTTGTCTGACCTAGAACGCTAATGCCCAAAATTTCAAATATTTTTCTTCCACTGTCACTCTTTTGTTTATTCCTCGTTTCACTTTCTTTTTTGTACATCTGAGATTGTCAAGAATTCCACCCTTCCTGTTGAGAAAACCAGTGCATTGTGTACAACATTTGATCTTAGAACAACATTAAAACTTATTGTCTATCTCAGTAGCTTGTTTTATCTTGTGGAAATGTTTTGTTTCTATCTTTTGTTTTCCCGTATCTACTGCATTGTCAATCTTAACAGCCACATAATATTTGTGGGTGTAAGTTTGTTTAATATCTTTTTATAAAAAAAGTATTAATATCCACTAGTAGAGTGGTCCATGGTTTGTGGATTTAGTGCGGATTTAAGGAAATGTCTTTGGTTGGATAGATTTTTAAGATGTGTGTGTGTTCTAAAACTGTGGGTTTAATCAGAGTGTTGTGGTCTGAGTTGCTTGTCATGAACTCTCTGACACACTGGCAAGTGAGCCCAGGTTTGCTACTTGTTTTGTCGTAAATCCTGAAATTGACATTATGATGAGAGACCAGTTGCATCATTGTGTGGGGTCAAATAGTTAATGCAGTGATCACACAATGTTAGCCCCAAAGTTAGTTTTTTTCCTAGAGATAAGTGTGTAAATAAATTTCTGCTACTAGTTTGTGATAGGTTGACAAAAGTTATGTTGACTTGTTTTATTTGGTAAGTCCTCGAATGATACAAGTTGGGAAAGTAATGAAGTTGGACAACTTGTCTAATGAAATCAGAGTTGTAGTCAGTTTTTATTAAGGCTGGGTATTTTATCTGTTAATTCGATTAGTTATTCGTTTTATTTTTATTCATAAGTCAGTCAAAACAAAGCAAGTATACTAAAAGTTAATATCTGTTGGCTACGAAAGAAACCGTAAATACAAAAAATTCATAGATAGATATTCGATCTGACATTATACAAATAGATATATAATGTATATCTACGAATAAATATAGATTTTAAATGTATAATTTCATAAAATTATTATTTTAACATATCATTTTATTAATTTATTTAAATTTTACTTATATAAATGATAATTTTCTAAAATTTCATGTGTTTATAAAAAAAAATTGATTAATTTTAGAAGTTTATGGAATATATAGTTTTTATTTTTTATTTTAGATTATGTAAAAATATTTTTTTCGAAAACAAATTTGTATGATTTTTTTTAGATTTACTTGTATTAAACGAAGGAGATGAGATATCGGTAAATATCTGTAAATATTCGCAAATATTAAAAAAATCTGGATATCCAGAAAACCGTATTTCTCTTAATCAAAGCAAATAAAAAAAATTAAATATCCGTAAAATACGAATCAAATCACAAATACTAAAAATTATGAGGTTATTCGATTCGTGTCCACCTCTAGTCTCTATCGGTAGAGAGAGAGAGAAGACGTTTTGGATTTATTTTTCTTGGTTGAAAGTTTAAGAGAGAAAATGATTACATGTTAAATCAAACGCACTATTAAGATCTAGATTTAGAAATCAAGGAACTAACTCCGCGAGCATGTTCTTACCACCTCTGTTGATTAATGTATTATTCTGTCTTTCATTTTAGTTTTGAGTTAGGAATCAAAGGAGAACACAACACATCACATGTAATTAAGTAATAAATAAATGCAAAAAGAGGTTAAGGAGAGAGCATGTGAAAGTGGGTAAGCAGGAGAAGAGAGAATACAGCTGTTTCCGCCGCTCCTCTCTTTCTTTCCTCTTCAAGAAAGTGCTCCACTTCCACCGCCCATCTTCTCTTCATACATTCCTCATATCTCTTTTTTTTTATTTATTTTTTTATCATCAGCTTTTTTCAAGCTACGTGGTTCTTTAATTTTATTTATTTGTATAACCCAATTGTTCTCTCCTTAGTTATTCACGATTTTTGTTAAATACTCTCCTTTTTACATCTTAAAAACCAGCGGTGTATATATTTGTAGCATGATTTGGTAAATGAAAACGAAATATTGCAACAAACAGTTATAGTTTTATGTAGGTGAGGCTATTATTAAGAGTGTATAATGTCGACAGTGTGAGTGTCTCCATCGACGCCTTCAGTTTGCAGCTAATTTTAGATATGATGCTATTTAATTCATGCTCATTATAACTTCGTCACTCCTATCTTTCTTCACCACGACTTTTAATATCTTAAAATGTACTTGTTCAATTATTTTGCTAATTCTTACTAGGACTTTTTATTAGATTGTGTAATGTTATATTTTATGATTAAGTTTCTGGCAAATTCCAAAACAAAATTTATCTACCGTGCTCTTTATTTCAATATTAGATCAGTAAAATGAAAGAAAACCATATGAACTATTTAGAGAATCAAAATCTCGATGCTGAATTAGAAATGAAAAACAAAACACACTTATATTTACTAAACAAATATATAATTCTTTTTTTAACACGAATACCATTCATGTTCGGACAAGGTATTCAAATATTGAACAAGAAAATAAGCCATAGATCATTTGAGATCACAACAGAGTCTGATGTGGGATTTTACTTTTCATAGTATAAAAACTAAATCTACAATATTTATGAAAAACAACAATCCAAGCAAAAATCATATTAATGTTCTATAAAAAAATATAGACCTACACAATAATTTGTTAACATATTTTCCATCACGAATTTTTCATACTAATATTTTCTAACATATCAAAATCTATACAAACACACACACACACATATATATTTTTGAAAGTTAGGCCCTATAAAGTGATAGCTCTATAATAAAATGTTTTATCTTAATGTATTTAGGTCTGGACATACATCACATTCAAGATTTTATTAATTCGGAAACTCTGATTTGGAGATATGTCCACTAATTGTAAAATTGTAGTGTCCAAATTTGTTTGCTAGTTTTATTATCCGGATGAACATGTCTTGTGTGATTTTCGAAATCAAATCTTCGGAATATATCATAAATTTATCAAAAATGATTTTATGAGGGGATAAGCAGAGACTGCAATGGCTTTGAGACTGAAAGATGCAAAATACACTTATTTAGAACTTCAACAAAAGACACTCTATAACTTCAAATATGAAAATTTTCTTTTTATACAAAGGAATTTCAAAACTTCGCATAAATTTAAAATATTTTAAACTTAAATTTATACAACAATAATATCACAAAAAAAAAATTAAATGTACATGCATAATTATTTAGACATATTTAAATACTATAACAAAAATAAATTTGATCTGAAACCTCCAAAATATAATTTCAAACAATTGTTATATGTTTGAAGATGGTTGTTGTTGTTTTTGATGTGTTTTAGTCAATAAAAAATACAAAATCAGTAGCATAAGTAATAGTTGAAATGTCGAAAATGAAAATATCCGATCGCAATAATTTTGTCTTGTAATTTATAAATTATAAATAAAAGGTTATTTTTACTTCGAAATGTATTAGTTGATCATATATAAAAATATTACGTAAATATTTTTATGGAATAATGTGGTATTTTGCTTGTAGTTTAATTTTTAGTTATTTATATTTATGTAAAATTTTATATTTTTAGTGTAAAAATTTATTAATTAACATTATTGTAATATATATATATGCTAGTTATTTTAAAAAAAATTAATGGATTTAGTGCTCTATTTACAAGAGAAATAATTTATTATTATTTTGTAATTTAGTGCTCTAAAAATTGAGAATTTATTTACGTTGTAAAAATATGTTTGACTCTCAAATTATTTTAATTAATATTTTTTCTTTGTCCAAAAACTTGTTTGCGTTATATAATTTTTGACCCGTTTTTGAATTTTTAAAATTTTTTGTAGATCAAATAAGTTTCAAAATTAAAATTTAGATAAAGAAACTAGAGTATATGAATTACATATTTACTAGAGTACATTATAGACTTCATTGGCGTTAGATTCACTATTGTTTTATCTGTTTTTTTATTACATCATACTATTGTTTAGTCTTTTGTTTCTTAGATCACTATTTGTTTGGTCTGTTTCCATAACTATATTACACAACAAAAATTAAAATTAAAATTAAAATTATAAAGGAGAGAGAGACTGTTGAATTGGAGAGGAAAGAGAGTGGTAGAAAGATGTCAAGGCTGGTCCAGCTCAAATCGGGTAAAACTACCAAATTCCCATTTTGTCCTTCCTCTTTTGAAAATCTGATTGTCACATACCCTACCAATTAGACAGCGCCACGTGAGCACAATAGACAAGATGGTGGGAGAGGACAACAACATGGGATAGGCACATGAAATTGTGTTTATTATATAGTATTTTCAATTTTAACCAAAGGAAAAAAAATCAATAAGTTCACTGGCAATGAGATAGATGTATGCGGATCCAAATTTTGCTTTTAAAGCCCTCCTTCCATAAATAAAACTAAAAGAAATTTTGTTAGAAAAATAATTTTTGAAGAGAAAAATAAGTAAAATATATTTATTAAAGGGTGTAAAAATATATTTATTTTCTAGGGTTAACTAATCAACACTTAAGATTTAAAGTTATGAGTTAAAATTTTAGGAGGTTCAAATTTAAAAAAAATCTATTTTTTTTTCAAAATTAAAAAGGATATTTTGATCATTTTATTTTTTGAAAGTTTTTTGGGCGACAAAATTTTAAAAATGCTATTTGAGAGAATTAACCAAAATAAAATTGAATATTAATACAAATATGTGGACCCTTTTAAATAAAAAAAGAAAAAAAAGAGGTGAAGAAAAGTGGGTTTAACAATTATTTGCTGCAAAGTTAGAAGAGGCTCAGCTTTATTAACTTCTGTTTGCTTTCATTCTCTCTATCTATCATCATCCTCGGAATCCTCATCTCTCCTTTCTAACACCTACTTGCAGAAAAAAAAAGAGGCTGCTTCTTTCTCTTCCTCCATAGTCATTGGTTTTATGAAGAAACCGTGAGCTTGAAGAGAGAGAGAGAGAGAGAGAGTCTGTGTGTGTAGAATAAAAGAGTGGTGGATTCAAATCAAGATTGGTGAATCTAGAGATGGAGCAAGGAGCTGGAGGTGGTGGTGGTAATGAAGTAGTGGAGGAAGCTTCACCTATCAGCTCAAGACCCCCGGCTAATATGGAAGAGCTAATGAGATTCTCAGCGGCGGCGGATGACGGTGGTGGGTTTGGAGGAGGAGGAAGCTCGTCCTCTTCATCGGGGAACAGATGGCCGAGAGAAGAAACACTTGCTCTTCTCAGGATCCGATCTGATATGGATTCTACTTTCCGTGACGCCACTCTCAAAGCTCCTCTTTGGGAACACGTTTCCAGGTCTCTCTCTTTCTCTCCTCCATTACTTGTTGAGTTCTCATCAATGGTGTTTCTCAAATCCAAAAGATAGCATATAGAGATCCATTTGCATGTGTTTCCACCCGTTCTTTTTTCTTTATTATTATTTCATTTTCTGTTATATACATAAATAATAATAATATACTCGAGATCAAGCATCTTCACCATCCCAAGAAAATTAAAGAACTGTTTGTTTACACAGAAAAGGTTCATGAGTTTCTGGGACGTTTTCGATTTTTGTAAATCCCGAAGACGCTTTTCTTTTTTATTTATTTATTTCTAGTTAATTCGGATCAAACAGTAAGAAGAGACAGAAACTGAGTTGTTTTGATGTTTGAATGGGACACAGGAAGCTGTTGGAGCTTGGTTACAAACGCAGTGCTAAGAAATGCAAAGAGAAATTCGAAAACGTTCAGAAATATTACAAACGCACTAAAGAAACGCGCGGTGGTCGCCATGACGGTAAAGCTTACAAGTTCTTCTCTCAGCTCGAAGCTCTCAACACTACTCCTCCTCCTCCTCCTCCTTCCTCTTCCCTGGATGCAACTCCTCTCTCCGTCATCCAACAACCACCTTCTTCCTCAGTCTTCCCTCTACCGCTACCGCAAACGCAAACGCCCCAAGTTCCGCTTCAACCGCAGGGTGTCTCCTTAGCTCCTCCTACATTTCCCGGAGTAGCCTTTTCATCACACAGCTCATCCACGGCTTCTGGAATGGGGTCTGATGATGAAGACGACGATATTATGGACGTGGATCAGGCGGGTCCCAGCAGCCGCAAACGCAAACGTGGCAGGGGAGGAGGCAGCAAGATGATGGAAGTATTTGAAGGTTTGGTGAGACAAGTGGTGCAGAAGCAAGCGGCTATGCAAAGGAGTTTTCTTGAAGCCCTTGAGAAGAGAGAACAAGAACGTCTCGATCGAGAAGAAGCTTGGAAACGCCAAGAGATGTCTCGTTTAGCTCGGGAACACGACATCATGGCTCAAGAACGAGCCGCTTCTGCTTCTCGCGACGCTGCAATCATCTCATTGATTCAGAAACTCACTGGCCACACTATCCAGTTACCTCCTTCTTTATCACCACCCGCCGCTAAACGTCCTCAGTTACAACCAATAATGGCGATTCCACAGCAACAGGTTCTTCCTTCTCCTCCTCCTCCTCCTAAACCAGATCAACAAGAGATGATCATGAGCTCAGATCAATCGTCACCGTCATCATCGCGATGGCCAAAGGCGGAGATTCTAGCGCTTATAAACTTGAGAAGCGGAATGGAACCAAGGTACCAAGACAATGTCCCTAAAGGACTTTTGTGGGAAGAGATCTCATCTTCCATGAAGAGAATGGGATACAACCGAAACGCAAAGAGATGCAAAGAGAAATGGGAAAACATAAACAAATACTACAAGAAAGTCAAAGAAAGCAACAAGGAACGTCCTCAAGATGCTAAGACCTGTCCTTACTTTCACCGCCTCGATCTTCTTTACCGCAACAAAATACTTGGAACTGCTGGCACTTCTGGTCTACCTCCAGACCAAATATCAACAGTCCCCGTCTCTGCTCTAGGAGTTGTTAACGTTCACGGGTCAGCTTCAAGTGAGGAAGAAGAACCTAGAGAGGGAAGCGCACAAGGAACAGAGAAGGTACAAACTTTCCTTTTCATTTTTAAAATTGTTAATTGGTTGTTTCTTAAATAACTAAAATCTTCATTTGTTGTAATTGAAGCCAGAAGACCTTGTGATGAGAGAGCTGATGCAACAAGGTTCAATGATAGGTGAGTATCAAAAGATTGAGGAGTCTCACAATTATAATAACATGGAAGAAGAGGAAGGGGAAATGGATGATGATGGAGTAGATGAGGATGAGCAATCCGCAGCAGCGTATGAGGTTGCATTTCAGAGCCCTGCGAACAGAGGAGGCAATGGCCATACAGAGCCACCTTTCTTGACAATGGTTCAGTAAATCAGAATCACTGTTTCTGAACTGAACTCGTCCCAAGAAAATGTACTTATGTGTGCATAGTTTCTAAACTACACCCAAAAAAAAAAGAAAACTCAAAACACAAAACACCATCTGACACCAGAAACTGAAAATCAAGGTCTCATCAATCTTGATTTTCAGTGGATACAATTCTTTCTTCACATTCTTTCCCTTTGTTCCTTTTCTTTCTCATTGTCTCTTGTTTGTTCTCGGTTCAACACACACACCTCCCCACCCCACATGAACAAAAACTCTAGCTAAAGGTCTTTTAGTTTATTTGGAGTTGTAATTCATCAGCAAGTCTCACCTTCTTTTTTTTCCTTTTCTTCTTTAAACATTTATTGATTGGTTAATTGGGGAATAAAGAGTCTTTTTTTTTTTTTGCTTTCCTTGAGGAGACTTAAGATTTGAGAAACAAGAGATACTGTAAATCTTTATTTCTTTCAAGCATTTTACTTTATTTCTGCTTTGACTTTGATAGAAGAAAAAGATTGGCTTCACTTTGCTTCTGTTGTTTTTGACTGAGGAGAGACTCACTCAAAGCCATAGTTTGAAGAGAAGAAAGAATCTGTGTTTTACGTTTTATCCCTTTTGCGGCGCCCACAAAGACACAATCCGATAAGCCATTATTCATTTGTGTCACGATCAGTTAAATAGGGTCACTCAAAGTTTTGTTCTTTTGTTTCAACTTTCTCATTTTTAAATTTTTATTTTCATTATAATCAAAAGCATGTGCAGCTTTTGTACTTACAGCGACAAGACTCGTGCCACTTCTCATTGTTCATCTTCTGTTTTTGTTGCTTTTTAATACCTTCAAAAGCTGTTTCAGAATATTATTTGAATTTTTACTGCAAAATAGAGAAAAAAACCTACAAAATACCGAAAAAATAAAATAAAAGGTGGTTATTCGAATATACAAACATGGAATGAGACAGCATGATCAAGACCAAATAAAAGAAAAGAAAAAGATTCTGTATCTTTTTTGATAGAGAGAGTAATAATGGAGGAAATGGGTACAGGTAAGAAAGAGTAAACACCACTTTGATTGCCAACTTGCTTTCACCTCTTTGTGTCTTAAACAGCTACCCCAACGTGCAATCATTTATATATATATATATACATTTATAAAAATGTATGCATGTATCTAATTATACATATACTACAATGTAATGTTTGTGTATAAAATACACCAACGGGACTGGCCTACCCATGTGCATTTGTTCTTTTCTTTATTAAGTAGACTTTATACTCTCTTTTTTAATTACTTATACTTAGGGTAACCAGAAAACAACCAACATGTAATCAGCAGTTTCACATGTTATTCCCACCATAAACTCAAAAAGTTTAAGATCTGTTTTTAAGTCACTCACATGTAGTTTCCTTTTTGATTTGGTTTTCGCCCTCTTTTATTGTCTACCAAACCGTAATGTTTCTCTTTGTTTGTATTTTTTTTCTTATGAAGAGTCTAATTATATCTCCAAAACCGAGTACAACCAATCTGGCGTGATCAGTATCTTACCGGGTGTACTAGTTGAGCTTTTAAAAAAAAAAAAGATCAAGAGATGGAGTACAGTTAACGGAATGAAACTAAAATAACCACTTAAACATACTCTAGCCTCCGGTTCGAAGATACTAGGGGCGGGTCCAGAACTTATTGGTGAACATGGAAATCTTAACGAGGAAGCTACCTTCTAAAACTAGTACCAAGGGGCTGACTGGTGTAATTACGGCGGTTGCGGTTGCCGTTGTCGAGTTTGTGGATGCGGGTGACTGCGGTTTCATGCGTTATTAAGAGATTTGGACAAATGATAAATCGGTTAAAAATTGTTGAATTTGCGGGATAATTATGACTTGTTAACTACCAAATGCAGCAGTGGTTAAATAATAAATTAATAATATTTATATTTTCTATAATTCTAAGAATATTAAAAATCATATTATCATAATAAATATAAAAATTATATTTATAAAATTATACTATTATTTTTTATAAAAATTATAGAAATATTTTCTTCAAAGTTCTATAATATAAATTAAAATATAGTATATACTTTAGTATTTCTATTATTTCAATTTAAAATTTTAATTGATTTTTTATTTATTTATATAGTTTTTTTAAAAAAAATTGTTTATCCTCCTTCAACCGCAAACACTAGCTGAAATCAAATTTTAAATTTAAATGTTTATGCGGTTTGAAGCGATTTATAACGTTTCTATCATTATTGCAAAATACCAACAACCGCTACCAATCACAAAAGTTGCGTTTGCGGGTGGTAACGAAAAAACCGGTCATGCCCCAAGTTCCTAGCAGAAAGACATACAAATGTTTTAAAGAAAAAAGATTGATAGCTACACATATTTCGGCGGTAATGTATTAGTATTCATTCAAACTATTGTATTGTATCAACAACTACACTAACTATTTTTAATGCGTAAATATATAACTGAAGTTTTCAGAATTGTATAAAAACCATCATTGAGATACAATCAGATCAAATGAAAAATTTATAGTCATGAATCAATTTTTTTAGAGAAAAAACAAAAATAATTTGTAACTATTTATACTATGGTGTAATTTATGAGAACCCATTCCAAATATTATATTGTATCAAAAATTGTACCAATTATTACTAATGCATGATTATATACATATTTTCAAAATTATGTAAAAACCATTAGTTGGGATCCAATTAAATCAAATAAAAAGTTTATAGGGTTGAATAAAATTTCTAAAAGTAAATTTGATCTAAGTCCAAAATCGGATTCGATTCGTAAACTAGATCTTTATCCATTCTATTTCTTCACAAGCCAACACTATTGTATATACAACATTCTCTTCACAAAGTTGAAACAACACACAATATTTCTTTGTCTTTGTGTTCCGACCTTTAAGATTATGGCACCGACATTAGCAGACTTGTTGGACCATGATTCATCACCAAACCCTTCCCGCTGCAAGCTCTAAGTCATTTATTGTTTAGATGTGTTTTTATTCCATAGAAAAGGTTCCTGCTGCAAGCTCTAAATCATTGGTCTCTCGATGATCAAACGAACCTCAAACGACTTGATGCAATGCGTCTAGTAGCTTAGATCAAACTCACATTTCGATCAGAAAGGTAAGCAATCCTTAAGAAAAACTACCCCACAAAATATTCTAGAGCGTTATCAAACGGCACATGACTTTTCAAACTCTATAGAGGAAAATCGACTTCAAATCATGTTTCAGATGTTAAAAGCTTTTCCATCCTCCAACCTCGCCACCTCACTTGAAGGACTAGGCAGCAATTGTTGGACCATGATTTGTAACCAAATTCTTCCTGTTGCAAGCTCTAAGTCATTGATGGTTTAGACATGTTTCAATTCAATAGAAACGGTTTGACGTTTGGACCATTTCAAGACTTAAATGGTTTAAGGACTAAACCAACGATATTTGGACAAGTCAAGGTCCTATGTAACAAATGTATCGAGTTAAAAATAGTTGAGCTCCACCTATAAAAGAGCAAAGACATTTTTGTCGTTTGCAAAGATCTTCTTCCACGTTCCAATAAATAAAAGCTGATGAACAAGAGACCGACACGTGCCTCTCCCTATGGTTGTTAGCCCACTGACCACCAAAAGAGAGCTCACACTCATGAGAACATAAGATACAAATATTCTACCACCAGACCAAACACGTTCACATATGTGATGAGATCAAATTTCTTCTCCATGAATACAGCCCAACAAGAAAATGAGTGGGAGAGAGGTTACCTTTAACGTTTCTATTGTAACTAAAATGTCTCCTTATTCGTTAATGACAAGACTTCTTCTAACTCACAACATCAATCTCTAAAATCATTATAACGAACAAGACATGAGTTCTTTTTTCATCGATATTGAACTCTAAATATATTTAGTGTTCAGCCGCCATAAGTTTTTAAGGCTTGTTAATCACACTGAAACGATGTCTCACTCTAGAGTATGTAAACGAAATTTCATCCAAGATGGTAAGAGACATACCCAATGTCTCCTCGAGAGATGATAATTTAGTCACGATCCTTCTCTCTTCTATCTCTATGTCATTCGACATACGAATATAATCACTTTCGTCGAATCATACCTGATTATGTCATTGTTGTTTTGAGGGGTTTATGCCCTACTTCTTTTTTCCCTAATCTATTACAAACATACATTTTAAATACTTGGTGTGAGTTTAGGATTCACAAGACTCATTACAAACACATGTTTGTACATCATGTTCGATCAAAAAATGTTCAATCCAAAATCCTCCATGAGCTCCACTAGTGGCTTCATAATTCTCGATTGCATGTCTCTGATTTTGTTACCAAAGAGTCCATGTGACCATTGTTCTCTTTTGAACTTCAACACATACTTCTTCAAGGCTTGGGAAGTTGTCTGTTATTAGAAGATACTTAATGAGGTCATTGTAGATCGAGTTCAAGATTACCAAGATGCCAAAGACCTTATTTTGATCACACATCTTATTTATGATAAACGGATCCCCATAATTTGGTTTATCATTTCAAGTTCAACCCATGGAACTTTGAAATTACCAAAGTTAAGTGAACTCCATGTCTTCTTTATTGAGGTCATTGGTGACTATTTTCACTTCAAGATCCGATTTTTGGCTTTATTTTGCTCATGCCTCTTATTCAGGATAGATGGATCTACATAATTTGGTCTTAGCATTTTAAATTCTAACCTATAGAACTCTGAAATTATCAAAGTTTTTGGTGAACTCCGTATTTTCTTGGTTGAAGTCATTGATGGCTTTTTCACTACAAGATATAACTCAAGTTTGAGATGATTCCAAACACAATATGAAGCCACTGGTGGAACTGAAGGCATATTTGGATCGAACATGGTGAATAATATTTAGAATAGATTCATACATTACCACATAGACATTGTAGTACGCATTTTTCTGATTATCTTTCTGAAAACATAGATTTGATATGATTGCATCCCAAATGGTTGTTATATAATTTAATGAATTTCATACATATAACCATGTATTAAAAATACTTAGTGTAGTTGTTGCCACAATACAATAGTTGGGATGGATTCACATATACCCCCATAGCTTCTGTAGTTACGAGTCCTTTTCCATCTTTCAGAGACCATCTTTTGAGCATCTGAGTTAGAAACCCAACAAGTGTTAGTTGAAACATTTACAAAACAAAACCCCATCCATCAACTATCAATTCCCACTTCCATTTACACAAAGAAAGGGCTATTTCAACTTTTTCAGAACCTTAGGTCACTTGTGCCCCAAGTAAACAAAATTTATCAAGCAAAATAAATAACGGGGAGAAAGATCCAAAGTTGGGAACTATGAAGCTGTAGTCAATATAGGTTATGTAGTTTAATCGAGCTCCGCTCTGCTTTTACTTCTCTTCATCTTAGCCTTGAACCTCGACTTCACCATCAATGTCTCTACTGTGTTTATGAAGTTTCCAACCGCCATCACAACCAGAAGAATCCCACAAATCAACACCTGCCACAGCATTCATGTTACCATCAGAAAACAATTGTGATTGAAAATTTCCACCGGCTTGAAAGTGAGTAACAAGACCTCTGAATAGATCAGTGAGGAGAATGCAAAAAAAAAATGCTACCAGAAGAGATTAAAATACCTGCCATTCGGCGACTACCCCAGTTAACACTGTCCTTAGTAACTGCAGTCCAACATATGCTTCAAAGCCCTGAGTTTTCCAAAGGAGAGTACAAACAAGTTGAGATACAATAGGGAAAACAACCTCGTAGACTTAGTAAATGTCTGAAGTTTCTTTGGGATTGATGGGGAGTGAGAATATCTTTCATTGTTTAGACCATCTAAGGACATCATGAGGTTTGGTTTACTTAGTATATATATTCAAAGAGATATTTGAGTCATATCCTTATGTCAGCCATGTATACGAATAATAGATACAAATCGCTAGTAACTACACAAGCTTGGTCTATGGTCAAGTTTCAAGATGATTTAAGCATAAGTTCATAAGCTCAATGCGAAACTGAGTGTGCAGCAAAAGTAAAACTGTTACCTGTAAAGTGAACAAAAGAGGGCATAACAGCCATAATTGCCCATCTACTCCAGCCGTTTCTCCCCATACAACGTCCATTCTCTTGGCCTGAAAATGCGCAGAAATGCATATTTTTTACAGCCACTTCATAGAGGCGTATAGGGTTTTCAGCAGAGATAAATGTAAATAGTATTGGCACCTTTCCTAGTGCAATGCGAGTGTATAATCTTTGGCGCTGATATCTATTTTGCAGAAGCATCGCAACACCTTGCATCATAGCCCATTGGAGGAAAAGACGAACTCCTTTCTGCCAAAGATTTAGAACGATCCATAAAATTTTACTCTGCACATATGATAATGATAATAACCAATACCTGCTTCTGAACACAGTTTGGTTGACCTTTGATTTCCCAAGTGAGACTGACAAGGGCCATAGCCATGGCACAATAATGATGATAAAGCCACCTGAAAAAGTATAACAGCCCAGAGGTTTAAGTCATTTCCAACCCACATGAGGGTATATATGTTAATCACATGCAACAAAATTAGCCAACATTAACAATTCACTTCAGCTAAAAATCATCAGCAAACAGAGGACTTGGCACTATCCTGTAAATGATATAAAGATCAGATTTCTATCTGACAGCAAAAATAAGCTACTTCTTTCAACAGCATTCCCATATACTTAAACAGCAAAAAGATCAGATGCTTGCAGTTAAGCTTACACCCTAAAGTTAATAATCACAAAAAGGAGTGTCTGCAGCACACGGAATCTAACTAACGGAAAGAGAGACTATCGCCAAAAGATAAACGAACCCTATTTTCAAAGGAAAGGAACATCAAAAATGAACGTAGAAATCAACATAACATATCACTCTAAATATCATCTCATTTACTTAACGTTATTTAGCAAATGCATCACCTAGAATAATTCAAATTTGACTGACACACTCTATGAAAATAGCCAACCAGAACTTAAGGGATCAAAACAATCATAACCAACTTGAAGAAGGATACCATGAACGGATGTCACTCCCGTTGGCTCTCAATATGTTCTCTCGCATAGCCAAACCAGCATAAAGGAACAAAAGCCAAGCCTGATAAAAAGAGAGTTCACAAGTTGAAACAAGAATCTGATACAGCATTAAAAAATGAACTCAAATCAACGCTAGAATACCTCGTAGAGCTGAACAGGGAAAGCAGGCAAACATCCATCCCAGACATAAGATCTCAGGGTCAAAAGTATTGCTGGGAAAACAAGAAAGAGAAGAGCTGTCCTATCCTGTTTCCATGAAAAAGGCTATATTACTGAACAGATATTGTAGACATATCAATGGAGGGGAGGGGCAAAAGACAAATACTAACTCTGTAGCTATTGTATTCTTCTTTGACTTTAAGCTGTATATCTTTTCGTGAGGCTCGAACGTTCACAGGTCCCAAAAACATTCTTACAAAGCGTCCTGATCAAAAAAGTCTAATCATTTACAATGGATCAAACCAGAACTGATTTGAAGGAGAGAAACCTTGAGGTTTGGAGGGAAGGAAAGAGGAAGTGTCCCCATCAGAAAGCATGCATCGAGCTCGTTGCAGATCCTCCTCCAGCTGCAGCATAAAAAAAAAGATTGAAACTTTTGTTCTAAGATTCGAGAAACGACAGAGAGAGAGAGATCAAAAGGGGATGCCTTGTCGAAGAGCTTGGGATCGAGATGTTTGTCGGAGACGATAGTGGAGTGTAGGCGGGTGATTGATGCGTCAACGGCGGAGGATCTCTGACGGAGAGAGAGCTCTTCGTGGGAAGAAGAAGACAGGAAGGAGGTGGCAGAGTCGTGGAGGTCCTTAACCTGCTCGACGATATGTCTCACTTCTTCTTCAACCTCCATGGTGTCTGATGAGATCGGACTTTGTATGTCCGAATCAAGGAGCCAAAATTGGAGAAACCCACCAAGGAGAGGAATGATATTGTTAGAGACGAGAGGTGGAAGAAAAGGTTGGGGTTTGTTTTGATGTTTCTCAAATTCACGAGGTCCTTAATTGTAATTACGGATCAAATCGCACGCATCTTTTGATTCTTTCCTCATGCTCTTTCTTAACTTCCAATTAATTAAAAAAAAAAACAAATGATTTTGACCACAAAAAAAGAAGATTAAAAATGTCAATAAACAAAACCATGGTGTATTACACTTCATGTCGGCATGATGGTACCGTATCCTAGAGAATACATGTCGTAAGTTTCCTATTTTTAGTGAAGTTTGATAAGAGTTAAAAAAAATTAACTAATAAAGTTGAATATTTTTTAGTTCATGAGTAAGTTGATAATTTCTTCACCAAAATTTGGAAGGTGAACATCTTGGTGTTTTCCCAATATTATTGATGTTTCAGGTATTCCCAAAAGTAACATATTCATTTTTCAGTAATAAAAGGTTTTAAACCAAATTAATAAGCAAAGAAAACATGTTTATATAGTATTTCCTCGAAGAGGATTCACTATTTCTAATTAAAATCAACTGTAACAAATTCAATTAAATCCGTGTACCGTTAGGAATGATTAACGTCACTTGGAAGTAAGAAGCTCCTATGAAGAACTCTTGGCTATTCTCGACTTTGGTTTTTAATGAATCCTCCGGGTTGTGAAAACATCGTGTTGTTAACTTACAATTGTGTCAAAACGATGAGCTGCCCAAAACAAGAATGATAAATTAAGTATTCCTTAACGTTATTAATAGAATCGCATGGCAACGTTTGGAGAAAATAACATTTTATAAAAGGATTAACCCAAGCCAAATTAATGCCTAAAGTTGGCTAATACGGGCATATAGCTAACCTTGGTGAAATCAAATGTTTGTGAGAAGCCCAACTTAAATAGGTAGGACAAGGTTGCCATTAGGTCTCGAACTTATTATCATGGATCCGTATTCGATCTAAAATTCGTTTCGAAAATAAAATATTTTAAAAAGCACAGATCCAAATATCCAAACCTAAAAATCAAGATATTTATAATTATATCCAGTTTTGACGTATCTGATATATTAATATTTATACATAAATTTAGTTTTATAATATTGTATTATTACTAATATGATATGCATATATATATATATATATATTCATAAAATTTGTATGAATATTAATTAGTGTATCAATTTTAGAATTTTTGTATTTTTAAAAATATTTTTTATTTTTAGTTATTTTACGCATTCGGATACTCGCGGATATCACAATACCTAGACGGATATCCAAAACTTTTCGGAAACTACGGAACCGAATCCAGATATTTGAATCAGAGATCCGAGATCTGGATCCCAATACCCTATATTTTTCTGATATTCGGATTTTTCCCACCCTTAGTTATCAATGTTGCCCAAAGTCTGTAGACTTCTTTTAGGAAAATACGTCATATAAAATTTAAGAAACACTGTAACATTTGTGATATGAAGATGTGTTATTATTAAAATGATTTTTTTAAATAATTATAGAAATATATTTTAATTACTAAAATAATTACAATACATGTCATTCATTATTTGATCCAAAATCTAAGCATACACTATATTTTCATTAAACTACCTAAAATTAATTAACAATATATATAATTAATATACTGAATAATAAAGATTTGACAACAATTTGTTTAACTTCTACCATTTAAATTTTATACTAATAAAATAAATTAAATAATCACATTAACCATATAATTAAAACTAGATTTTTTGTATATAATATATCCTTAATTTTAAAAACAATTAAATTATACTAAAATTGTTAAAGTTCAACTTTGAAAATTTTGTGATTAACAATTTAAAAAAATTATTATAAAAACTACAAAGGATCATAAAACAATACAAATCAAAAGTTCCATTTAATAAATAACTAGATTTTTACAAATATATATATATATATATATATATATATATATATATTAATAGCTTTTAAATTAAACTATGCATCGCATAAAAATATATACATTTAGTAGTTCAATTAAATATTTTGTACATTGTTTCGCTCTGCGCAAGACGTGGATCTCAACCTATTTCTCTTATATAAGAGCTTTCCATTCAAAATAAAATATGCATACATATAAAAGTTTTCTAGGCCATACCTAATCGCTTTGTAAAGGACTATCGATTATGTGGATGATACGGAGCATAGGCGAGGCCTAAACATTCAAAAATATTATTTTAATCTATTTTATATTTATATTAGATATTTAAGTTTTGATTTTAATTATAAAAAGGTTATGATGACATAAAATTAGATGTAATAGACAATTATAGATTTACACTAAATTATAACTTGATTTGAACGGAACTGAAACAATTTAAACCGATTTGAATATCAATAATTAGAATTTATAAACATTATTTTAGCTATGATCGATTTACCGGTAAAACGCATGGTGCCGCCTACCGATTTTTAAACATCATATAAAAATAATAAGAGGCAGTTAGTGACCCTTCATACAAAAAAAAGAACTGCTTGTCACATACATGATCTTTGGATGACCAAGTTGTACGACCTTAGTCTCTCTTTACCAAGCAAAGAGACTAAGCAGTCTACCTCTTAAAAAATCAGACTCTTTGTTAGAAAAGAACTTAAAAATAAAACAACTAGCTGAATATTTCTCTACATTCAATAAGTTGCTGCATGATTACAAATGAACGATTTCACCCTACTTATACAAAACTTGCTTAAAATGAACGGTGGAGATCATTATAACTTATTAGCCGATATGGAAGATATGAACTTGATTAAAGCTACAATTAATGGGACTTGATCACCAAGGCTCTTTGATCACATAGCTTACACAAAAAGGAAATAAAAGATGTAAGGAGACAATGGGATAGTCGCATGCCCCATGAGTGGCATGTGAGTGCACTTGATGGTTTGACCGGGTGAACTTGATGGTTTGGACCGTGAAATTCTCCCCACGTATTCCGGTGACACCCTCTTAGTCGTGAAAGACTCCAATTTCTCTTTAAACTACAAAAGTTCTCCTTTTGGTTCTCATGTTCCCTCCAATGTGGATAGTCCCTTTTATTCTATAAGGAAGTGTGTTTTTCAAGGAACACCATGCGTCAAGATGATCTTCAACTCAAGAATTTCTTTTATCTCCTTGTTGTATGACTTTGTTGTGATCGGTGGTGAAAAAGTGGATGTTCTTTGAATTTGATTTTCTTTGTCGGTATGACAAGAATTCAACATGCTAGCAGGGTGAATCTTCAAGTTGAATGTACGCCAAGCCGTAGGAAACCTTGCCCACCTTTCCGATGACCACAAATGGGCCTCATACTTCCAGAGTCCTTTGTGTAATCTCGAGAAAAACTTGATGTGTTGCAGCAGGAGATTCACCAAAACATACTCTCCGACCGTAAACTCCAAAGATCGTCTCTTCTTGTCAGTCCACCTCTTCATGTGTCGTCGGATTTTCTCCAAAGAGACCCAAAAAAAGTATGCATGATAATCCCACTTCTTGGCCATCTTGGTGGTTCCAAGACTCTGTGTCTCACGGTGTGTGGGGCGTGATCGGCTGATGTCATGTTGCAAGTTTGAAGGCATTCTTCCCCTTTGCTGCGTTGCAAGTTGTATGAGAACTGGGCAATTTCCATCAATTTTATCCAATCTCGTTGGTCGGCACTCTTAAAATTACAAAGATAAAACTCCAGCAAAGAGTTCTCATGTTCCATTTGGCCTTTGGTCTAAGGATGGAAGATGGTTAAGAAGATAAGTCCCACACCTATATTTATAAAAAACTCAGACCAAAGCTTCACGGTGAATCATGGATCTTTGTCATTCACGATATTCTTTGGAAGTCCCTATTACTTGAGGACTTTCTTGAAGAATACCCTAGCAGATTCACCAGCTGTACAATCCCTAAGACTGCCCACAAATGTCCCATATTTTAGAACTGCTTCAATGATCACCAAAATCAACCCAGACCTTGAGACTTAGACATAACAGTGATAAAATCTAATGAGACTGAGTCGCATGGACGCTCTGGTATCGGTTGAGGCCCTAGTAGTCCCACATGTTGGTTAGACTTTGTCTTATCTTATTGGCACACAAGACAAGTTCTAATGTACATCTCCAACATATCTCACATCTGGGGACATAAATAAGCCGACTCCACAAGGGTCATGGTTGCCTTTTGCTCAGGATATCCTACCCACCGAGTATCATGAGACTCCTAAATAATATCCCATTGTAAACTCCCATTCTTTGGGAAAAATATACGCCTCCTGGTCATGTAAAGTAAGTCGTCCTCTACCCATAACCGAGTGTTCTTACCTTTCGAGGCCATCTTCAACAGCTCTTTGGCTATGGAGTTGTGGTTTAGCCCCTCCATAGTTCAAGAAACAATCACGCTTATAGCTTAAATCACATCAGCTAACTCTGTCTTCCAGCTCAGTGCATCTTCCATAATGTTAGCCTTCTCGGGTTTGAACTCCAAAGCGTAATAAAACACAGCCAAGAAGTCATGCCATTGAGCTTGATTTGGTGGAAATTTTTTATAGGTTTGAAATTAAATGATAACCACATTGTCCGTCTTGACTTTGAGCGGAGAGACCAAGAGATAGTGGCGCCACACTCTCAAACAATGAACCATGGTCATCATCTCCCTCTCTTGGATAGTGTATCCCCACTCAGTCTCGTTTAAATTGTGGTTTTCAATGGCTATGGAGTGACCCACCTGCATAAGAAAACCTCCGATAGAAAAATCAAAAGCATCGGTTTGTACCTTGAATTGAAGAATGAAGTCGGGAAAAGCAAGGATGGTTCTTGGCTGATCGCAGTCTCGAGTCCTTTAAAAGCCTCATTGCATTGATCCTACCAGAAAATGTCTACTCCTTCTTGAGAAGGCATGTAAATTGGAAATCCCCTCTTTGAGTATCTTGCAATAAAATGTCGATAATATTTCATCATTCCAAGGAACAAGCGTAACTCGTATACCTTGCTGGACTTGTCCATTTTGATATTCCCTCACCTGATATCATGACATAAGAAGTGAATTTCCTCTGTGACAACTGTGCACTTTTGAAAATTCACGTACAACTTGTTATCGCGGAGAACTTGGAAGAGAGTATGCAGATGTTCCACATGCTCTTCCAAGGAGTTGGAAACAATTTTGTCAAGATAGGCCATTACGAACCAGTCCAAATAGGGTGGCAGTATCTGGCAATCAAAGTGCAAAACATGACTGGGGCGTTCGTGAGGCCAAGAGCATGACCAACCATTTGAACGACCCATATATAGTTATTCAAGTCGTGTTGGCTTTTTCCCCCTCAACGATCAAGACCTGATAGTAACCCTTGTGGAGATCCATTTTGGTGTACACCTTTACACCACAAAACCTATAAAAAATATGGGCAATCAAAGGAATGGGATAAATGTTCTTGAAAGTTACCTTATTCAGATCCCTCTAGTCCACACACATCCAAAGAGACACATCTTGATTCTCTTATAATAGAAATGGGCTGCCATGAGGTTCTTTAGATGGTTAGAGCATAAATGTCGAGAATAACTCGTTGCTTTTGGATCTCGAAAAATTTGTAGTGAGCCATGCGATAAAGCACCATCGTGGGTGGCTTAGCCCCAAATTTAATCTCAATATGTTGGTCCCCTATCTTTGTGGTGGTAACTCGTTTGGCCGTGTTGAATGCATTATGTACTTGTTTTGATCAAGGACTTTCTTGATCATCTCGGGACTGATGCTTCCTTCTCCAACCTCATCGTTCAAATTTAGAAAGGTGAGATAGGATGCTTCTCACTTATTTACTCCCTTGGAGAATTGCATGGCCGTGAGTTTCTTAATCACATCTCTTTCATTGGGAGCTTATACTATTGGAATCATGCATGACGAGCCTCAGTCCATGATGTAGACAATACTCAGGGTGGGCATGATAATGGCCGAGACTTATCTATGGAGCTTTAGCCCAAACATGAACTTGAAGTCGTCCATTTGCACTACCAATAAGTTTGCTCTGCCTTTCCATGCTTATGCATTAAGTTTGACCGTTTTAGCGACTCATTGGCATCTCTAGCTTCGTCTAACCATGATGACCTAGGGATATCCACCTTTTTCAATTCATGAGTTGTTGGTACCTATATTGTGATGCACCTCAGAACGTGAATCATGACATGGCACATGCCCAACATGGGGATCAAGACGATCAGATCCGTTCAGCCGAGGTTCATCCATCCGGCCGTACCAGACAGACAGACCGAGCCGTGTACCGGATCGACCCGCGTACACCCGGGAAGGACCTTAGGTTGGATCCATGACCAGATGACAAAAATGATCGACCCACACGCCTTCTTCCCCCACCTACTCATCAATCTAAGGCCATCAGTCAAGCCAGAACCCACTTTGATCGAGAGGAACCATATTCAGGACACAACCTATCTCTTTTGGCCCGATTGGTTCATACCGCACACCCGGACGTACGTACTCACGATCTGATCGACCAGTTTGATGCCTTCTTGGGATTTGATGACTCTAACTTCTCTAAGGCAAGGATACTTAAGCTCTCTGAATATTTGGGTTAAGTAAATTCATCATTCGTTTATGATGGGTTAGTGATCCTCCCCGCGGACGACCCACCGTGTGTCCTTCTCCTTACCGTAATGGAACCGATCATCATGGACGCACCTAGACACTCGGATGTATCTGGACTAGTCAACATCTCAGACTGCACCTTGACCAGTCTTCCTTGTTTTCCACACTTTGACTAGATCTAGTCAAATTTCTATATTTTATGCATTGTTTTCTGCATTTTATTTTATTTCTCTTTGACTCAAAACACTATAAAATGTACTTCTCTTCCTTTGCAATGAGATCATTGATTTTTTTTTTTGAGTTTTTACTCTTTGTTATCTGTGAAGAACACTTCTAGTTTCTTTGGTGTGGTTAGCTCCAAACAAACGCCTCTTTCTAGTTGGACCGGTGCATCACATCCGGCAACTGATCGAGTTTGCTTCCTTGTCGGACCTGTGAGTCATATCAGGCGACAACAAGCATCCAGGCAGTATCATTGGGTCATTCCGCAACCCTTTGTGTTGTCATTCAATCCATCAGTTCTCTTCGAAGTTCATATCCCTTCATACCGGTAGAGTGATCAGATTTAGGGTGTATCAAGTGGTATTAGAGCCACTCTTCCGGTAACTCTATATCATTTCATTACTTCTCATCTTCCATCTTCTTCATCTAAATTTTTTTATCTATCTATCTTGAACCTGGGCCCCTCATTACCCACCATTTTTTAAAAAAAAAGAAGAAAAGAAAGAAAAAGTATAAAAAAAGAGAAAAAATATATATTCAAACATTGTGGTGTGGTGGTGGAAGAGAAAGCCTGTTGGCCGAAGATAAATCAGGCCTTTGAGGTGGTTAAGGCGGGTTCCCCTTTGAAATCTCTTATCTTTCTATCTTAGACACCTTTCGTTTGTTTGGATCTACCCATTGGGGATTCCTGGATTTGTCTTTCTTAGAACCTTGAGTATAAGACTTTGAGGGAACACTTTAAATTGAGAGAAACACGTGTGTGGGTGAGGATCAAACACTTGAGTGTGTGAGATTTTTATCTAAAGTTTTGTGTTTAAGAATTTTCAGGAATCATGATTAGTGAGGATGAAAGGAGCCGACCAGGAAACTCTTTTGCTGGTTTATCTAACTTGCAGATGCGAGCTTTGAATGACAATATTACTAACCTTATGAATTCAGGTTAGGAACAGATCCATCAATGGTTTGATGCAATAGAGGCTAGCCAGCCGATCCAAACCAGAACCGGGGCACGGGTAGATCGTCCAAGGAGGAACCACCAATCAGATGACGATACCCAAGAGGAGGATTTCCAAATGGACGATGATCGATCCATCAACCGACCTAGGAGAGGTCACAGAAACCGAACTCAAGGTGATATCAATCCTTTTGCTAGGGAAAATAGGCCTGATAATGGTTTAGGAGGATTGAAACTGAAAATTCCACCTTTTGAGGGTAAAAATGATCTTGATGCTTTTCTTGAATGGGAAAGAAAGATTGAACTTTTCTTTGATTGTCAAAACTTCTCTGAACTTAAGAAAGTTAGATTGGCTGCAACTGAATTTTCTGGCTATGCTATTAATTGGTATGATCAAGTTGTGACTAGCAGAAGAAGGAATGGTGGCCGACCTATAGCCTCATGGGACGAGCTCACTGCATTGATGAGGAAACGATTCGTTCCTGAGCACTACCATCGTGACCTTCACCAAAGGCTTAGACGTTTGCTTCAAGGAACCAAATCAGTTGAGGATTACTTCCAGGAAATGGAAGCACTGATGATCAAGGTTAATGTGGATGAGACTTTGGATGCAACTATGGCGAGATTTCTTGCCGGACTCAACCGTGATATTCAAGACCGAATGGAGCTTCAAGAGTACGAATGTTTGGAATAGATGCTACACAAAGCCATCTTGATTGAGCAACAAGCCAAGAGGAGGGGTCTTTTCAAACCATCATATGCTCCAAAACCGACCTTTGCTTCCAAACCAAACTACCAAGACAAGGTTGAGACCCCTAGCCGAGCAAGAGACATCAGGTTCTTCAAGTGTCATGGTCTAGGACACTATGCCAACAAATTTCCTAACCAAAGAGTGATGATTCTCTTGGAGAATGGGGAGGTCGAGTCCGAGGATCAAAAGGAGGATGAAGAGGATTCTGGTCCAGTCTTTGATGATGATGAGGAACCATTCGATTACCCACATCATGGACCAGTTCTCGTTGCTAGGAAGCCTTTTGTCGAATCACTCGGTCCCATCTTCAATGAGGAGGACGACCACACGGTCAATGATTCTGGTCCGATTTTTGATGCTGATTCCAGTCCTATCTTTGATGAGGAGGACATCTACGACTATCCAGCTCATGAACCACTACTTGTCACTAGGAGATCCTTGAGTGTTCAACCCAAAACCAATGAAAAAGAACAATGGGAGAATCTCTTTCATTCTCGTTGTTTAGTTTCTTAAAACGTCTGTTCTTTGATCATTGATGGAGGGAGTTTTACTAACGTTGCTAGTGACATTCTTTTCAGGAAAATTGGACTTGTCACCAGACCACTCTCTCGTCCTTTCAGGTTGGAATGGCTAAACGAGGCTGGTGAGCAGTATGTGAAGGAAAAGGTCACAGTCCCCCTTACCATTGGGCGATATAAGGATGAGGTTGTCTGTAATGTTCTTCCCATGGACGCATGCCACATTCTCTTAGGTCGGCCATGGCAGTTTGATAAGAAGGATGTGCATGATGGCTTCACAAACCGACACTCCTTTGATCATAATGGCAAGAAGATCATGTTGGTCCCTTGACACCTTTGGAGGTTCATCAAGACCAACTTCAGCTCAAAAGGAACCGTGAAAAGGAGCTTAAACCTGATGTGCCAGAGACATCCAAAAGAAACTCAAACTTCTATCTCAAAGAAAGTAAGGTTCGGAAATCTCTTGACTCACAAAAGCCATTTCTTTTACTTGTGTATAAAGAATCTCTTATGGCTACTTCTTCTGACCTTGCAACGGAGATTCCGAGTGAATTGCTAGATGTTTTGCATGACTTTTCTGATGTCTTTCCAGATGAAAATCCACAAGGATTGCCACCAATACGAGGGATTGAGAATCAGATAGACTTTGTTCCGGGTGCATCTTTACCGAACCGACCAGCTTACCGTACCAATCCGGTCGAGACCAAGGAACTTCAGAAACAAATTGGTGAGCTTCTTGAGAAAGGCTACATCCGGGAAAGCCTCAGTCCTTGTGTCGTACCAATTCTCCTTGTACCTAAGAAAGATAGTTCATGGCGCATGTGTGTGGGCTACCGTGCCATCAACAACATTACGGTAAAGTATAGGCATCCCATTCCTAGGCTTGATGAGTTGCATGGTTCTTCTGTTTTCTGTAAAATTGATTTGAAAAGTGGCTATCACCAGATTTGGATTGAAGAAGTGATGAATGGAAAACTGCATTTAAGACTAATCTAGGATTGTATGAGTGGCTTTTTATGCCGTTTGGTCTCACTAATGCACCTAGCACTTTCATGAGTTTCATGAATCATATTCTGAGAGCATTCATTGGTCATTTTGTGGTTTTATATTTTGATGACATTCTCATTTACAGCAAGAACCTAGATGATCATAAGATGCACTTGGAATTTGTTCTTGAAGTTCTTAGGAAAGAAAAGCTGTTTGCAAATCTTAGTAAATTCTCTTTTGGAACAGATCATGTGGTGTTCTTAGGATTTTTTGTAGGTGCTGATGGACTCAAGGTGGACGAGGAGAAGGCCAAAGCCATCCGAGATTGGCCCAGTCCGACCATAGTGGGCGAAGTGAGAAGCTTTCATGGCCTTGCCGGTTTCTATCGTCGGTTCGTGCAGGACTTCAGTACTATCGCAGCCCCACTTAGTGAAGTGATCAAGAAAGTGTTGGATTCAAGTGGGAACAAGCTCAGGAAGAAGCTTTCCAAATCTTAAAAGGGAAGTTAACTCATTGCTCCCTTACTTGTTCTTCCTGATTTTTCTAAGACTTTTGAGATCGAGTGTGATGCTTCGGGTGTTGGTATTGGTGCTGTTTTTATGCAGAAAAAGAAGCCCATTGCTTACTTCAGTGAGAAGCTTGGTGGAGCCACACTCAACTACCCCACTTACGACAAGGAGCTGTATGCTTTGGTTAGGGCTCTTCAAACGTGGCAGCATTATCTCTGGCCAAAGGAATTTGTAATTCACACCGATCATCAGTCCCTGAAACACCTTAAGGGCCAGCAGAAGCTGAACAAAAGACATTCCCGTTGGGTCGAGTTCATTGAGACATTTCCTTACGTCATCAAGTACAAGCAAGGTAAGGAAAATGTAGTTGCTGATGCCTTGTCTCGGAGGTATGTACTTCTCTCAGCTCTTGAAACCAAGTTGCTCGGTTTTGAATTTATTAAAGACTTGTATGCAACTGATCTGGATTTCAAAGAGATTTTTAGAAAATGTTCCAAGGCTGCTTATGGAAAGTATTATCAAAGTTCTGGATTTTTATTCTTTGAAAACCGCTTGTGTGTGCCCCAATGTTCTTTGAGGGAGTTGTTTCTCAAGGAAGCACAAGAGGAGGCCTTATGGGACATTTTGGAGTCAAGAAGACACACAAGGTCGTTCATGAGCATTTCTTTTGGCCAAGCTTGATGAAGGATGTGGAACGGATCTGTGGCCGATGTGTTGTGTGTAAAAAAGCAAAGTCTAAGGCACTTAACCAAGGTTTGTACTTGGCCCTACCCATTCCATCTCATCCTTGGGTTGATATTTCTATGAATTTCGTGCTTGGATTGCCTAGGTCTAGATCTGGCCGAGATTCTATCTTTGTTGTGGTTGATAGGTTCTCTAAGATGACGGGAAATCGGCCAATTCCTACGTCAACAGAGACCAACGGTCCCGATCAGTACATAAACACATCACCTGTGCGAAAACATACATCAACTAGTACAAAATTAAATTTCCATACATGAACTTTTAAAATTTGGTTTTAACATACATTGACTTAATTTCCGTTAGTAAAACGTTACAAAATATGAGTTGTCGTTAACCCGATAACATGAAATCGGTCATTTCCTACATCGACAGAGGCCAACGGTCCTGATCAATACATAAACAATTCACATGTGCAAAAACATACATCAACTAATACAAAATTTAAATTCAATACATGAACTTTCAAAATATGATTTTAACATACATTGACCTAATTTCTACTAGTTAAACATTATCAAAGATAAACAGTCTATCACGCATTGATTACGTGAGTTTTTTTATTATGTAGTGTAATTAAACCGTATTACGTGGTAATTAACTGAGAAAAAGAAATCATTTAGTTTAAGCGATTTCGTTCTCGTGTAACTCATTAGTTAGCTTTTCTCTTTAACATTTTGTTCTTCGACTTTTTCGGCAAAAAAACTAACACCTAGAAGACAACAGAGGACAAAATCGAACAGAGAGAAACGAGAATATCTAACTTATCGAACAAAAAAGGAATTGGGATTGGATAAGCTAGACAATCTCATTTCTCTCTGTTCATTTTTGTCCTCTGTTGTCTTCTATGTGTTAGGTTTAGACATGGTCATTTTACCCGGACCCGAAAACCTGAATTGAAACGACCCAAAACTACTTGATCCAAAACCGAACCAAAAATTTACGAGAACATAGTTGGGTCCAAATTCTTCTACCCAAATAACCGAAACCAAAAATAACCAACCCGAATAGACCCAAAGCTAAAAAGGATCGACCCGAATATACCCGACCTGCTAAGAACCCATTCATACCCGACTTAAAAAATATGAATATAAAAATATATGATTTTTTGTGTTCTATGTTCTATGTTCTATATTTTAAATTATGATTTAATTGAAATGTCGTTGCATTAAACATTTTTATTATTTTGTAACATTTTCAAATAATATGAAGCTTTACATATAGGATTTAGAGTTTAAAAATCTTTTATTTTAACTATTAATAGTTTTATTTTAGTTATTTTGGAAAGATTTAGTTAAATATGATGGATTTCGCCTAAATTTGATGCGAGTTGGTTATTTCTTGTATTTTTGTATCCTAAATACCCAAACCCCCACACAGATGCGAAAATTACAATTATTTTATAGGTTTTTTAATTATGGATCGAATCGACTCGAAGGAACCGACCCAAAATGAAATTTTCAAGTACTTAGTTGGGTCCTAATGTTTAAGACTCGAAGGACCCAAACCCAAAAGGAACCGGTCCAAACCCGACTCAAAGACTCAGACGTCCATGCCTAGTTAGTTTTTTTGCCGATTAAGTCGAAGAACAAAAAGTTAAAGAAAAAAAGCTAACGAGTGAGTTACACGAGAACGAAACCGTTTGAACTAAATGATTTATTTTTCTCAGTCAATTACCACATATTACGGTTTAATTACCACATAATATAATAAAAATCTCACTTAATCAACACGTGATAGATAATTCATCTTCGGTAATGTTTGACTAGTGGAAATTAGGTCAATGTATGTTAAGAAGAGATTTTGAAAGTTCATGTATTGAATTTAAATTTTGTATTAGTTGATTTATGTTTTTGCATAAGTGAAGTGATTATGTATTGATCGGGACCGTTGGCCCTGTTGATGTAGGAATTGGCCGGTTTCGTGTTGCCGAGTTAACGACAACTCATATTCTGTAACATTTGACTAACGGAAATTTGGTCAATGTATGTTAAAACCAAATTTTGAAGTTCATGTATGGAAATTGATTTTTTTACTAATTGATGTATGTTTTCGCACATGTGACATGTTTATGTACTGATCGGGACCTATAGCCCCTGTTGACGTAGGAATTGGCCGATTTCCCCTAAGATGACTCATTTCATACCTTGTCATAAGACTGATGATGCTGTGCATATTGCTGATTTATTCTTTAGAGAAATTGTTAGGTTGCACGGTATGCCTAAGACCATTGTTTCTGATCGTGATGCTAAGTTCCTTAGCTATTTCTGGAAAACTTTATGGTCTAAGTTGGGAACGAGGTTGATGTTTTCCACTACGTGTCACCCACAGACCGATGGTCAAACTGAAGTAGTGAATCGAACCTTGTCCACTCTGCTGAGATCATTGGTTAAAAAGAATATGAGAATTTGGGAAGAATGTTTGCCTCATGTAAAATTTGCGTATAATCTTTCCATGCATTCTTCTACTAAGTTTTCTCCATTTGAGGTTGTTTATGGTTTCAATCCCTTATCTCCACTTGATCTTTTGCCTTTGCCTTTGAGTGAAAGAGTTTGTAGAGATGGAAAGAGAAAAGCTGACACCATTCAGAAGCTACATGAGAAGGTTCGTGCCAAAATCTCAGCCAGAACCGAGGGTTTCACAAGAAGGGCAAACAAAAAAAGAAACAAAGTTGTCTTTGAGGTGGGCGATCTTGTTTGGGTTCATCTAAGGAAAGAACGATTCCCTCACGAAAGAATATCCAAACTCATGCCAAGGGTCGATGGTCCCTTTCAGATCCTTAAGAAGATCCATAACAATGCTTATCAGCTTGATCTTCAAGGAAAATATGACATCTCTTCGAGTTTTATTGTTTCTGATCTATCTCCTTTTCATGCAGATGATCCAGTTTGTGGACAACTCCTTTTGAAGAGGGAGGGAATGACGCACCTCAGGACGTGAATCAGGACATGGCACAGGCCCATCATGGTGATCAGGACGATCAGATCCTTTCAGCCGAGGTTCATCCATCCGGCCGTACCAGACAGACAGACCGAGCCATGTACCGGATCAACCCGCGTACACCCGGGAAGGACCTTAGGTTAGATCCACGACCAGATGACCAAACTGATCAACCCACACGCCTTCTTCCCCAACCTACTCGTCAATCTAAGGCCATCAGTCAAGCCAGAACCCACTTTGATCGAGAGGAACCATATTCAGGACACAACCTATCTCTTTTGGCCTGATTGGTTCATACCGCACACCCCGGACGTACGTACTCACGACCTGATCGACCAGTTTGATGCCTTCTTGGGATTTGATGACTCTAACTTCTCTAAGGCAAGGATACTTAAGCTCTCTGAAGATTTGGGTCAAGTAAATTCATCATCCGTTCATGATGGGTCAGTGATCCTCCCCGCGGACGACCCACCGTGTGTCCTTCTCCTTACCGCAATGGAACCGATCATCATGGACGCACCTAGACACTCGGATGTATCTGGACCAGTCAACATTTGAGACTGCACCTTGACCAGTCTTCCTTGTTTTCCACACTTTGACTAGATCTAGTCAAATTTATATTTTCTATGCATTGTTTTCTGCATTTTCTTTTATTTCTCTTTCACTCAAAACACTATAAAATGTACTCCTCTTCCTTTGCAATGAGATCATCGAATTTTCTTCTTCTTTTTATGAGTTTTTACTCTTTGTTCTCTGTCAAGAACACTTCTAGTTTCTTTGGTGTGGTTAGCTCCAAACAAACGCCTCTTTCTAGTTGGACTAGTGCGTCACATCCGGCAACTGATCGAGTTTGCTTCCTTGTCGGACCTGTGAGTCATATCAGGCGACAACAAGCACCCATGCAGTATCATTGGCTCATTCCGCAACCCTTTGTGTCTTCATTCAATCCATCAGTTCTATTCGGAGTTCATATCCCTTCATACCGGTAGAGTGATCAGATTTAGGGTGTATCATATTGGCAACCACCTTTTTGAACAAAGTGAGATATTCTAGCATCACCTCGATGCTCACCTTCAATGCATGAAACATATCCATCACTAAATCCTCCAGCTTAGTGAGCCGCACTCTGAGTCCACTAAGATCATCTTTGACTTCCACCACCTCTTTGAACCCGCATTCTCAATTTTGGTGGTCAAGTACTTAACTCGATCAAGTCGAACACCCATCTTAGTTAGGGCTATGTGTAGTGCACATGTTCTGCACACTAAGATGGAACAATTCAAGGACGGGTCAACAAGACTGATCCGACAAGCCAGTCAATATCAGACTTGTCGTCTATGATAGTGTTTGTCTGTTTAGGACAATATTGTCGGGTCTAAACAGAGCGGTCAGACAAAAATGGTTGGATTTAGACAAGATGGATGGTTTTGTTATCCAAGATCAGTCATTTAGTGCATGGAATGATTAATATACATTTTGGCGGGAAAAATTACCAAGCCAAACATATACTTAAAGGCTAAGGAAAATGGTGAAAACAATTATCTGACGGTTATTGAATCAATTACAAGATCGGTTAGTAAGCAGTTATCTGTTTGAGCAGTTATGGGAACAATTATCTGGATTGGTTACTGGGTTAAGTAACCGATGGATGGACATTTTCTGAATTAGATAACTAATGGGGACATTTACTAAATTCTGGAACTAACATCAGGCAGTTGGCGGAGGAAGGTCAAATAACTCTTGGGAGCGGTTATCTAATCAAGAAAAAATCTCAGAATATAGTGGGGGTGCGGTTAAAAGGCAGTTATGACGAAGAAATAACCATTCCATCTCTATTAATACAAACTTTCATGTAGAAAGAGGACACACAAAATATAATACCAGTTCTGGAGAAAGGAGAAAAAGTGAGCACATGGAATTGAGATATTTGTCGAAGAAGGGAAGATATGACCAACGAGTGCTGATCGGAGTAAAAGTGGAAAGGGCACGAGTCACTTCTATCCGCTGGTGTGTCTATGTTGGTTGTGATCCAAAACGTGAGAGCCAAGGTGAATTGCAATATATAGTGACAAAGTGACACAAACAAATCAAGAAATAAGGAAAAAGTTGATGATGACTTTGTTTGGCCATAGCCGGTGGTCACGAGTCGTGCAAAGGATGTTTTGGCAAAGTATGGCTTGGCTGCTAATGGTTCTGAGCGTAGATTGGATCGTTGAGGGGGTTCTTTGTTTGATGGCTTATGCTATCGATCTGCTTTAAATGAACTGAAGGAATGATTGTGAGGCAGAACAATCGATCGTCATAAAGAGATGATCCACTATGGGTTAGATGGTGATGTGATTTGGTTGTGCCTGAGGAACTGAGAGCCGACCGAAAGTTACAACCGATGAAGTTTAAGCGACATATTGAGAGGGAAGATTGTGTTATTAGCAGTTACAGCCGTAGAGATTGAGAGTGATCATGGATATTGGGCTTTGGTGTGATCTGAGCGGACATGAGATTGCATACTCATGAGAGCGGTTGGATCACAAAGATGTGAGCGATGTGTTGTTGCTCTTTTTAGGATGGGCGACTGGACGCTAAGTGATGGGATCATATTGATGGTATGATCATGTCAGCCAAGACCGATGATCATGATTGATCATAGGCGATAGAGAACATTTATTTTATTGCAATTAAGTCACATTGTTAGGATTCAAGTGTGGAGTTATATTTATGAATAATATCCTACCTGAAGAGAAAATCGTCTGCGGTACAAGAATGATTGTATAGCTGAATGTGCAGTTTGAGACTGCGGTCTGAGAGATGATGATCGAGAGTTCGAGTGTACATGATATGTAAGGCCGAGAGACTGATATGTGTCAAGGTGATTGATAGTATGGAGACAAATTGGCCGAATTTAGGATATTCACAACTGATTGCGTGGAGTCATAGTCAGATCTGAGTGTCGTTGAGCTGAGTGGTTCTTTTGTATGATCAGGATAGATCAGAAACTGATTGTTGAGCGTTAGCATGGCTAGCGTACTATATGTGTTGGATGGCTGGATTGGAGACCAAGTTGCATGTCTTTGTTTATTTGGTCATGTGGAGATGGTTGGTTGAGTGACTTAAAGAAAGGTGATTCAATTAAGGATCTGACGGAGGTACCATAATGAGGAAGATGGCATGATGTATTATAAGCATGGATGAGCATTTGAGCCAAGGTTCAATCATTTCGAGGCAATAAGGTACATGTTTATATTTTCTGAATTCTTAGTAATCCGGTAGGTTTTTGGATTACACTAGGAGACTAATCATAACTGAATTGAACATTGTTAAGGAAATTAGAAAGTACATGAAAAAAACTGAAAATGACCTCATTTGGTCAAGCAAAGCAACCAGTGATCGAACCAGAGGTAAGGAAAATAGGGTCGGGTCCCTTCAATTGGTATTAGAGCGATTACGGTTCTAGGACAAATACTTAAGGAAGATCAAGGTTGTCTAGACCGATTGGATGCAAATAATGTTAGGGAAAGAATTGATGAGGTGATGGAAGGACTTGATCTTAGGAGTGATCAATCGGAGTTACACTTGTATGGGTGAGTTGTAACTTGGAATTCTGTCAGGAATATAAATTAGAGTTAAGATCATTTGAGAAATGATCAGGATGCTGCAGAAGATGTGATGGAATAACGAAGTGAGTTATACAAATTTGAGCTAAGTTATGGATTGACTTAGAGGTTCATATAAGTTAATTCATCCGGAATCGGATGTGAAGAAATATGAATGATTGACTAAGATTTTTCTAGTGCTTAAGGAATGTTGAGCGAACTGAAGTCAAGATGAATCAAACGGGTTCTCAAGGAAGCCATAAAAAGATTACAAAATGATTAAGTAAGGCAATGGAGTGCCAGAGAACGTTGCAGTCGGATGTGGAGACAAGGATTTAAGCATTTGGAACCTGGAATAGACACATCCCAAAGTGAATCTAGTGTTCCGTATAAGGAAATGAGAATTATGGGAGAAAGTACTTAAGACAACGAATTGTCAAGAGATGACCTAATTGTATCAAAAGTTAGAAAACTGTGATGGACAAGTCGTCCATGAAAGAGTCTATAGATAAATGACTATGTGGAATTAGATAGGGCCTACATTCAGGAATATGGTTATATTGAAAACATTTAGACGGACTCTAACATTATCAGAGAGATGAAAAAGCTGGTCCATGAATTGGAACCGAAAGTTTCATGAAAAGATTTGGAGAATGTGAATAACTCTTACAAGTCAGGAGTGGCGATTGTAAGCAAGTCTGGATATAGAGAACATGACATATGAATTCTCAAGATGCTTAAGCTTGATAGTTTTAGCAGGCTTGTGCGGTTTGAGAGTTGAGTTGTTTGGTGATCAAGTAACTACTCAAAAGTACCAGATGCTATAAATGATGGGTTCTAGTTGGAGTGACGATGGTAGGGGTACGATTGGTTCTTTCCCTGAGTGTCTAGATCAAGCAATGCGCTTAGAGACTGTAAAGCTTGCTACTGCTTGACTAGACATTAGATGACGACTCAGTGATGTGTGATGATCAGGTTGGTATTGATGATTGGTTCATTTCATGTGAGAGTTTAGATTTGTTTATGTGCTTATAGTTCCGTGGTACTTCACTAAGACTTGATTGGATTGAGAGAAGACTGTTCGGTGACTTGGAACGGTTGGGCTTGATGAGCGATCGAGTGTCTTATAAATATGTTGCCTTTGGAAATCAGGTGTGTTTGCCAAATCTTTCAAGTGAGCATGTCCTTGAAAATTTTCCGAGTTTGTCAACGTGTGACTATGATGATATGACCTTGAGACCAGGTTAGTACGCCAAGGCATAATTCAACTGACATTTTTAAAGACCAAAGATTTTCTCAAGACGTGACTGTCAT
This sequence comes from Moricandia moricandioides, assembly GCA_905132885.1. Classification (NCBI taxonomy): domain Eukaryota; kingdom Viridiplantae; phylum Streptophyta; class Magnoliopsida; order Brassicales; family Brassicaceae; genus Moricandia; species Moricandia moricandioides. The sequence goes on from CAJHQQ010000288.1 coordinate 134,925, forward strand.
CACTTTTATGTCCGGATATATGTGGGAACCAGATAGTTTGCCAAGACGTAAAAGTGATCATGTCGGTGGGAACTAGATGAGTTTGCCACTGTGTGCATTTTCTGATTCCTATGGAAACTATATGATCGCAATGAAAGCATTTGTGGGAACTATGTGAGTTTGCCATCACCTGACTATTTGATGTCTATGGAAACTGTAGACCTTTACAAAGCATAATTGTGATTGCGTCAATGGGAACAAGATAAGTTCGCCATTGCAAAATGTCGACCCGAGAAGGATTGAGATACCAAAAGGAAAACTGTGCAAAGGTTCAAGTGTGGATCTTGAAAGAAACTTTGTATAGATAAATAGTGATATAGGAGTATCAATGTGGATCTGCAAGGGATCAAAGGTGACTGATTTGTGAGTACATGAAAGGATTAAGTGTCTTAGCATTTAGAGTTGGTCCATGCAGTAAGTCAAGGGGTGACTGCGATCGGTTTAGGAAGGAAGCCTGAAAAAACTAATCTAAGGTAATGAGTTAAGACTTCGGGAACTAAAGTAAACTCAAATAACACTTTTGGGAGTTAAGTTTACTTGACAACTTGTGTGTCTGATCAACAAGAGATTGCTTGGAAATAAGAACTCCTTTGCTTATTGAGTTGGTGAACTAAACCAAGTAGGTAAGACTAAATAAACGGTAGAGAACCCGGATAGACTTAATCATTAGCTGAGATTGAATCCAAGCATGCTTACGGTCAAGAGTTCTAGAATCAATATTGCGCAAGTCTGCAAAACGAAAATGATTGAATGACCGAAAGTCTGAGATGAAACAAGGTTTAATTGACCATTGAATCCGAGGACGAATTCATTCCAAGTGGGGAGCAGTCCAAGGATGGGTCATATAGACTTATCAAACGAGTTAGTCAGTATTAAACTTTTAATATAGTATAATGTTGGTCGATTTAGGAAAATATTATCGGGTCTAGAGCAGTTGAGCTTATCAGACAAATATGGTCGGATTTGGACAAGACGGATGGGCTTGTCATCCAAGATCAGTCAGTCAATGCATGGAATTACTGATATATGTTTTGATACAAACGGTTACTGAGCCAAAAACATACACTGAAAGGCCAAGGAAAATTGTGGGAACAATTATCTTGCGGCTACTAAATCAACTACCAGAGCGGATACTAGATCGGTTAAGCAGTTATCCAGAGCAGTTACTGGAGCAGTTATGGGAACAATTATCTGAATTGGTTATTGAGTTAAATAACTGATGGATGGGCAGTTTCTGGATCAGGTAACTGATGGGGAAAGTTATTAAATTCTGTAATTGACATTAGGCAATTGGCCGAGGAAGATCAAATAACTGTCAGAAGCAGTAATACAGACTTAATTAATATAGACTTTCGTGTAGAAAAGATGACACACAAAACAAAACTCGGGTTCTGGAGAAAGGAGAGAAACCGAGCACATGGAACTAAGAGATTTCTCGAAAAAGGGAAGATACGACCGATGAGTGCAGATCAGAGTGAAAGCGGACATGCCACGAGTCACTTCTGTTTGTTCTGGTGTGTCTGCATCAGTTGTGATCCAGAACATGAGAGTTAAGGTGGATCGCAATAGACAGAGAACACATAGTCAGAAACAGAATAGTAAATAGGGAAAAGAGCCGATGATGGATTTGTTTGACTATAGCCAGTGGCCGTGTATTATGCAAAGGATGTTTCGGCAAAGTTTGGCTTAACTGCGAGTGGTTCTGAGTGCAGATTGGAGAGCGAGTGGGTTCTGGGTTTGATGGATTTTGATATCAGCTTGCTTCTGATAAACTAAAGAAATGATCATGACGCAGAACCACTGATCGTGAGACAGAGATGGTCATATATGGGTTAGACAGTGATGTGGTTGAATTTTGCATGAGGAACTGAGAGCCAATCAGCGGTTACAGCCGATGAAGACTAAGCGACAGATCGAGAGGGGATATTGTGTTAACTGGCAGTTACAGCCTTAGAGGATTGAGAGTGATCATGGATATTGGGCTTCTGTGTGATCGGAACGAACATGAGATTGAAGTGGTTGGATATCAAAGATATAAGTGATGGGTTGTTGCTCTTTTTTGGATGGGCGACTGGACGGTGAGTGATGGGATCGTATGATCGTATGGGCGATCATGATTTTTTATAAGCGAGTTCGAGTGATGAGAACATCATTTATATTGGAATAGAGTCACAGTGTTAGGATTCGAGTGTGGAGGTATGGTTATGATCAGTATCCTACATGAAGAGACAAACGTGTGTGGTACAAGAGTAGATGTAGAGAAGAGAGTGTAGTCCAAGACTGCGGTCTGAGAGATGATGATCGAGAGTTCGAGTGTACATGAGCTGCAAGGCCTAGAGACTGATCTGAGTCAAAAGTTGGATAGTTTGGAGGCAGATTGGTCGAGTTTAGGAGATTCACAATTGAATGCGTGGAGTCATAGCCGGATCTGAGTACCGTTGAGATGAGTGGTTCTTTTTTCTAATCAGGATGAATCAAAAACTGATTGTTGAGCGTTAGCATGGCTAACGTACTGTATGTGTTGGATGGCTGGATTGAAGACCAAGATGCCTATCTTTGTTTACTTGGTCATGTGAGGATGGTTGGTTGAGTGACTAAGAAAAAAGTTGATCCAGTTAACTATTTGACCGAGGTAGCAGAATGAGGAAGATGGCATAATGGATTATAAATATGGAGGAGCAGTCAAGCCAAGATACAATCATTCCGAGCCAGTAAGATAAATGTTTATTATTTACTGAAAACTCTTAGTAATCCGCTAGGTTGCTAGATCAGACTAGGAGAATAATGATAATTGAACTAAACTTCTTTGAGGAAAATTAGATAAAAAATTCTATGTATATGGAAAAATCTGAAAAAACCTTTTTTGGTCGAGCAAGTCAACCCGTGATCGAACCAGCGGTAAGGAAAACGGGGTCGGGTCCCTTCACTACGCCTATAGCCTCAACCTCATCATGGACCCGGCCTTTGTTGCACATATTCTTAGGAACATTCACGTTAAAAGCACCCTGCCTCTCTGTAGCCTCGGTCTCGCTGGTGTTACCCCTGGTAACGTCTTTCTCAATGGCCATTCTTCACCTCATTGAAAAGACTCAGTTTAATATCACGTTTTCACAGACTTTTTTTAAGTGAAAAAATTGTCCGGACTTAGTTTCTCTTTGCCTCACAAATAGACTAGGCATCTTAGATTTTAAGGAAATTTGATATTTTATAAGAAAAGAACTCGAAAAGAAAGAAAAATAGTTGAATATTATTCAATAAGTCGTTGAAGGATATTCCATCCCTCTTTTTACGTAACACGCTGAGAAATGAACAAATGGGGATCAATCTAATATAATCTAACGGCCGATATAGAAGATACAATTTTGGTTAACAAGCTATAATAAATGCGACTTGATCATGAAAAAAGTTATCCTTGATCACCTATCTTACACAAAATAAAGAAAGAAAATCTGAAAAGAGAAAATGGATTGGTCGAATGATCCATGAATGGCCCGTGAGTGTACTTAATGGTTAGTCCAGATTCACTTGATGAATGGGCCATGACATGGTGCTTCTCCTTTCTTTTCATGTATGTGTGTTTTTGTAGGGGTGGAAAAAAAACCAAACGAATCAACCCAACCGAACTCAAACCGACCCAAACCAAACTCAAACATATGTCTAAACCAATTGGTTTAACATTTTATCAACCCAAATGGTTTGGTTCGGTTTGATTTGGTTCGGTTTTAAAAACCGAAATGTTTTTAAATAGATTAATTAAATATATTAATAACCCCAATTTAATATATTTAACAATTAAACTTAAAAATTAAACATAATTTTATACTTTTTACTTTTGTATGAATACAATAAATATTAACTAAAAATAAAATAAAAGAATATGAATCTCATACATTAAGACTAAAACCAAAAAATCACTTATGCTATTTATATTTGATTTAAAGATAAAAATATTCAATTTTTAGATTATATCTTCTATATTTTTCTTGTGATGTTTTGTTTTCTATAATGATTTAGTGTCAAATGGTGATTTGTTATGTTTTTATAAATTATATTATTGTAATTAAACAAGAATAAAATTAAAAAATCAATTCAATTGAACTGAACAAATACAAACAAAACCAAATTAAGCCGAACCAAACGGTAACTGAATCGAACACTAACCGAATCGAAAACCGAACCAAACCAAACCAAACACAAGCCAAATTATTCATTTGGGTTGATTCTGGTTAAATTTTTTTATACTAAATAAACCAAACCATACCAAACTGAATCCATACCGAACTCATAATTAAATCGAAGTGCTCACCTCTATTTTTTTGTACGAACTTTTTTTTGTAACACGTGTTTTTGTACGATCCAAACTCCATTTCTTCTCTTATTAAATTTGAAACAGCTTTTAAAAAAAGAGTAATAAGACTCATGGCGTTACTTTCAAACTGTTCATACAAAGACCCTAGTGCTCCTTCCTCTTGGTCGGTTATTCTTAGTTGGCTACTTGGCTGGCTTCGGTTTCGTCAGATTGTTCTTTCACTCTAGCAATAACTAAAGTCTAGCAAGCATTTATAAGAGTTGGGAGGAGCGTGTCAGACGCACTATCACGATGGTTTATCTCTCTCGAATCTTGTTTATTCAAGTATAACAAGTAACCCCCAAAAAATTCTCAAGATGTGTCCGGGCTCAGACTTAAAGCTTAAAAACTTAAAATTTAAAAGCCATATTGATAAGGTGGGAACAATATTGATTGGGTCTAGGACCGGCCCATTCTTGTTTTCAAAATATAAGCTTAGAAATTCTCTGAAATGTTTTTTCTCTTTGTATTTTCCCAAATAATCATAGAAATTTTCTTTAAACCAACCTTTTTTGTGGGTCCAAATGAAGTTTTCTTTCAACAAACAACCGAAACAGAGGATGAAGAAGATTAGAGTACACAGAAGATGAGTGTAGCTCAAGCAGAAGGACCGGTCCAGTAGGATTTAACAGCGAGAAGGATCTTCTCAGGGATAAAGGGACCTTTCTCGTGATCCATAATACGACTACTCCACTTCATTCCATTAGTTATGCTTTGTATCTTCGTTAGCATTTCCACAGTGTCCCTAAACACCACTGTTCCTTCTGGTCTCAATATTCTATCCATCTCAAGTAGTATCAACGTCACATCACACCTTTCATCATCAACATCAACAACAACAACAACAACAATGCTTAATATTGTAGATTTACTTGGAGAAATATAAACATAAGTAAAGTCTAGTAATAGGTGTTTGTTTACCTGTTCTCGTAAAGGCTGAACAATCCACCAACGTGAATAAGATCATAAGTTCTTGGGTACGTAGAGAATGCTTCACACCAATCTTGATACGTTCCTATAAATCCCCTCTCGTAAATGACACCTAACGTTTGCTTCTCCGCATCCACAGGAACCACATTCATAACCCAAGATGGATATTTCACAATAGCAGCAGCAAATCCACCGAGGTATGCATTCATGTCCATAATGTTCCTGAATCTTCCACGTGAAAGCTCTGGCAATATCTGTTTGTAATATGCTATTCTCTCCTTCCACACCTCATTGTCTTCTTTAAATTTCTCAGCATTGATCTCAGGTATAGTTCCCTGTATAATCCTAGGTGGGACCGCAAACGCTCGGTCCGGCCAGTCCTCCAACGCACCTCCTGCAAATTCATCAGGACTGTTTGCTTCTGGCAATGGTGTTACACAAGATTCCAATTCCTTGTACCTGTCAAAGATACACACATCATGAAGTGTCCCAAACTTGCAGATAAGGACATTTGCCTTTCTACTCGTTAATTTTGAGTTGGAAGCTCATGATTACTAGTATAATTTAACAAAACATTTTGAGACTTGAGATTGTGTACCAAGCGAAATCAGGTTGAACTGCTTTGGTGCATATTGGAGGAGATTTGTGAGCTCGTTTGAGTTTCTTACAGGCAATGTGATTAATTGGCTTTTGCCAAATTGAAAAATCACCCTTCTCTGTAACCTTCTTCCAACAAAGACTCCTTGCTGCATTTTCTATTGAATCTTGCTCTTGTTTCAAATCCTCTTGAGTTCTTTCCCAGCCTTTCCAGTGTTTCTTCCAGTTAATCGGTGGACCCGAAAGAATCCAATAACCCCCCGGTCTTAAGACTCGGTCCACTTCGGTCAAGTACAAACCATCTGCACACATATAAGTTTTTTAAAATTTGTTCAAGTTCCTACAACAACCAAAATATACTCAAATGAAAAAAGGTGAAGATAATTTTCTTACCGTTTTGAAACCAAGGAATCAAACAACGAGAACAGTGAGCAAGATCAAAAGCTCTGGCTGGATAAGGAAGCCTTATTGACCCCATGATCCCTATAATCGCAGGAACACCACGTTCCAACGCAAACTGGACCTGAGCTTCATGAGTGTCTCTTGGAGCAAAAGACATAGCCACAATATCCCTCTTCAACAGGTACGCACCAAAACTTGCAACCTATACAGCCAACAAAACCGAATCAATCAAAAACAATTTTACTGAATATATCAATGTATTCAAGATGCGTTAAAGGGCAAGAATACCCGTTTTTTCTTTTATTAATTTTTTTTTACCAAGTTTCATGTAGTTCCAACTCAAAATCAGTTGACAATTAGTGGATTGGTCCAGATCTATTATATAAACGGTGTGGGAGTTGATATTCTTACACACACTCTTTAAATAAAGTTAACTACCCATTGGCCCTTTAATATCTACTAATCCCAATAAGATTGATGCTCTACAAAGATAGTAGAAATAGAAACTTACACCACATCCTGTGTCAATAGCTGTTCTAATGGCTCCATCAGTAAGAGGAATGAGTCTAGAAATGTCATCAATGTAAGCATCAGCTCCACGTGGAAACCCGGTGCCACCACCAGGGAATCTAAATCGTTCTCCTTCGACTTGGATCCAATTCTGTATTGCTTTCTCAATACTTAACTCCTTGTGTGGGATGTTGTCGTACCAAGCATAGTCTCTACTCTGAGGCCATTTGAATGGAATCTTGTAGTTTGGTGGAGGAGGAATGAGACAATAGAGAAGCTCATCTTTTGAAGGACAGTGCCTCTCTCTGTACTTCATCATGTTCCTATCGAATCTTCTTCCTCTCTCTCGGTCTTCACATGGAGTGTACTCGCTGTGAGACATGTCACAGGGCTCGAAATACTTTATGGTTTGGTTCTTTTGCTTGAGCTCGAGTTTGTGATGGCTTTCGAAATCTAACTCAACTGGTTCTGAAGATGAGGAGGAGGAAGAGAGACTCTCATCCACATCTTCAGAAGAAGTAGAAACTTTTGACTGAGTCTTGGTTTCATCACATGCCTTTCTTGAGAAAACCTCAGGGGAGGAAGAAGGGACTGTGTTGGTTTGCCAAGCTCCAAGAACGTAAGACAGTATGCAGAATCCACTTACACAGAGAATCCAAATGAGTCTTTTTCTCTTTGCTTCTGCGTGGTGATGACTATTGTTCTCTTTCGCCATTTTTTGAGTCTTGTTTCAGTAGAGATGGGCAAAAGACTTGCAACTTTTATCTGATTTTAGTAAAACTAAAAGCTAAATTCAGTGAAATGTTAAACAAATGTACGTAAGGTTAGTGGAGCTCGAAACACGAGGATAAGGGATCCACCATCAGGGAAAAGATATTGATAAAGAAAAATATTTTTTCTGAATTATTTTGTATAAAAGCTATAATTGTTCTCTATTCTTTAGCAAAAAGGCAGGAAGCACACTTATTAGATGTGGTCTAAAGAGAGGGAAAAAGATATTAAAATTTGAGATAAAGTTGGAGCCTGACTAGCCTCATTTTTCGTTCTGCCATGTACATACACACAGTCAGTGACTCAGTGGCAGAGGCAAGGAGGGGGTCAACTGACCTAGAAATTTTAGAGTTTAATTATAGTAAGTATTAACCCCAGTGTGTTATATTGACCTTTATTATTAAATTTTAATTCAAGTGTAATCCAATATATATAATAGTAAAACATTAGTATCACACATAAATATAAAATGAAATAGCTTCACTCAAAAAATAGCCTTAGTAAAATGAGTAAACATAATTCATAAATTTGTGTTACTCTATGTTTTTTTTCTTATTCATCACTTTCTACTCAATTGTATGTGGAAGAAAGAATATAAGTAAAATATACGTATTTTATTTTGTTGCATTAGTAATTTTCTTAAAATGTAAACTTTTAATGTGTTACAAAAAAAGTAAACTTTAGATGATATATATTTTTAATAAAATTTATCGATTTTTAAAAATAAAAATTATGACCAATAAATAAATTTATGTTTCCTTCACTACACACACTGCTTCTACTTAAAAGAAAAATATACAAATGTATTTAGAGAAATGTGAAATTATTAAAGGTAAAAAAGTCAAAATAAGAAAAATTACAAAACATATTCACGTGGCACCCACAACTTTGGACAATAGGAAATAATTATTGAGCTTCTGTCTTATTCATTTTCTGTTTGGTACTACATGAAAAGGATAATGAATGGGGCTGGGGGCATAGACGCATAGTATACTAGACAAGTCAAGCACACTGTCAGAATTTTCTTGCCCCACAACTACTATGCTAGATTCGTCGATTGTGCGCAAGAATTCTTCGCACGTGACATACATATGCTTATATTTATATACACACCAGTTTTTTTTGCCAGCACACATCGAAACTCGTGGGGGAAAATATCCAATTCCAACCTCAATAATGCTAGTCCCAATCCATAAATATTCTTATTACATGTGCTAATAATCTATATGGACCAAATATTTCAAATAGATCATTTTAAGTTTTTGTAACAAAATAACATTTAAAGAAAAATGATGACCGAAATAAACTATTGTGGGATTCAACTTCATATAGAAAATCTATAAAGTATAATCTCAATTGTAACTAAAGACTTTGATATTTTCAAACTCTTTTAAATTTAGACAAATCGGTTTTACAAAATTAAGCAGCGATTTCTTTATTCTCCGGCTAACGCGTTCATTATACGAATCATCGCTTAAACATATTGATCACCTCCATTTCACCACGGCGAGCTTCCAATGTGCGTTTAATCAAACGAGTAATCAGCAACTCGGCCGAGTTTTAGAACAATGTATAATAGTGATTTAATATATTTTTTTAACAAATGTAAAATACTAAAAAAAATACTCCCTCCGTTTGTTTATATTTGATATTTTAGGATTATGCACATTGGTTAAAAAAAAATTTTTCATTGTCTAAACAAAAACATCGTTGATTGTTTATCTAACTAGAACTTTACCAATAATAAAATATAAACTATAATATCATTGGTCACCTAAAATTAATTACTAATAATTTTACATAAAAAATTGCAAAATTTGGAACAAAAAAATTTCTCTAAACATCAAATATAAAGAAATGGAGGGAATATCTTCTAAAACGGAAGTAATATCTAAAATCAATAACCAATTTACTCCTAAAACACGGTTTGTAGAAACATTGACTTTAGTCAACATTAATTATGTTAGCCGTTTGTCAAGGATGACAAGCCTTAATGTGTCATAATCATGTGAATTAATTTAACTATATATACATATATATATATATATATATATATATATATATATATATATAACTAAATCTGTGTATTTTGTAAAAAGAAAAATAAAAATTTTATTTGATCAAACCATACTTCATTCATTTCAAAGTTTAAACTCCATTCAAGGAGGACATACAAGATACAAAAACACAACTAACCAAAATTTTTATATATTACGGCCACAACAAAACACAAGAACAAATTGATTTACAAGATAAAGAATCGAACAACGAATAAGATTAAAGAACATTAAAAGCCATCTCTAAAATGAGATGAATGAGTTCTTGACGGTCTAACTTGCGCATACACACTTAGAGATGGCCAATAGAATGGTGCAACTTGTGCGTCCAAGAGACCTAAATACTATGAAACAATGGGAAGAAATCCATAATAAAACCAAGAATTTTTTTTTGCAATAACGGCTAGTCTTGAGCCTCCGGATACAAATTCTTATAAGAACTAGAGAAACGAGAAAATACCATCAAAATAAAGCTCCATACACAACTCTCACTTAAAGCATATGAAAATTTAAGAAGGAATATCTATATATATAAAGGAGAACAAGATATCTTCTCCTTAACCACATCATTAAGAGATTATTTAAAAATTGGACACATATGCATAGTTTTTAAAATTTTAACTAATTATCTTAAATTTTTCATTTATTTAGTATTTAAACCAAATCAATTAAAAAATCTAAAATTACATATAAATGTATTTTCATCAATATTTCATTTTCACCCATAAAATTTTAAACATAATTTTATTTTTTAAAATTTAATTAAGTATCCTATTTTTTTTAACATTTAAACTAAATCAATTAAACATATATAACCCATTTCACTTTTAAACCATCAAAATATTAACACTATAGTTTTTACAAATATATAATAATTTAGTGAATCGAAAAAAACTTAGATTTCAAAATTAACAGAGAAAATTCAAAAACTAAAAAAACTAAAATATCCATTTTCACTATTGTTTGATTTTTCTTTTTCTTTTTACCATCGAAACATCTAATACATAATCAAAACATTTTTTAAAAAGTAACAAGATCAAATAAATGAAATAATAAAATAGCATATTTGTTACCATCATTAAAGTATTGACAAACACGAATAAAGAAAGAAAAATGACATCACAACACTGTTTCTTGTATTTTTAAAAGACACCTTAAAAAAATTAAGTAGACATTATTTCATGCATAGCACTATTTTTTTGAATAATTGTTTGTAGCATTATCGAATCTTTTCACAAATGCTGCACAAGACTGTCATGTCTATCAACATACATACCATTAACAGTCTATCCATTAGAATTGTTGCATCTATATAACAATCCAATGACAATATATCTCTCAAGCGGCAGTTTGGAATCTTATTACATTCGATGAATATAATTAAGTTTTAAAAAAAACAACACTAATATATGACTACAACATTTTCACATAACAACGAAAGGTTTATAACACAATGACATTTACCTATAGATCAAAATGATGTTATGAAAAAAAAAATTCAAGATCAGTAAAATATACTTGGACACACTTGCATGGAAAATAAAACTAAAGCGGGCAAATACTGAAATTGTATTAAGAGTCGCTTCATGAAGTTAGAGTAAATAGAATATCATATTATTTAAAATATATATGGATACAAAAGTAACAATTGCATGACATCATAAAAATGTAAGGCACTACAACAACATCAAAAACAAATACACTGCCTACTAATATTGTAAAAATGTGAAATTTAATTTTCATAATTTAATCAATATAAGATTGTTGTATCCAATTAACTATGTAAATTAAAAACAAACAAATGATGCATATTAAAACTAGCATAATCTCAATGCAAAAATTGAAATTCATGTAAATAATTACAAAATATATGGACTAGTGACACAATACACAACAAACCGAAAAGACATAATATTAATATAACAGTGGATGACGTCAAAAAAAAATACATCTTCTACAAAAAATAAAGCAATATTTTATTAAACTATAGTTATGACATTATGTAATTTAGTCAAATGTAACAATTTTGTTCTCAATATTCTTATATCCTATATAACCAAAAATCTTAACAGAAATTGTGATTCACAAAATCATATAATTAAAATTTTAAACCAAAAAAACTATAAATTTAAACAATTAAAAATCACCGCGCCAAAGGCGGGGTAAACCTCTAGTAAAATCCATAAAGTAGTAAGTTAGTATATGGAAAACCAAACAAACTCGATACAATGTAAGGAGGTAAATAATATCACTTTTCTTTCCAATTTTCATCCACTGGTTGGAGAGAAATATTAAAACTACTACGGTTGTAATATAAAATGACTGAACTCTGCATACTTCAGTAAAGGATCATACCAAGACGAAAAAGTTGTTAATGAAGACCATGAATACCTGAAGATGAGATTCAATCAAGCACGACCAAAACCTCTTTCTCATTGTGACTTTGACTACTCGTCAAACAATACGGAAAATGAGCGATGAAACTCTGAAAACTAGATATCGAATGATATAATCAAAAGCAGAGAACAAAGCTTCACAAACCCAACCGACGAACATCTGGCTTCTAATATCTAGCAAAACTAACAAATAACCACTACCATGAGGAAAGTAGTTTGTGGTGCCAAATTGAACCTTCCGGATAACACCCGGAACAAAAGCAATATACTGAAGTAAAGAAGTTATTGAAAGACTCAGAAGAAAACATCACCAAGCCCGATATATTTACAGAGCACACAGAGTCGCTAGAGCTGCAGATCTGAAGAAGCGGCACAAAGAAGGTAGATCCGGTGGGTCGGGAGGGTCAGACGAAGAGCACACGACTGGAAGATCTGAGATAAACACAACTGGTGTTGCGGTTTTGGAGGCAGAGGAAGGAGAAGCGGAGCAAAAGGAACCGATGCAAGCAAAGCATGGAAGAAAGGAAGATGATTGATAAAGACTCTACTGATGGCAACGGAGGCGAGACAAAGGGAAAAGCCTAATAGGGTTGAGAGAGTTTTGAGTTTTTTATTTTGTTTCTTCGCACGCGACATATGTTAGGGTATTTTTGTGCTCAACTCTATGGAATGATATGAATAAGGAGATAACATGTCATGTTTATTTTTATGGTTCTATTTTTTTATAAACCGGGAATTTCTACCTTTTGTCAACTGCCATAGGAGTATGAACCGTTAATATCTTGATAACATCAGGGGAGATGGATCGTATGGCATGAACTGCTTCTCCATAGTGATAACCGCATGGTCTTCCTGCTTCAGGATAATAATTCTGGCTACCTGGATCATTATTTGTCTGTCTAGAATGGAAGATATTTGGATTTATATCTGCATCCTTCAGTGGAGATTGCCTACGTACCCTTTAGTGGGGGATCAAGCCATTCATAGTTCATATTATTGGAGGTCATAGCCAAAATGGACATGTGGCCTTGTTTTAGGCCCTTGTTTGGAACATGGCTTATGAAGCACGTGGCTCTGTAGTTGATAAGATTCATCTGGTCTAGAAGGCACATGGTCGGACCATATGATAGATTGTCGGTATGTGATATAACATGGATTTTACTTCTTTTAGACCATGGTATAAGTACTTTATTGAGTCTATTATATGTGTTCGGTGTGTGTGTTTAGAGTATTTTCAGGTTCAATATGTTCTGAATACTTTGGTGATTTTGGAGCTATTTGAGGTGCAGAACTGCACAGATGCATCAGATGTTTAGATATTTTTGGAGGCCTTTCCACAATGAGATTGAGATTATCTATGATACATGATATAAATTTGAGTTATCATTCCAATGCCACCGGTTTGACGTCTATTAGACGGTTAGATATAAAGTTATGGTCGTTTTATTGGAGAGTGGTATGTTTGTCTCGCGAGAGGAAGCTGTCGGAGATATGAAGGAGTGTCGGCGACACTAATACCTTGGTGTCAAACGACACTGATGTCAGCCGAGAATTTTTATGACCGAATTAGACCAAGAAGTCACCAAAAATTACCAAAATGCCCCTGGATGACTTATACCTAATTTATATAGTTTTTTAAGCCATTGTTGACGGCTATGCTTTGAATTCTTTATTCTATTTTTTCCCTTAGGTTATGAGAGAAGAGAGGAACTCCTTCAGAGTCCTCTTGGAACTCCATTGGTTTTTTATTGATTTATATGATTTCTATGCAGTTTATGATTATGTCTTATGTTATCATGTCTGAGTAGATCTCTTGTTAGATTTAAGGATTTCATGAACTTAATGTCAAATAGATAATCAATTAGGATTGCTAGGTTATTTATAGACTTCTACACCAGGGTGGCTTGTACTACTAGGATCTAGAATAATTAAAAAAGCACGAGAGTGTGACTGATTATTTGAACCTAGAGTCATAGGAAAACTGAGAGGCACAAGAGTACAATCAATTAACGGAACCCGAATCCTGATGGGTTAGATACCTAGGCGCATAGGAGAGTTGGTATAGGAATTTAGTTAAACAACATCGATCAGATCATAACACTTGTTTAAAAGGTGCCGAGCACTCTATAAGTGTATCGATTGACACTTATTTTTGTATTTACATGCGAGAGCATGTAGACTCACAGCGAGAACTGAATATCTTACAATTGAATTCATGTTCTAGAATAAAACCTTTAGCATCCTCAATTTTTTTTTTTGAATCCCTTGAATGATAAATCCCTAGATCTAGCACCTTATCTCATTTGATCACAAAATATCCTCTATTTACTGTTTTATTATTTATTGATTTATATTATTGTTTACCTAGCTTAGTCTTAATATCCTAGTCTATTGTGTGCTCACGCTCCCTATGGATTTAATGCTCAAGTACTACAATCGAACCTCTTATTGAGAGAGTAGCTTGGAGGTTAATTTAAGCATATCAAATTTGGCGCCATTTCCGGGGAGCGTTAAATTCGCCATTAGATTAGATTTTATAGATTTAGTCTAGGTTTTTATTTTTTATTCTTGCTGATTTTATTTTTCTTTTCTTTGATTTCAGGTACATACATCGTAGTACCACGAAAAAATGAGAAGAAGATTTTTGAGTTCTTCAAAAAGGAACCTGTTGATTTACGTGTGATCCATAAGTCTACGAGGTTAGTGTCAATCGACACCTTCTAAGAAGCGATCGACACTGCAAAAAAACAAGTATCGAGTGACTCTCATCCAGTGTCTATTGACACCGCTCGTGGATAAACAACGGAAAGCGAAGTGCTAATACTTGAGGCTGATTAAGGATGGGGTCTTACGTAACAAAGAAGGTAGTTCTCGCAACAGTTCATGACATCTGATTTATACACAGGAGGCCGTAACCTCTGATGCGATTGTTGTTGCTGAGGAGGATGACATCGAGTTGCACCCCGACTAGAAACATTGGTTAGGTCAACACCTTTTCCAAGGTCTTCCTCACGAATATCCTAGAAAACACATCACAGTTTTTATGGATGAAATCACGAGCATTCAGAAGGGTGAATACTCTGAAGACTACCTACTCTACAAGATATCCACCCCCCCACACTCTTTATGGGAATGCATCTAGTTGTCTCAATCAATTGCAGCCAGGATTTCTAACCTGTTGGGAGGATGTTGAAAGAGCCTTCCATTATGAATTTCTTGATGATTCTGAAGCAACTAAAGAGAAGCAGATTACTGATAAGTGGGAAAGGCTCGTAGAAGTTTGGTGGAAGAGGAAAGACGAACTGAACACATGATAGATTGTCAATCCCATTATGGCAGAGGGTGATGAACATCATGGATCTAGAGAGTCGAGGAAAGTAGAAGAAGCTGACATTAGTGATCCGACCTCAGCATCGATCAACACAAATATTTGTTGTTGATTGACACCACTGAAAATCCATGAAAGATCGAGTTGTCCTCAGGAAATTGCAGACTCGAAACTTAAGAGCACCGATGTATCAAGTTATTCTCTTACCCCAGATGTAGACAAAGAGATAACCATGGAAGATTTCTTGGAGCTAGAGGAGGGGAAAAGCTTAAATATCTAGATTATGATAGGGAAATCACCATGGAGACTTTATGGAGTTGGAAGAATGGCTCGACTTGGAGCAGAAGCTTGATGACGATCGGCACATTTCGGGTAAATTTCTGAAGACTTTAGAAAAGGTTAGCATCGCTCGACATCCACTTGATGATATCGATCGACACCCATCATTGGATGAGCTGACAGGATACACAGTTGAGCTGGAACCAGTTGTGAAGAGAATGAACAAGTCCAGGGCCTCACACCTTGTTGTCACCGAACATCTGAGACCACCTATCTATGCAAAAGAAGCTGATGGGTTTCACAAAAGAGTGAAGAGGATACATGACCCTGTGAAGATTGTGGTTCCATGCGCTGTTTCTAAAATTGAATCGCCTAGTCCACCTGACATAAGTGATCATCTAGAATACTTCATTGGGATAATAGACGATTTTCTGCCTACAGTTGTTTCTCAGAATAAATCAGGTCTAAGAGATGATGTCGTATCTTTGCTAAAAGTTTCGATCGACACTACTACCTCATTGTCGATCGACACCCAGCGTGAGGAGTTTGAAGAATGTTGAAATATTTTTGACAGGGACACCACCGCGAGATCAGACAAGTCTGGGGGAAAGAAGAGGAAAAATTGAAAGAAGAGAAAAGGATCAAGGGCGGTCCTTAGTTATCATTGATTCCTCACTTCTCAGATGGTGTCAGGAAATCTGGAGTGTGCAACAGATGCTTCTCATAGCCATTTGCAAAGCTACGAGCACTCCTTATTGCTGAGATGATAGACAATGAGAACATCCTATGGAGGCTTTCACCAAAGAGTGAGGAAGTTTAAGAAAGTAGACATTGAGACTTCTCTTGGAGAAAATTATCATATGGACTAAATCAGATCTCCATAAGTCAAGCTAATGACTGAAAATAAGTGCCGAGTGGGAGGCAACCCACTGTTAGGTAAGTTTAGTTTGGCTTTATTTTCAGTTTATACTAATTTTCGTATTTATTTATTTCAGGAAAAAAATGATGAACATTGTCGAATGAAACTGTAGCTGTGTCAAACGGCACTGTAGCAAGCGTTGTTGTATCAAACATTGTTCATAAAAAAGGATCTGAGGAACAAGAGTTAATATAACAACATCGACCGACACCTGATCAGTTTTGGTTGACACCATTTCACAAGAGCATCGTGCGACACCTGATCAATGTTGATCGACCCTCATCACATAAAGCATGTATAACTCATTTTTCATTTTAAGTTTTTACATATGATTTATTTATCTCACTAATCTTAGATTGTATGACATTGGAGACAGTGTTGTTTTAAGTCTGGAGAGGTATTACTGATATTGTGTTTTATTTGAGTTTTATTTCTATGTGGTTTTATTGAGTTTTAATAGAGTCAAGAAGGGAATTATGATCTTTTCAATTTTTACTTATTATCTAACCACTCTCTAGAACTATTCTTAGATTTACTGAATGCATAGTGTACTAGAGATACCAAAGTACATGCCAATCATATCTACACTTGCTGAGAATGTTTGAAGGAACTGAAGCTGACATCCAACCTAATTGAAATTAATTTGCTTGTCTTGGGGCTTGTCATACACTTGATCAGATTCCTCTTGTAAGTGAGGAAGGTAAAATTCTGTGTTTTTCTGGTTCCATTCTCTCTCTCTCTCTCTCTTCGGCATCTAAAAAAAAGATTGAGATGATTTCCTGCGATGCAGAGGGGTAAATACATTTCTGATGACCCCACTATTTTAGTTCAAAGGAATGATCACACGTCGTTCGAAGCGAGGGGTAAGTACATTACCGATGACCCTATTATTCACCTACACTTTGTCAAAAGAAAAGAAAGAAAAATAATCGAAAAGAAGATGAATAAGAGGACTGCATCATCATCATTGTTCATTTTATTTAAGATAAAATGATTTAGAGAAGATAGAAAGATGGAAGAAAGAGATTAGAGAAGACTACATGTATGTTCAGATACTTTCTTGAGTAAAAGTCTAAGTGTCCTTTGATTGATACTCCCAAGGGAAAGCCTGCACCTTTTTATATGTAAGAAATGAAGTTAGCAGAGGGGTTAGTTAGACATGCCAGTGAAATCAATTAACAGAATCTGAACCAGTAAGTTGAATCGTTAATTAATTATCATGTTAATAAAATGATGATTTGTAAGAGGAATTGATGACTGTGTATTGAAAAACTGATTAAATTTACATTTTATGTTGAAAAAAATAATTACATTTTATTATGCTTGTACATATACAAAGTTCAAATAATTATCTCGTAATTAAAAAAGCCAAGTGATCATTTGAATTTTTTTTTGCCAATATTGACTAAACTACTCTAAACTAGTCATTTTTTTCAGAAATCTAAACTGATGATATATGGCCAACATAGTACACAACATAAGGAGAACTTCAAACACCTCACAGAAGTTTGTTTGCCATTTTATCCTTTGCTCTTGGGTATTTTGGATTGTAAAATGAGGGAAGAAGTCATTATATTGTTGGATTTCCTCTATGTGGGACGCGGGACGCTAAACCTGGCCATTCCAACAATGAAGACATCTTTTTCACCAGTTGAGAACATTATATTGTAAACACTACCTCTGAGAACGGTTGATTCTTCATGCACTCCATGATCCAAACCAGTGCTTCATATTTTTCATGTAAAAATATAAGCTTATCGGATTTCATTTTCCATTATCTTGTCATCTTGAGCCCTTACATTGGAATATTATCTTTTTTTTTCTTTGGACAACATCATTGAAAATTTATCTGTCTCAAAAACTTGTTTATGATCCCTCCACATAGGACCATCGCACATCTCCCTCTTGTTGACCCGTTTGCGAAACATATTTTTCCTCCAAAATTTTCAAATTTGAGTTGTGCTTCAGTTCACAGTACACCCTCTATTTCTGTAACACGTAAAATCTCTTGTGAGATCCAATTTTTGTTCTTATAAGATTGTCATTTTAATTTTTATAATTATAATCCAAAATCTATGGGAAATAGTTGAAATTGTAGCCCTTTGGAAGTCTCAAGAATAGATAATCCATATTTGAAGATGGTAAAACAAAGGTAAGTGTCGACCCAATATTTTCTCCCAAGAATGCTCTCCAAGGCATCTCCTTCTCCAAATTACTATGATCTCATTTCCTCATATGCTAACTGTCTTCTCCTCCATTCCTTTTCCTTCGCACGCCTCTTCTTGTGTTGAGTCGATCTTTTATTCAGCCTTTTGTATGTGAGAAAAGGACATGCGTTTAATCCTTTTTGTCGTTTCTCTTGTTCTTTTTGTCTTCTATTTTGTACTGTTACACGACTGTCTCTTAGTCAGTCCAAGAAATCTCATGCCACTGCTTCTCTCCGGCTAAGAGATCTCAAAGCTCGTCAGTCTCACCTTCACCATGTTTTCTTCCATCACCGGATATCCTCTTACGGGTCCTCCGATTCTCCCCCTACCCGATGATTATTCACCATGTTCTTTATAGCTCACTTCCTAGATTTTTATCTTAAATCACCTCTTCTAGTGTCTTGGATCTCGGCGTTTCTCTCTGCCAGTTTCACCTCTCCAATTCTCTCATCATAGTGGTGGTAGAACCTTTTCCACTGAATCCTATGAAGCCCTCATATACCTCTATGCTGATGGGATCCGAGCGTTTGGTTTCACAGCTTGTTGCCCTGGTTGTACCATCATCAGTGGGATGATTGATTTTCGTCACCACTCCCTTGTCCCTTCCTCTCCCAGAAGTTCAGGTTTTATCTCTGAGATTATCTAACTTAATCATGGAACATGCGTTGATCTCTCTGGATTGTTATGTTGGAACTTCTTGTGGTTCGTCTCTCGCCTTCGTGCAGCATTTTACTGCCGATACATTTGTAACCACGTTAAGGCTTGTTAATTGTGCACTTTCTGCTGTTCCTGTCTTGGAATTCATATCACTGATCACAGTCTTTCATTCCCAAAGCTCTGTATCACTTTTCATCTTGATGGTTGTGAGATTAGAGGACTTCTCTACGACCTTAGTTGTTTAAGCGTTTTGTATGTCTTTATCTTTCTATGTTTACTTTGCTTCTTTGTAATAACTACTTTTTAGACATGATGTTTTTATTATCATGTTATATGAAAAAAATTTCCTTTCATAGAGAATAAGAATTTATAAAATTTAAGTTTGACTAAAAGGAAGAAGAAAATTCATGTTCGAGAATATTAAAAAAATGAAAATACCCATCCTTAAAAGGAATCTTAACAGATCTCATGTTTGAAATACTGGTGGGCATTCCAATTAGATGTGGTTTATTTATTCATAATCCGCTCCACATATACTTACATCATATATCACATTGAATTCCACTTGATATTAAATTCAAACACATACTACATCGTATATCACATTAAATTGATGATTCATTGATTTCTATTTGAACTGATGTAATCATATTGGGAAATTTATTACATATAGAAAATGAATTATAATGGTAAGTAAGTGAAATGAATTGTTCTCAAAAATTCCAATCAATAATAATGATCTTTTGTAATTAGGTTTGTGCATAAAGAAAGTTTAATTAGTTGTCTCTTAATTAGTTGAATTTATTAAGTTAAACCTAACATTTGAAGTTGATTTGAACATCAAATTTGAAAAATAATTATCATGTAAACAGAATGATGATTTGTATGTGAAACTGAATGCTTATATTGAGAAACTGATTATATCTACGTTTCTTTTATTATGATTGTGCATATCTAAATTTTAAGTAATCACTAGGGGTAGGCCCGCGCTACGCGCGGGATTTCAATCTTCATGTTCCATTCATCTGTATAGATGTTGTCATTTCATTTTGTTTGTGTGTTAGTAGGTCGAGTGGATTTATATGTATATATCACTGGTTATACAGTTTTAGTATGCAAAGTTAGATTACAGATGTTTCTATGTGTATTTATTAAATAAAAATCAAATGAACGATAACTTTCGGCATTGTTCTAGAAACCATGAAATGAAAAAGAGTACTACTTCAGTGAAAATTAAACCAGCCAGAAACTATTTCATTTGAATGAAATTCAAGAACTTTGCCATCTGTTTATAGTAAAAACAGATCGTGCATGGCTTGTTAAGAGCGTCGAGCTCACATCTCATTGGTGGCATGATTAGGACCATGTTTGTCTCGTACTCACCTCTCTTCGATACAGGTACGTCGCGTAATGATCGCTTGACTTGATTCCAACATGTGTTCACGTTTGCGAGATCATTCTTCCATTGTAGACGATCCATGTACCTCATACCTTTATTACTCTCGCCTGTTAACAACAAAAGAATTGCGTAGAGGTAGATACCTTTAGGGCAGTTGTTGTCTGCTGAGGTTTTGAGATGCTTTAGACCCTTTTGGTGATTGTTGAAACCAAAATACTGCTTAATCCCTTCCACGTAATGTGCATATCGATTGTTATACTTCAAGCAGACCTCCATGATTTCTTTGTAATGCCAGACGGTCAGGTACGGATTTCTTGTCAGTCGACGGAGCCGAGCATACTTGAACACGGCAATGGTCTCCTTTTCAGAATAATTGGAGTTAGCTCTCAAACTCTTACGAACGTCTGTTGTCGTGAACTCACCGGCACGACAAAGACTCTTCACGGTGGGGGTTCTGCGGACTGGCCTTACGGAAGGGATTGGGAGATGCTGAGACATTTCTAGTGTTTTCTTTTGTGGTTAAGATATGATATGAAGCTTGTCGAAACTACTGTTTATATAGGAATGAATGTGGTTTATTACTCATTTTAAGATGTAATTAGCATTCATTGATACGTTATAGATTCGTGGCTCATTTTTTTTTATTTATGTTAATTATTTTTTTTTCTTTTGTGTAAATTTTGGAACGTAATTTTATAAATTGTTTGTGTAAAATGCATGCTTCTATCTGATGAATCGTGTGGTATAGTTGCTGTTTACACGATTTAATATATTATGTGTTCGTAATTCATTCTTTAATGGATTAGTTGTAGTATGAAGTTGTGTGTTCTTTTGTATTGCACTGACATTTTAATCGGGTGTGTTCTTTATAAAACGGGCCTTATTAATTGAACTTAATGTATTTTATTTATTATTGGTTCATATAAAGATCATATCTTCGACTCTTTGTCTTATTAATCAGGTCTCTTATTGTACATTATATTTGGTTTTTAACTTCCATATATTTATAAGTATACTATTATATATATCAAATAATATAGATCGTAAGCAGCGTTGGTATATTATAATACTATACTTTAATATCTTAATTTGTAATTTTTTAATTGTAATTTTAGTGTATTGTTTACGGTTTAAGTATAGTTTTGTTGGATATGTTTTTAGAATTATTATATTTGTTTTCTTTAGAGTTAATTAGTTTTAAATATATGATGTATGCAATTTCATTTATATTCGAAAACTTCTATAAACCATATGTATGGTAAAAATAGTCTTCATTAATAATAACTAGCCTTTGACCTGCGCGCCCGCGCGGGTGTTATTTTTATAAATGATAAATATTTTAAGCAATTTTTTGATATAATTGTTTATATATCTGAAACTTAATATTCGATATCCGTTATCCGATCCAGGATCCCATCCGTTTCGAAAAACGGATATTCGGGGATCGTAATAGTGATTTTATGGATTCGACTGATCCACGTACAAATTCGGATAGTAAAATTTTAGGTCTGGATATCCGGATTCGAATATTAAATATTTAAAATTTAATTATAGTTATCTATGTATATTATATATACTTTTATATAAAATAACTAAAATTTTAATTTTATTAAATTTTAATGATTTTTGAGGTTTTTTAAATAATAATTTTAAATAGACTAAATATATGGTTAATAGTTAGTTTTTGATTTATTTTTAATTAAAAAAAACAGATCCGGATATCCGTGTGTATTTAGATTTTATTCCGAATATCCTAACCCCAAATATCCGGATCCGGATAAAAATTTTACGATACGACGAATGCATATCCGAATCCGTATATCCTAAAATACCTCGAATATTCGACCCGTCCTAGACCTAATTATGTATATGTATTATATGGTGATTAAAAATTTTAAATTTATAAATTACATAAGTTATTCTTATTAGATATATATTGTTAAACATTCTGTTTGGATGCAGGGATAATATTTAGAACATGGTGTTATTTTGTTTGGATTCAGAAATAATATCAATGGCATTCCTTGTAAATATTAAGTAAAATTAAGGGTTATTTCTTATTTGTACTTCAGTTTTAATAGATTAGATGACTAAAAGCTAACGTTATTATTATTTATCTTTGAAATATCAGTCAGTTAGCCTCAATTGGTTAATGTTAAACGTATAATGCCAAGCGATATGGATTTTATTTAATGTATTCATGGCATATATCAGTTGAGAACCATGTATATCTCCATATCATTACCTGACACTAATACCTACTTGGTATCCCACCGATAGATATTTTAAAAGTTGATGTGGTAGTTTTAAGGGAGTTTCTTGCCCAGGACGTTAAGACCGTTATGTCTTCGTCTGTATTCCATAGACGTTAACATCATTTTTCTCGGCCTTTGATGACCTATACTATATTCATACTTACACTCATCCTTACTTTCGTCGCTTGTGAAATTATTGTAATTGTTATGAAGACACCTATAATCTACCTATATTTCCGTATACATGTCCGGTGCGTCGATATGTATTTGTGTTGTGATCATTATCACGGGTGGCCTGTGCTACGATTTGTACTGGTCGTCTACGGGTTCAGCTTATACATTTTATATTATGATGAATTCGCTTTATGTATTTAACATATCAATGCATGACCTTCGATATGTGTCTGGTAAGCCCTATAAAAAATTACTTAAAAGAGGGCATATTGCATTACATTCGGTCTATTAAGTTTGGGTTTATCATTCACAGCAATCACCTCGAACCAGCTTCGATGAACTGCATGAAAGAAACCTTACTGGGATCTCGATCTCGGCTGACAGCAGATTTGATTACGGTGTGAGAATGAAGTGATTGAGATGTTTTGGTGACATGCCAACGAAACTCTCTCTGTGAAGTTTATCTAATGTGTACTAAAAGCAAACAATGTAGAAACTTCGATTATGTGTAGAAAGAAGATTGTTCATGTATTAATTTCTAGGACAAAGTGTTTTTTTTTTGGATATAAGTGTTAATTCCTTAAAGTAGTTCCACTTACTGAAAATCCAACAAAGTAGGAAGTACGATAGATAATCGAAAAGGGAGTCTGTTTTGTATTAGCTTGTAGAATAAAGTACGAAGGTTTTTGGGATGTGCTTGTCTTCTCTAAAGATTGTCTTTCAAAGCCGCATCTGTTGCTTTCCCTGCAATGTATCCGTTTTATGAGTTTCAGAAATCAGAATCGGCTAGAACAGAGTGTTTGTGATAAATATGTAAGCAGTCACCTTTTTTGCCTCGTAGATCCTTAAATATTTCCTTGTATACAATATTAGTCAAACCATCTGCACCGTCTGATTCCGATGTGTCGTCTAATATCTTAAGACCCTACCGTGTTGTTACTCGCGAGAGCGCAACGTACAACTGGCCATGTGTGAAGACTGTTTTTGGCAAATACAAAGCAACTTGATTTAGACTTTACCCTTGACTCTTATTAATTGTCATCGCATAGCAAAGTCGTATTGGATACTGACGACGGCGAAAGGTGAACGGATGGATAGTGTCGTTCGGTGAGAGTTGTATCCTAGGGATCAATACTCGTTCCCCAACATGTGTACCGGTCATGAGCTCGGTTTCTATAATCCTGGTTCCAAGTCGAGTAACTATCATTCTTGTCCCATTGCATAGACTGTGTCTATGGTTGAGGTTGCGCAACATCATCACAGGGGCGCCTACTTTCAGGCAAAGACGGTGGTTAGGTAGGCCAGGGAACTCAAGCGAATTGAGGTACTCTTGAGTGTAGTGGCTGGTCCAGTCATCATCCGGTGTAGCTTCCATCTCAACAGAGTCAGAACTTAAATATTCTTTAGCCTCAGTGGGTACCTTAGAGAGCATGTATGAGTTTATGTCATGGACAGTAACATTTGTCGGCGTCAACACTGCTCTCTTTGTTAAGTAGTCTGTGTTGTTGTAGTTGCGAGCAAAATTAGGATATGCTGCGTCTGCTACAGCCTCGTGTGGGTTGTCAGATTTAGGTATCATGAAGGCACTGTCCACCACAATCTGTTCACCCTCTTCATGTCTACTCTCAACAGAAGACAGAGTTTCCGCGTGGCCGTCTCCTACACTCAGTATCCATTTTGCAAATTCTCTGTCTTCCTGCCTCAGTCGCATGTTAATGGACAGTGTGAATACTCGAGCTTCTTTCCAAAGGTAGGATTTGCTGATAGAAGCTAGAACAGTGTCAGACTGTGTTCCTTGTGGGATCACATGCAATATCTGTCTAAAATCGCCACCTAGCAGCACAGTCTTGCCACCAAAAGGTCTGTAGGCAGCACTTGGATCATCATGTGACAGCAAATCTCTAAGTGTACGGTCAAGAGTCTCAAAAGCTTGACGATGTGCCATTGGAGCCTCATCCCATATTATCAAATCTGACTTGATTATTAATGAGGCGACCATAGACCCGCTCTGAATGTCACACATAGTTGTCTCACTCAGTTTAAGAGGCAATTTAAATCGAGAATGTGCTGTTCTACCACTCGGAAGCAGTAACGCTGCAATCCCAGCAGATGCAACTGGTATGACAACCTTACCAACGGACCTGAGCTTAGCAATGATCGTTTTGTATAAATAAGTTTTACCGGTTCCTCCAGCACCATACACGAAGAACAAATCTCCAGTCTTATTTTTGACAGATTCGAGAACTGCATCATAAACACATGTCTGATCTATATTCATTGTGCTGAACAAATGTTTATGGGTTTCAGTCTCCTTCTCCATGTCATAACTCAACTCCTGCCTCAGAACTGCGTTTGATATCTATGAAAGAACAGCCTTATCAGGCTTCGGCAGATCAGGGTAATCAGATAGTGACCGATCATGCTCTTTTAGAAGTTGTTCTATCTCGATCAAGGCATATTGTTTCAGCTGCTCATCTTGAAATTGAAGAGACGGGAAGCTGAACTCCTTTCGCTTTATATAAAGGATGTCTTCAGACAAATACTTTCAAGTATGATCCCATAGCTTGAGTGGATTACCAACTTGACAGTATATCAAAATGGTGACGAAAAGTCTTCTTAGTTGCCGGCCAGTTGCCCATAGAGATGGCTCTTCAATAGCATCATGCCACTCCTTGTCGTCGTCAAGCAAGCCACGTGCATAGCATGCCTCCCTAACCTCTTGTATAACACACCAGAGACTGTGTAAATATCGTCATAACTTCTTGGGCCTCTAACAACATTGATTAAGATTCTTAGGAAGTATAGATCACCAGCTGTTGGTTGGATGTAAACAACTCTACCAATGGCTTGTCCCTGCTGCCTTGGTGTCCACATCTTACTGTCTGTGTGGTAAACAAATCTGGAGGGCATTTCAACATAGGTAAGTTCCCTTGCTTCTTCGTAGGTCTCACATGCCACAAACCATGCTGTTAACATTGTTTTTTCAATGTCTTCCCTCGAAACAACTTCTGATAAGTCGTCTGAATTTTTGTACACCAGCCGGTGCTGTCCCGGCAAGTGGAGTGGTAGCTTAACAACATTAGGCTGGTTGTGGTGGATAGGGAACGCAAATATCCTCCATGAGGCCTCACACGCAGAGATGTAGCGGCATTCCATAAACCTATCGATTTCATTGTCAAGGTCTTTTTTTCCCCCTTACCATCAGCTTTACTTTCAGTTTTCTCTAAAAGAACAGTAGCTCTATCCACATCTTTGGTAATATATTTGAAGAGATACTTTATTGCGCTGGTCCTGCAACACCATTCGACATTGATGTGGGCCTGATATTTCTTGAGCAGACTGAGGTTATGAGGAACAACATATCGATTATCAAGTCTCACTTTCCCTTTCACAGCATAATTATTTAGAGCAGCTCTCTTTTTATATAAGACAAATCCCGACTTGTCTATTCTTGTATACTCTGATAGTGGTTTTGGGTAATCCTTAGTGCACTCTCCTTTGTCCATGCAAGGGGAAGCCGGACGTCTTTTTCCGCAGGGACCATGAATCATTTGACGCTCAACCACTTCAAACCCTTCCTTATCAATTTCTTTATCTGGAAGCTCTGCTGAAATATACTTATCTATCATTGCAGGTGTTGCATCTTGCTTAACATCTTTCAACCATAGGAGAATATGAGCATGTGGCAATCCCCGCTTCTGAAATTCGATTGTATATACGACTGCAGTTTTTGTCAGAAAAAATTAGGTTAGGACGCTATATATATATATACACCATGTAATGTCATTGCATATTAACATATCTTTACCATATCAAATGTAACGCCGACCAATTAACATTCAGTCTTAGAATGTACGAAGTACAATGTAACCGCTCATAAGAGGATTTTTTTTATTTTTTGAAAGCATTTTTTAAACTGTTACCGTTATTCTATCTAAGCGTTGTGTTTTATTTTCATGTATACTCTCTCAAGTCTGTTCGGTTTAAACTTTGTTTTGAATCTCCAGTGTTATCGCTATTTTTATATGGATGGTGCCAAGTTGAAATATTCAGAATACCGATTGGTATATGTTTCCATGTTTTTTTTTTTTTTTTTGCTATGTGATCAATTTCTAAAAGTTCGTACAATTTGTTTAACAAAACAGAATTACCTTAAATTTCATTTTTAAAAAGACATTTACATTCTTAGAAAAAAAAACACACAACACAAAATTTTCATGAAATATATGACTAATCATGCTTTTTTCACGGAACT
This sequence comes from Moricandia moricandioides, assembly GCA_905132885.1. NCBI lineage: Eukaryota > Viridiplantae > Streptophyta > Magnoliopsida > Brassicales > Brassicaceae > Moricandia > Moricandia moricandioides. Next base: position 162,448 of record CAJHQQ010000288.1, read on the forward strand.
ATCCAATTTAACTTCTATAGTTTATAACTAAATTATTGCATTCATAATGTGTACATACTTTTCGTGTTGATCACAACTGATATGTATATTCATGAATATATTACGAAATGCATCAAGTTAGAAGGAACTAACCGGCTGATGGTTTTGGGAAGTAAACGCCTTTTTTAAGGTCTGATATCATATCATCAAGCTTCAGCTTGAAAAGACGACATTCAAGGTCTGGTCGACTGTTTGCAGACTGTCCACCATACGAATCCAAATGCTCTTTCAGCTCCACCCAGTTCGGGTTTGCTGTGAATGTGATGAACATATGAGGGTTTCCATACCAGCGGCATATGGCCATTGCATCCTGATACTTTTCAGCCATGTACCTTGGGCCAGCAGTGAATGATGAAGGTAGAATGACTTTTTTTCCTAATTTTGTTGCATCTGCATCACCACTTTCCACGGCATCACATATGTTGTTGTAAAGATCTGCTCTAAGTTTTTTCTGATTCATACTAATGAATCGTAACCTTTCTTGCTCAGTATCTGTATATGCATCCACAATATACTGGTGTAACAATCTCCCTCCCTTTATAATTGTCATACCCTCTGTAGGTCTTGTTTGTAGTTGGTAAGCATAAAACTCACGCATTGTCATGCACTCCCTCTTAACCTTTGATGCTTCAGGTCCTGTGTAAGGCAACCTTTCGCTATAGCCTGTTCCCCCATAAGGAAACAACAACGGATACTGAAGACTCATTAGTAAGGAGTGGAGATCACTTATCCTCTGGATCGACGATGATTTAAGTTCAACCACAATATCTCTGCCTGCTGAGGTGGCTGTCAAATCCCCTACTATTAGTCCACCAATCTCGCTTGCACTTGGAAGATCATACTGCCGTCCACGGTGCTGTTGACTAACCAGTGTGATACTATATTCTATGGTGCCAGTCGACTCAAACCTATCACGGGCGTGTCTGAAGGTCCTTGCTAGATGATTATTTTTGTCCAGCATTGCTATCAGCTGCAATATAACATCGTCTTCTATAGCCAGTGTGGATGAGTCCTTACTAAGCGCTCTCTTTCTGTTCTGAAGCTCATTGTCTGTGTCAAAGATATATAACTGCAAGTACTCTGGGTTTCTGCCATCATCAGGTAAAAGAGAGCCAATTCTGTGAAGATTTTGACCATATATACGGTATGCAAACGGACCCGGTGTTCCAGTCACGCTATGGTCTACCTTAGCGCCCATTGACGTGAAAGCAAGTAAACTATTTGCCAATCGGATATGGGTGAGGAATTTTGGACTCTCCAACAGGTCATTTAGTGGGGATGGTGGTTCGCGTTCCGGTGGAAGTCTCACCCGACCCTGTTGACAACATATACTGAACTTTTTCCACTCCATAGTAGTCTGATTCCCAACAGCCTCAGCATTCCAAACTAAGGCACCGCACGATGGACAAGATAGAATCTTCCATTTATCATCTGGATGAAGTTTCTTTTTACCTGGCAAAACATTATTCAGTATTGATAGTATATTACGTGAGATTATCAGAGTTTTTATACGGGATGTAGATTGTTGGACCAACCTTTACGGTTCGAGTTGCTTGACGTTGATGCTGTGGTAACATTCAATTAGGTTAGTATATATTTTTAAATGACGTTATCAAGATAATGGTAAATATGATGCACAAACGCTAAATATATACCAGATGAATGCATTATTTTGGTAGTTTTTGATTGCCTCTTCCTAGCACATATTGCTTTCCTCAAGAGCCTGGCTGTCCTAGAGAGGGCTGATATCATCGTCGTGGAGTCAGTTTCGTTCAAAGCTAATGGTTTCAAAGTTTCTACTCAAAATAACGTGTGCAAACCTGCGTCTCTGACTTCCCCTTTATTTGTTAGCAGTGGTGATTCAGAATTGCATACGTAAGCAGCCGCTAGCCATGGACGGTGTTCTGTGATGCTCTGATATTGGGAGGTTTCACTTCCAACTGCACGTAATCACGGATTATTATAACTATTGGATGTCTGCCGCTGGAGGTATAATGGTTAGGTGGAGATTTGTACGTATCTGGAGCTGCATACGGTCTTCCTCTTCTACGTTTCTTGAATGGTTGACTTGTATCTAACAGAATAAATAATATATGTGAGCTATATTATGTTACAATGTACTTGGATAGGAGATCATTGATTATGAATTGTATATGCGATGATTGTCACCAAAAAATTCTGAATCACGTTTATATTGACTAACCTACTGCCATTTGCTGTGTGGATTTAGTAGATCGCAGAATCATCCTGTTCTTGCGAGATAACCGTGAAGCAATTGCTGTATGAGCAACATCATGTCAACCAGAATGAGTTAATAAGCTAAGTCATATTAGTATTTTATTAGATTGTGATGGATCTTTTCAGTTATTCTCGACATTAGTTTTATGGATGTTAATAAGTATCGTTAAAAAATAAAAAACCAGTATTTTGTATCTTTACTTGCTGGGGAATCATGACTGCTACTTGAATATGTATCCTGAGATAGATATTGTGCATCTATCCAAGGGTGCCTCACCTTGCATGTCTCGGATGAAGTGAAAAGTTAGTTAAAGTTTCCAGATAAGATTAAGCAGAATAATATTTTTCTAAAGCATGTTTGTTGACCTGATATGAATCCATCGTCAACATTAGTAGCTTTGGTTGAGTCACCGGTTTCGAGACCAACACCTTCGTTGATCATGATCGGCTTGCTGCTGTGAGCTATAGCTTTCCCCTTCGCTTTTCTGTTTACCATGTCTTAGAGTATCTCTTAGTTCTTCTATGAATCTGAACTGGTTGTCGGAGTTCCGTACGTAATGGTTAAGGCATTGAGGGATCTAAATGGTCACTGGAAAGAATTGCCAGTTTTGTTATAGTGGATTTGAGTTTATGAGCTACTTAATGGACAAAATAATAATTTAAACGGAATTAATCTTTCACTACGTGTAACAGTAAGGGCTAACGAAAAGGTACTTGCTTGATAGCCACGCAAGATTTGACGGTTCCATATTGTGAATTCAGAAATATGAGTTAATACTGGACGGATATTTTATATACGTAAATGAGTAAGATGAGTTAGAGAACACCAGAACATTACAGTACCCGGTTATCACATTTGATGGAACAACAGAACTTAAACATACATAGTACTTGGACCATGTTGAGATGCTTCTTAGGATAACATCTATTTATGTTATAGTGAAGGTATAGACCCCACCCGGTGAACAGCTACTGATTCATAAAAGTGTGCATAACAAAATCACATATAAGGAGGTGTAGAATGAGTTTGGTATGTAGTTGCACTTAGATTATGTTGGAAGCATGCTTAATTTTACGATTCTAAACTTCGAAATAAATAACATGCATGCTCTTCATTTGTTTGTGGGTAGTTTGTAATTTGGCTTGGTCTGGATTGTGTGATCAGACACTCATGTTAAACTTATTATTAATTATCTAAATATGATATTACACACATCCGTTGTAAGTACATTCTAATACACTGAAATTTATATGGAACATGCTTTACTATCTCAACTTCGATTTGTTAATTATTTGATTCCTTTATTGGTGGATAATGCTGTCACCCAAAATATTGGTTGGGATGGATGCAAAGTGTGTCAGAGATGCAAATAAAGCATATTATAATAGTTTTTAAAAACATCAAACTCCAGAAAACACGTAAATATGAAAACGTAGACGATGCCGTGGCATTATTGAAATACTAAAAAAGCTTCAGCAGTTGTACCACCACAACCTATTCCTTCCGTGCATTCTTGGCAGCCTTCGGGTTTAGTGGTGCGAGAGGCTTCTTGTATGTCCTACCAGTGGATGATCCTGCAGCTGATACACCCCCCCCCCCCCCCCCCCAACGGCCGGAACCACGAACTTTGACCTTTGGAGAGGAGGATATGGCACCAGGCATGTCGTCGCCATTATCATCATCATCACCATCCTGCTAATTCAGAACATATATGATTACTTTCTTCATACAATGGAACAATGCAAAGAAATACAATTACCCTTACGTCATTAACAAAATCAGGGAGTGGGCGACGGTCATGCTCGTTCATAATGCGAGAGATGGTGAAGGACCGATGGTTGGACGTGAAATTGTAGTGGCCAACCTTAACCTGGAAACTGTATATCTTACCAACCATGTCCGCAATAAAAGGAGGCGGCTGAGTAGCGGCTGAGTATCTTCTGGGTTAACACCCTCTCCAGCCTGTGATTGAAGTATCAGTTGCAAGCCGTAATATGTACTGCATGTGATATTACTGATGATGATATGCATTGGGATGCATACGTACCATAAGGTGTCCAGCCTCATATGCATGCATGTTGTGCAGTTTAGTCATTTCTCCATCAAAACCAACAAATAGACCTTCATCAGTGTCATCGGCAATACTCATTTCCACACGATAACTAAGGCAACATACACAATATGAATAATTCCATGTTAGAAAGTGCTGGTCGCGCATTACATATATTTTTTCTAAAGAGTAAATAAAAAATATGTAAAACACGTAAATGATTCACAATACCGGAGAACACCAACAGCGTTGGTATTGTTGCAGCTGCCGCACGTAAACGACGAAGCAGTCCTTTCGAGTTTCTTGGTGCATCTTGAGCAGGATACGTAACACCACCCTTTGTCCATCTTGATTCCAGTCACCTTACCGGTACACACGAACACAATATCCTACAATGCACCAATATTAGAATCACATACAGAATAGATTCGTGAAACCTAATATAATAAAACTGTATGATACAACCTGAGGTTCGGCAGTGATGATAAACTCATGCAGTTCCGAGATGCTCAACGGCTCTACTTTGGCATACCCTCTGAGCAAAGTAGGAACTGGAGTGTTTCCAGTGTATTTGGACACCAGTCTACAATGTTGTGAGTTACAAAACATAAGATGTCATGGGTTATGAATATGGGAATTTTGTTGTGTAACATATTACGCATGAACCACCATAAACTTACTCATAGAACAAAATCGCCCCTGCTGCAGTCTCCTTATCCAAAAATATATGAGTTGCTGACGTTGCATTCAAAAACAAACGTCCTACAAACACATATTCAATGAGAAGGCAAATAATTTTGTAAAATGTGTATAATAAGTTATGATCATAAATTTATTTATAAAAAGAATTGTACCTCCAACAATCTTAGGATTGATGTTAGTTGCGACCACAACTCTAGGATCACTTCCAAAGTCTTCCAATTTCTTGTGGAAAGAGACTGCTTGTGAGTCAAACAGGCTTAGAGTCACAGTTACATCACTGCCAAAGAGAAACAGTTGAATAAAATGACCAAACCACAATGACATGATAAACCTCATGTATATAGTAATAAGGTTAATGGCATTATAGTTTTGCTATTAACTTATCCAGTTTGACTGTTGCCATGACACGTTCATTCATCTGTGGGCCGTCGCCTACTGTACTCTTCACAGCGGTGAGCTCACCAAGAATATCTGGGAGTCAACGAAAAGGTTGATTATGTTTCGGTAACAATAATTTAGTTGAAATTACAATTTAGAACAATTTCGTACCTGGGAGTTGTGTATTTGAATTAGCCAGGCCATTCAGTGACATTTGATCGCGGAATCTAAACCGCTCTTCAGGTATCGGACCCATCATGTCGGTTAACTCATCAAATGCAGTGGAATCACTAAACCGGATCATTAAAGGAGAGTCGGTTAACCTAAAATTTGGGTTGCACCGTGTCACATCAAACCGGCTCAAAGAGTAAAGAGACCCAGCCTTCATACGTGACCGGAAAGTGTCAAGACGGTTGACATGCACGGTCGCCAGCATGAGAGTGGACTGGAAATTTATACGAAGAACAAACAAAACATGATTAAAGATTCAGCAGTCAAAGGTGTTTGTTTTAGATATGAGAATAAACGCTCAAATATTCATGAGTTTTATCGCCGGAATCATACCTGAGAATCAATGAAGATCATATCAACGCCCATTAGTTCGCCACTGTGACGGACATTTCACGCTTCCCAGAATCGCAGAAGCCGGACTTCCACCCTCGAAGAAGAACGGCCGGCCGTCAAATCACGGAGAAAAACGGTTTGATTAGCCATTATAACGATTAAGAAGTATCTAAAGCTTTTGGAATTGGAATGATAATCCACAGCGTAGGAGGGTGACCTTTTATAGGAGGGGATACACCGGCTCTGGAAAGGATTAAGAGACATTCAATGCAAAATCGTGGGTGGAGAGTAATGAACTCGCAGTTGATAACGAATCGTGGGTGGAGAGTCATGAACTCGTTCATGAAATGACGGTAATCGTAACGATGACAATCGAAACGGCGACTCTGTGTTTTTGTTTTTTAAGAATTGGAACATTGAAGGAGGAGATGTGAAAACCCTAACGGCAGAGAGTGAATAGTTAGAAGCAGGTGGGCCAAATATGAGATTTCAGACCCAACAACATGATAATAAACCAACACAAAACCCCAACAATTTTCTTCTCATCGTTTAATCAGTCCAACAACACAAAAGAAAGCTACACTTTCAATGTTTTGACACGTGGCGGATGCAGGAGAAACCAATTGATGACGTATCATCAGGAGAAGTGAGGAAAAGCTTCTTTTATATAGTAAGAAGTAAGATCTCGTAATTAGAAAAACTAATTGATGATTTGTATTAGGAACTGTTATATTTATAGATTGAAAAACTTATTACATATAGAAAATGAAAAATATTTCTAAGAAAGTGAATACTCCCTCCGTTTCACTATAATACATGTTTTAGAAAAATGATTTGTTTCATAAAGATAGATTTTTTATATTTTCTATAAGAATATTGCAAACTTCAAGAAAATTAATTAACTTTATTGAATTATTATTGGTCAAAAATTATTGAAAACTGAAAATTACAGAAATCAATACATTTAATATAGTGATTTAATGCGTTTTCTTAATATGTGTGAAAACTTCAAAAAGTCTATTTTTAAGAAACAGAGGGAGTATGAATTATTTTCGGAAATTACAGCCACTAATTAATGATCTCTATTAATTAATCAGCTCATACTTTTAGTAGTAAGTTGAATCAATCTATATATAATAACAAATCCTCTTTTTATTCTCCGTTGTCATCATCTTTTTTTATATGAAAATTTTCTTTTGAATCTAATGGTAAAAAATTTCTGTTTTTATAATTTAAGAAATATAAAATTCATTTCTTTACGTCATCAACAAAATAGTTTCCTTTTCAAAGGACACATCCCATTTATAGTAACAAACGTATATTTTCATTGAATATTTTTTTTCAAAAACACATCCCCTTATAGAATTAGGAACATACATTTTCATAATGTTTTTTTTTAATTTTTAAACAACTCGTTCTTTCAATGCTTCTTTTAATTGTTGAACTATGCACCCTTTCACATGTATTTTAAATTTTTAAACAACACACTATTTCACATGCTTCTTTTAATTGCTGAATGACGTATCCTTTCATATATATTTTTAATTTATGAATGATACACCATTCCACATTTCTCTTTTAATTTATGAGTAAAACACTTTTTAGATAATTGATACATTAAAGTAACTAATTATCTTTGTCATAATTTAAGTGAATTGTTGTAATATTACCAACTCCAACTAACTAACAATCTTAAATAGTATTTTCTTGTGCACTATCACTGTGGTATTAGTATGGGAGATTATATAAATTTTTGGAAAAGTTTAAGAGAGTAGAATTTGAAGATTGCAAAAGAATATGTATTATCTTCTCATCACACTTATATAGTGTATGGGATGTTGAGAACGTTTCTTTGGAAGAGACGAAGAAGAAACTTAAATGGGAGAATGAAGATTACATACACCGTAGTTATATTCTTAAAGGTATGTTAGTTTATTTTAATAATATTGCTAACGATGGTCAAAAATGGCATCATCGAAGGGGTGAGAACATGTCGTCACCCAAAGGGTACTAACGTGTCATCACCCAAGGCGTGCAAACATGTCATCACCAAAGAGGTACAAACATGTCGTGATCCAAGAGGTACGAACGTGTCGTGACCGAAGAGGTGCGAATGGGTCATGACCAAAAGGGGTGCGAACGTGCAGTGACCGAGAGGTGCGAATGGGTTGTGCCCAAATGGGTGCGAACGTTTCATGACTGTAGAGGTGCGAACATGTCGTGGCCGAAGAGGTGTGAATGTGTCATGACCGAAGGGGATCGAGCGTGTCGTGACAGAAGAAGTACAAACGTTTCATGACCGAAGATGTGCAAACGTGTCGTGCCCGAAGATGTATGAATGTGTTGTGATCGAAGAGGTGTGAATGTGTCGTGACGAAAGAGGTTAATGGATCGTGTCAAAGGGGTTCGAACATGTCATCACTGAAAGGATGTGAATGTGTCGTCACCTAAAGGGTGCAAAATGTACTGTCACCTAAAATGTGTGAACGTAATCATCACTGAATGGGTGTGAATGTAAGTAAACATTGCAACCTTGATGATTACAATCTTTGGTGGTAATGATTGCAACTCTTGATTAACCATTGCAACTATTGATTTTAACAATTGCAACTCCAACTTTTGCAACTATTAGTATTAACCATTTAAACTCTTTGCTAACCATTGCAATTGTTGGTTGTAACTCTTAACTCTCTCTATATGGAGTTGTAGGAATTGGCAAAGAGATAAAAAAACAGAAACTAACAGTTAATTAGAGAGCGAGAGAGAGAGATTCATTGTTCAAAGATCATCGAAGATCTCTGAAGAAACAAATATAAACACTAAAGCTCCTTTTATTTCTCTTGTATCTTAGGCTAGAACAAGAGTGAGACTTTGATGTCTTATCATTAAAAAAGATTTTGTGTAATCCAAGGCTTGGAATAAAGTTGAAATACTCTTTGAAAAATGACATTGTGCGCGATTTAATCACTATCCAAGTTTATAATTCATAATTTTTTTTTGTTACAACCCAAATAAACAACAATCTAATAGAAAACCTATTTTTTCACTGACATCATCATTTTTAGTGGATAAAAATTCAACATAACATTTAAGTTTACCACAGTTTTGTAAGTTAAAGAAAATATCTTCTTTCATTTATAACTTAAATAAAAAAACTGTTTTAGCAAAGGATATGTCATTCTCTTATAATCTTAAAGTGCATCTTTTCTTTAGCCACCAAAGTCATCTGTTTATTATAGGAAAAAAATTAACATCTAACGGTTGAGTTTGTACTTAATCTCTAATCTAACGGTTACAATTTCATTTAGAAACTCGAGTATAATATCACAATTTTACTTAAACAAGAAACACGTTCATTCTTTAAAGAGTTGCATATTTTCTGAAACTTAGCCATTATACCTTTTCATTGAATATTTTTCATAACCGAATATTTCATAAATCTTAACCATTGAACCTTATCATAAGCAAAAACCTTTTAAATATTCGATCAATTAAGCAGAAAATATGTTAATTTATTAAAGAGTAATATTTTTTTAAAAAAATAACTGTTGTAAATTTTCACTAAACTATTTTATGACAGAAAATTGTATATGTTAAAAAATATATATACCTTTTGTTTTGAAAATTTATTATATAATCATTTTAAAATATATTAAAATTTTAATATTGATTAGTTTACCTAATAATTCTGAAGGATTATATCACTTTGGAATAATTTTTTTAATATCTTTTATTTATAATAAAATTCTAATAATCTTATTTTCATCTTCAATGCTTTTATTTTAACTATATTAGTTATATATTTTTAAAAAGTTGTATAATATTATTTTTTTAGAAATTTAATATATATAACACTTTTAAAATTAATATTTAAAATTAATACTTTTGAAGGATTGCATCATTGAGGCATTAAGTTTTCCAATATCTTTTATTTATAGTAAAGTTCTAATAACCTTATTTCCATCTTTTTTTATTTTAACTATAATAGTTATATATATATATATATTAATATATTTTAATTTTAAAACCTTTAACATGTAAAATTTTAAATTAATACTGAAAATTTTAGATTAATTCCCCTCTCCCTCTCCTCCCCACGATTTTGCGGAGGTCCACATCCTATTTATTGTAAAATGAATCGATCATCCGGAAATGAATAGACTACTGAAAGTTGAATTATCCCGTAAATAGAATGATGATTTGTAAGAGGTAATAATGAATTGTATTGATGAACCAATTACATTTACATTTTTATTAGGCTTGTGCATATAAAATTTAAAATAATAATTAGATATTTTGTCCCTCTTACGCGCGGATAATATCTTAAATATTTTCTCCAATAATTTTATTTACATAATTTTTTATTTTTCAAAAAAATTGATAGAAAAATATAGAAAATACAGAATGATAGAGTACATAGAAAAAAGAATAGTGAATGAAAAAAATCATTGTAGATGTTGGTGCTACAAACATTACATAATTAGTTTATCCAAAAGATTTTGCTGTATGAATTATGTTGTCAATTTTAAAATGTTGTTATCTATGACATAATAATAGACTTTATTTTTAAAAATATATTTTAGTTATCAATTAGTTGGTGCATCATTTGATAGTTGTTTGATAAGTAATATTAATAATGACCAAATTTGTTTTTGTGAAAATATTTTTTTTTGTTTCTAAATCATAAACCTTAAATCCTAAGTTCTATAGCATTTATTATAGATGCTACATTCAGTGACATACCTATAAATGTAATTATTCAAGAAATGATGGGACTATTATTGATTGGTGTATGTATAATGGTGACCAAAATGTTTCTGTAGATATTGTAAATTTCTTTTAGGGATTTTTAAAATGGTGTCATGTATTTATGAATAAAAATGTGGATGGTTAATCTCTTTGTCCTCTTTTGATTCATCGATAGATTAGTATATTTTTAGTGTAGACAATTGTTAACCGGAATTCAAATGAGGTACAAATATAGCATATGATAATTATTATTGAAAAGTAAAAATCCAACATATATAAAAATTTATGTATACTTCCGTAAGTCCAAACTAAAACTCCACAATAAATGTAGTATAAGATTGGATATCTTTAGTACTCAAGCTTCTAACTACAGTATTTAACTATTTAAATTATTTTAGTGCTTATAGATTATGTATTTAGTATTAAAAACAATTGGTTACTTTTGACTAAATAAATATTGAGTGAGGTTAATAATTTATATATATATATATGGTCGATAATTCTATTCAGGCTAAGAAGACATTAGCATAAGATTGATAACCTATGCATAAAGCCTTTAAGTTTTAAAATTCTTAATAAAGCTTTGAAAACATATATTTTCCATTTTAAATTGTTTCATACTATTTTTTAAGTTTTAATACATATTAGTTTTTTTTCTTGCTACGCACAGATTATATATTTTGAATTAACTAAAAGTATTAATTTTAACTTGTATGTGAACATTTATGTGTTTACATTGTATTTAATGCAGTTTAAATTTAGAATAATTTTGACAAAAATATTAGAATATTCATTCCTTTTACCAAGTTAAGCTGAATATTTTATTATTTTTTGCTTTATAACTGGTAAAATTGATGAATTTATTTTTGAAATTATCTATGTGAAAATTATTTCTATTATTGTAAAATATATTTACATCTAATGACAAAAAAAAGAGTAGTACAATTAACTCAACAAAGATGAGGAAGGCAGGTTGGGGTTCTTTTCTGCTTCTTTGTCATACAACTCAGCTTAACATTTATTTTGTGTGATGTAATCTTTTTATACTCTATTTTTTTCTTCATATATTTTTGAAACTCTTAATTAATGATGTTTACTGAATTGTTGATGATCTTGAAGAGTATTAATTTAAGCATTCATTTCAATTAGTTTATAAAATTTACTCCCTTCGTTACAAAATAATTTATGTTTTAGAATTTTTCACAAATATACAGAAAACATGTTAATAAATTTATTATTTTTATGATTAACTATTTCCTATAACTTTTAGCCAATTGAAATTCAATAAATATAATAAATGTATTCATAATTACAATTTACTATTATTATATGCATTGAAAATGTGAAATATGTATCTTTTGAAACAATTTTTTTCTAAAACATGGATTATATTTATATAGAGGGAGTAATATTTACGGTACATTAACTTGAGCTGTTTTTTTTTTGAATATGTGTTAAATTTATTCAAAAGAAAATACTCTTTTTACAACAAGTGCATCAGTTTTGAAAAATACGACAAGGATATTTAGATAGGAGTAGAGAGTGTGTTATCGTGTGGCTAGCCACAGAAAGAGTGCTGCTTCAAACTTGAAGTTTCCTTGTTGGCGAAAAGTGAGGCATCTATTCTGAATTTTTCAATCCACTATTCTTGCTGGTGCTGCTGCTATAATAGGTGTGGCCCCATGTCTCCTTTCATTTCTTTCTTTCCACAGCGAGTGTATTGTTGCTTGGATAGTGTATCGGATCAAGAACATTTCGAGAGCATCTCTGTTCCTCTCCATACTCAAGTCTATAAGCTCTGACCACCATGTAGTGAATCTCGTTTGCAACATACATGTCATTAGAAGCGACCAGACCTCCGATGAGTAGGTGCAATCGAAAAACAAGTGTTCTCGAGTCTCTAAAGGGTCTTGACAGAAGATGCACAATGGGTTTGCACTTGCATTCCAGGAAAGCATTCTATTGCCTGTGAATAACCTGTTATGAATAGGAAACCATACTTTTGTGTACACTGTTGAAACCATATCGATTTCCACCAAGTGACTTGTGACTCGTGCTTTCGAATCAGCTCCCATGTTTTCTTTGTTGAGAAACTGGGCTTGAACTTGTTTGTGCCTTGTTTCTAGAGAGATTGATCCTGCGTCAGTGTCATCTTTTACCTTTATACATCAATAAGCCTTTCAACTTCCTTGAACGCTTCCACTCGATGTCGTCGAAGTCTCCTATTAGCCATAGCCATGTTAACGGTTTAGTGTGCTGGAATGCCCATATCAACACATCCACGAGGCCCAAAAAGATCATGTAGTCTACCCATAGGCGACCATGCATCAAACCAAAAGAGTTTCCTTGTCCATCTCCCACTCTCATTCTTTGTAACTCTTTTGCCTTATCCCGATACTTTAAAACCTTCCTCCACACCCAAGAACCAGCTGCTGTTGCGTCATTAATAGACCAGAGATTACCTCGCTTGATCAAATAAGTGTGAATCCACTTTGACCAAAGAGAATATTAACCAGAGACAATGTGCCATATCAGTTTCAGGCAACATACATTATTCACTTCCTTTAAAGATCGAAGACCTAGACCACCTTCATGTTTAGTCTTGGTCACTATTTCCCAAGAAATCTTAGCTTTATGAGAACTTAAAGTAGGTCCCGACCACAAAAACGCTGAGAAAATACTGTCTATCTCCTTAATACATTCTCTTGGTAGCAAGAAACCAGCCATCTAAAAATTGACTATACCTAACAACACAGATTTGATGAGTTGGAGTCGCCCCGCCATAGAGGGGAAACTATTTGTCCAGGTACTAATACGGCTTCATATTCTCTCAATCAAAACATTATAATCAGACTTTCCCATTCGCTTAGAAAGTAGTGGCAACCCCAAATATCGCACCGGCAACTTACCGGAGGCAAACTCAAATCGCTGCTCAAGCTGTTGAAGAGATTAGTCTGAGATCCGAGCGTAGTACATTGTTGGTTTCTCCATACTTATTTTCAATCCAGAGACTTTACCAAAGTGAGTGAAAACATCAACAATACTTTCCACTGCTCAAGCTGTTGAAGAGATTCGTCTGAGTCCGAGCGTAGTACATTGTTGGTTTCTCCATACTTATTTTCAATCCAGAGACTTTACCAAAGTGAGTGAAAACATCAACAATACTTTCCACTGATCGAACTCTTCAATCCGTGAAAACCATGATATCTGCGAAACTTAAGTGAGTAAGCCCGATATTTTTGCACTTCGGGTGATATCCCAAGTTATGATCTACTCATCTCTATATCCTCAAAGTCTGCTGGTTTTTGTTGCCAAAATTCTCTGAAGAAACTCTCAGCTTCAGCTTTGATTTCTTCTGACTTTTGAAAAATCCGACCGTCTTTGCAGTGTAATTCTTTGACGGAATTATTAGTCACCCTAGTTGTTGCTGCTCTATGAAATGCCTTATTGTTTTTATCACCTACATTCAACCAATGTAATTTTGATTTCTGCTTGAGAAAATCTTCCTCCAATGTGGAAATATGTTCCCAACGTGTGAGAGCTTTGTTCTCTCTATCCAGATTTTATGGAGATGGGTTCCTCAAATGATCCTCCTGTTTAATACATAAATCATCATAAGCCTCTGCTGCTTTCAGAGTCAGATTACCCATCTTCTCCTTTGCCAAAACATGAATGTCGGGCCTTAGAGCTTTGAGTTTCTTTGAGAATCTGAATAAAGATGATGTCGACATGTAGATAGGCTTTGTTTTCTTCCAAAAATTCTCCATCGTTGGCTGAAATCCCTCCAGCTTAGCAACAACATTCACGAATTTAAAAGGTCTCTTTGGGCGATTAGTTTCATGCCTTAAGTGAAATCTGCATCATAAATGGTCTGAACACCTTCCTCCTTCAAACACATTATACGAATACAGAAATAACCTAATCCAGTGGTCAGTGACTAATACTCTATCCAACTTCTTTGATATTAGACCCTCATCTCTTTTATTTGTCCATGTAAACAATGGCCCATGACTTGCTAGATCAGATAAACTGCAATGACCAGCAGTAGCCTAAAAGTCTTGCATGCCATGCGATATTATAGGATCAGTCTCGTGCAAAGAATGTTCCTCCATATTTAGTATCTCGCTAAAGTCTCCAGCAACCATCCAAGGCTTTTGACGAATGATAGGAGAGTTGTGATGGTTCTTTAAATCCTCCCAAAGCTCCTTTCTATTCGATTCCAAATTTTTTTGCGTATATCACAGTGTAGAAAAACATGTCTACACATTCATTTATCTCCACTGAAACTGTGGTCAGCTGATCACTCTTATAAAAAGGAGTAATTCTCACTTCAGGTCTCCACATCAGCCAAATTCGACCTAAAGGATTATACTCGTAGTTAGACATTATAGACCAGCCCCGAAAGACTGAGTTTGATATCCTCTCACTTCTTCCTTCCTTAACTCGCATTTCCAACAAAGCACCAAATAAAAAACCTTGGTTCTGAACCCACTTCTTCACTACAGAATGTTTGATGGATTTGTTAAATCCTCTTACATTCCAGAAGAAACCGGACATCAATAATGCTTTCGAAAGTTAACTTTTTTCAAAATACTAGGATTCGCATCCTTGGTCTTTTGAACAGAGTTTTCAGAAATGAACTTGTGATTTGTTTTCGAGTTGCGAGGAAGGGACTTCCGTTGATGGATAATCTCTGTTTCACTCGCCTTTCTACTTCTGGAGGAGAGTGTTCCTCATCCTTTTCCGTCATGTTATTATTTGGAGGTTCCAAGTCCATCTTGTCTGATACCTCTGAAATATTCTCATTTTGTTCCTCCTCTGAGCTAAGCACTCAGAACAGGGAATTGGATAATGTGGAAACTTGTCTATACTCAAGAGATTGTTTTTTATTTTCTTGTGATCGACATGCTTTCCCAAGAGAAACTATGGACCAACCAGCTTCATTCTGAGTGACATGATCCCTCTGTTGAGTTTTTGCTACAACATCCTCTGCAATTCTCATATCACTCGGACTACTTGGATTATCACTCTGTTTCGGAGTATCCCCAATTTTTCACCCTTTTCAAGGTCTTCTATAATCTCATTCTCCTTACCTGACTCAATCTCTTTCTCCTTCTCATTGCCAACTTCTCTCTCCGTCTCTACATCAATATCTACTGTAATAATATGTTTCCCACTGTCCATGTTTTTTTGGTCTTTTTCAACCAATCACACTTCTGCAACAAAACTCAATCCTTTCAACGAAAACATTGAAATGGGAACATTCCTCATATGAACCCACATTGGTATGACTTTTTTTTCTTTTTGAGTCTCATCAGGGAATGGAGACCACTTTGACATGACCAGTGGAACATCCGCCAAATTCCACATACCTCTCTGTAGTATTTTACCTCTAACAGAAGGGTTACTAATTCGAAATTTCATCGTTGTTGCGTTAATAGGATAAACCTCCACCGTCTGAGAATTATCCCCCTCTGTCCATATCTTGTTGGCAATGGCGTGAATTTTTGCAATATGAGGAGCTTTATCTAGGAATTTTCCTATCAAAATATCTTCCCATAGTGGTGCAGCGTCAATTAAAACTTCCTCTGGAACATCCACTGATTTCACCCTATTCTTAACTGAGATCTCCACATCGTACTTCTTCAGAGTTGATTGTCCTTGCTCCACTGCAGAAACGTACGACCCTTTCATTTTCTGAGATTGTGTAACCACTTTAGCTACTTGCATATCCTCTACCCCCACAGTCGGAGCCGAATCCCCACTCATCGGAGACCCAATGTCGGAGGTGGCACGGTGCCGTGGAAAAGTTGAGAACCAGAAACCCTAGTCGCACTCCAAATCACCCTCAGAATGAGTTGTTCACTTGTCTGGAAATAAACTTGTTGTACATTATATAGTCTTGAGTTGTCCGCGATTTCCAGTTACAGGATCCTGTATATCTTACACCATCCATGCATATATTTTTGTAGAAGAGATACAAATACAACCGTTTAAAAAGTCACCTCAGAGTCTGCTATTTCTAACGCTCTTTGCTTTTTCACAGAGGAATTAAGTTATTGCAATCCTTTTTGAGAGAGTTCTGTACTCCATCTAAGCAACATGTATTGAAAATGAGGTTTTTATTAGTAATGTTAATCATAAATTTCAGAAGCTTCTTATTTAACACGCATACCATATAATTCTTTCGTCAAAGAAACGAATTATGATCCAAACTGATACTTTTAAAAAGCAGTTTAGGTGTCAGCTAAAGACATTATTTATAAGAGATAAAGATCAAAATAGACCTAAAAAGTTTATATCCCCAAAATAGCACTTAAAGAGAAAAATAATCAAAATAAACTTTATTAAAGTGTATAAATAAACATTTATACCCTTTGGGTTAATTAATCTAAACTTAGGGTTTAGAGTTATGGGATGGGGTTTTGGAGGTGAGGTTTAAAATTAAAAAATATATATTAAAATTTTCAAATAAAAAGATCTATTTTGGTCATTTTTCTTTTTAAGGTCTATTTTTGATACAAAAACTTCAAAAGGTTCTATTTGAGAGATTTGCCCTTTATTTATAACCAATATAAAGTTTTTTATTTTGAAACTTATAACTAAACTCAATATAAAGTCGATGAGATAAAGATAGCCAAGATGACATAATTCATGTAAGACTCATATAACAATAGTAAAGAGAAAAGGGAAACGCCTATATTACCCCCTAAAAGTAATTATGTGGAGGGCCTAAGATAGTGAGATCTTTCTTCGAGAACTTAGCAAGGGATTTCAAGCTCATAGCTAAAGGAAGAGCAGAAGAGATTAATTAATTTAAACAGATGACAATACAAATTGAAAAAATTAGCTAGACACTGAAACAAAGAGTAGAGAAATAGTAACTGTAAGGTATTTTACCAAGCAAACAATCACACTAGCAAGCTCTAATATCACTTTGTTACGGACCTACTCATACGATTTACATATATCCTTGTTCATGACTCAAGAATTTTTCACCCAGTTCACGGACGCACCGCTACATCTTGGGTGAATCCATGATCCACAACATTCACTATGAAGTATCGAAAAACACCTCCGACGTGGTTTGCAAGATCATAACTCTCTTTGTCCTGGTTAAACAAACCTAGAGAATACAAAGAGGAATACAAGAGAAGTACATGGCTAAGAGCTAAGCCTAGAGTAACATATTTATCTCTAGCTTACTCTATCTCTCTAAGAGACGCCATGGAAGCCCTCCAAAGAGGCGTAGAGGCTTCTGCCTCCCAGAAGCTTGGCTTAGAGGCACATGTCGTGACCTCTCCTTCTTTTTATGTCAACACTTAATCTAATGGGCTTTATCGATTAAGCCCATAAGTTTTCCGCGCGTAACTTGTGAAAGCCGGCCCAAGTTGAACACGTCTGATGGGCTTCACCAAACCTCACAATAACCTTTGAGCACGTGAGATGTCTTTAAAATGTAGGGTCATCAGAGACTTGCCGGAGATTTGATCAGATTTCATTGCCATTGCTTGATTTGGTTGAATGGAGGTCGTAGAAAGTGGATCGAGGTGAGATTTGAGGAGGAGGTATAAATAATATGAGAAACAGAGGGAGGCGAAAGGGATGTTAAATTGAGGGTCATGGCTCAACCCTCTTTTGTTTAAAATAAACGCAGTCCTATTTTAATCGTATTTTAATCAAGGGTTACGACTCGTACCAGGGTTAACCCATTTAATTTTATGCATGTAAATAAATGTTTGTATACTAATTTTAACCAAAAAAAATACATTTTTAACAACTTAAAATATGATCATATAAATGGAAAAAATCATAAAATCGAGTTTTCCAGCTAAAACCGCAACATCGAGTTTTCCGCCAAAACCGCAAATTTGAGTTATCCCGCCAAAACCGCAAAATTGAGTTTCTCCGCCAAAACCGCAAAATCAAGTTTTTCGCCAAAACTGCAAAAACGCGTTTTCCCTGCAAAATCGCAAAATCGCATTTTTCATCAAAACCGCAAAATCGCGTTTCCCGCCAAAACCGCAAAATCAAGTTTTTCCGCCAAAACCGCAAAATCAAGTTTTTCCGCCAAAACCACAAAATCGAGTTTTCTCGCCAAAACCGCAAAATCGCGTTTTTCGCCAAAATGGCAAAATCAAGTTTTCCCGCCAAAACTGCAAAGTCGTGTTTTCCTGCCAAAAAACGTAAAATCGAGTTTTCCCACCGAAACCGCAAAATCACATTTTCCCACCAAAATCAGGAAATATAGTTTTCTCGCCAAAACAGCAAAATCGAGTTTCCCTGCCAAAACCGCTAAATCGAGTTTTTCCACCAAACCGCAAAATTGAGTTTTCTCGCCAAAACTGTCTAATCACAAATCAAGTTTTCCCGCTAAAACAACAAAACCTTAAAACACGATTTTTGGTTTTCGCAAAAAAAAACTCGATTTCGTGATTTTGGTGAAAAAATCAATTTTTCGTTTTTTGAGGTTTTTCCGAGAAAACTTTTGCATAATCAAACAAATTTAAATTTTAATAAATATTTAAATAGTATATAATAATTGTGTGAATCCAAATAAATAGGCTAAAATTTAAACCCTATACATATAGGGCTAACCATTTTTAAACCATGTTTCAAAAATAAGGGTAAGGGCTAGAAATAGTTTTAAAGGATTAAGGCTAACCCAATTAGATTGAGCTCGTATTGACATCTCAAGGGCTAAACCTATTAGATTGAGCCCATATTAACATCCCTATAAAGGATATAAGTTCTCTCATGAAGATAGTATTAAAGGAGGATTAAATGAGGAGTAGTGGAGAGGGGGGAAGGACGTTAACTAAACCTAAACGGAGATTTGCATAGTTACGGGTGAAAGAAATTGAAGCGATGAAGGAGATGAAAGTGTCGTAGCTGTTGGAAGGGTTGTGGAATTTACTTAGATGACCCAGTCTAAAATTTGCGCAACCCAGTAAATTAGGCCCATTTTTGATGTTTGTAGCGGACGTGTCAAAATCTAGTACACTTATTGGTTGGTGGATTTTATTTGTCGACTTGAACAGGTTAAAAGATGAGCATATTCAATTTTTAGTATTGTAAGATTCTGTATTTAGTAAATTTAATTGATATTTAATTTGGGAAATGATATTTTTAACACTCGATATCACACATTACATCATTATATAATTTCTAACTCTATTAGGGAAATGATATTTATATTGGAAAACTTAGTACGTATAGAAAATAAATAATAGTGGTAAGAAAGTGACTGATTTTTTTTCAGAAATTCCAATCGATAATTAATGATCTTGTAGTTTCAGTAATAAGTTGAATCAATTATTGTAAGTTGAATTGACCATGGATAATTATGTAAATCACTGAAAGTTGAACTGAACATAATAATTTGAATCGATAATTTTTTATCTTGAAAATATAATGATAATTTTATGGAGAATTGATAACTTATACTGAAAATCTAACCACATGTACGTTTATTTTTAAATAAGTTTGTGCATATAAAAGGCTTAATTAAATATTTCCTAAAAACTAATTGATGATTTGTATTGGGAACTGATATTTAAACTGATAAACTTATTACATATATAAAGTGACCAATAACGGTAATAAAGTGAATATGAATTGTTCTCGGAAAATTTGATAGATAATTTATGACTAGGCAGTAACCCGCACCGTACGCGAAATGAAAAATTCGATTAGATTATTTATTTTACGTTGTACTGAGAAATTGTCGTATAGCTTTTCGTAGGGATGAACATTCAGATATCTGTTCGGATTTAGTTGGTATATTCGAACTTCTTATTTTCAGAATTAGATATTCAGATATTTACAAATTTCAGTTTGAATATGGTTTAGAGTTGATTAAAATTATTGCTGATTCGGTTTAAGTTCGATACCCATTTTAATTATATAATTTTCAACAACAATGTAAATATATTTAAGTCCTCAAAATCAAAACAACATAAAAACATATAAATTTGAATAATGTAAAAGTAAATACTTAAATTTGAATAAAATTTGTTCAGTTTAAATATTTAGAAGGAGAACATATAGATTTTTTCAGTATTTTGAACATTTTTTATTATTATAAATATTTACATGTGACTATTTTAATAATATTTAGATATTTTCATATGTTTGAATATCTAATAGATATAAGATTTAAAATAATAAATATATTTAAGTTTATAATTGTGATTGAGATATTTTCGATATCCAAAATATTTAAGGTTGAATTGAATTCAGGTGTTGTTACCCAAATATCAAAATTTTAGATCTATCTACGTCCTTAATCAATTTTAGTTTATGTATAGTACTCCCTCTGTTTCATTATAAGTGCCATTTTAGGTTTTTGCACACAGATTAAGAAAACAATTAATTTTGCATATTTTCTATATAAAAACACAATTACCTATACACCTAACCATATTTCAACCAATAGAAAAATAAACTACAACATAAAATTAATAAATTTTGCATCGAAAGTCAAAAACGACACTTATTTTGTAACAAAAAAACTTCTCTAAAACGACACTTAATATGAAACGGAGGGAGTATTACTTTCAAATCAAGTTCGGTTCGGTTCTTCTGATCCATATATTTTACCAGAACATATTTTCTTCTACTAATATAAAGCAAAATAAAATAAATGTATTACAAAAAATTTAGGTTTATTTTACATAAATGATTATTAGACCATACTTTAAGAATATAAATATAAATGGTTGGACGTCATGTCAATATTGGTGGACATGTTGCAAATAATCTATAACCAATAACGTGTACTTTCTTATAAAAATTATTGGTAAATATAATAAAATACGATATAATTGAGTGAAAGGTTTGCGTCGAAAATATGTGATATGTTCATCTGGCAAATGAATTTTGTTTTTCAATCGATTTACGAATTTCTTTTCTTTAAAAGCTTTTCTGTTTTCTGATTTTTTTCTACCAAATTGATTTTGTTTCTAATTCTTGATTTGATATGAAAAAAACTTAATACTTGAATAAACTAAAGATCTGAATTTGTGTGTGTTTTGTATCTAACTCAATTTCTTTACAGAAACCTCAATCATAGCAAAGTTCACCAAGCTACAAAACTTCCAATTTCTAAAACCATTTTTATTCCAAACATTTTAGTTGATGTGAATCTTAATGATTTTCTAATTTTTTTCTTTCAACAATGATATTATTCAGTAGTTGCACAGAAAAAACTTCAATTCACTAATATAAAAGCTTAAAATACAAAAACTAAAATTATTTGATTACAAAAATTAATGTGTGAACACATTAAATTGTATGCAGTAAAGTTAGGAAAATTAATGTGTGAACGCAATAAATGTTAACGGAGAGATTTATTTAAAAGGAAAACAATAGTTTGCAGTAAAGTTAATTTTCTTATGGGAAACGTTCTCCACTCGACACATCAGTGTTTTTCAAAATAAAAGCTTCTCGTAAAAACACGTCACATACCTTGTGAATAAGCATTAAGGTAAGTTTTAAAAATGTTTCTCTTTTAATATATAGGGGATTTCTCTTAATTATGATTCTTTGTATGGCTCAATTAATTTTCTTGTAATTTGAGTAATATACTAGGTGACCTGGGTGCGGGCATAAATAGATTCAAATTATGGATTAAGTAGTATAAAGTTTTAGCAGTAACAGATTTTATAACATAAGGCCACCGTCTTTGGGAGAAAGCATCAGGCACATGAAAATGTTGGTACTCGATATTATACAATAAAGACGAGATGGAACAAAGTAACTTCAGTATCAAGAGGTAGTCGTTCCGGTATGCATAATTGCAACGTCCCAAAATAATTTGTGTGTTTAAGAAGATATTTTATTTTCCAAATCTGGAATTAATAGTGTATAGTTTTAGAAGTAACATATTTTATATTATCACTAATTAGAATTGTTTTGTATATGTGTTGTAAGTCTTTAGGTAAAAATATTATTATTTTATTTTTTCGCAAAGTTTATGTAGACATATTAAAAGAAAATATAATAAAATTGAAAGTATTGTCCATAAATTATATCAAGTATGAAGTACTTGGTCACCTAGTTTCTCTATTATTTAATTGAGACTATATTTTGGATTATTAACTCTTGTCATTTAGTTCCTGTTAGACTTGTTTTGGATTACAACTTTATAATAGTACGTATTGTTCTGTTTCTGTCTTTTCTATCATTCACCTGCCAAGAAATAGCCAACAGCTCTGCCAGTTTCGTTGGTTACTATTATAAACCGTTTTCACAGACATTCATCTGATGGTAAAAAATGGTTTTGTCCAGCCACTACAAAGATTTGAAGGTGCAGACGACACTACTGAACCCTTGAGGTCTCTAATTCACAGCACAAATCTTTTATGAACCAAGCTTAGGCAATCACTGAGCTCACGTATCCTCTATGTACATATAGAAAGTACCATATGTATCTGTACTTGTAAAACATCTCTTTTTTCTCTACACTTCTTTACCACTAAAGGGAAAAGACGGTGAAGATTCTCCGCTGATTCTGCTAGGAGCCGGAGTATTCCTCCGTGACTGACATTTGGTGGGAACAATAATGGCTTCGTCTTCAAACTTCTCGAGCTTGTCATCATAGTCATCATCATCTTCATCTCCTTTGAAAACCGGATGAATGTAAGCACTCTGCAAGTAGCCTTTTAGGTTCAGGTTCGGTTCTTTGGCACTTTCCAATGTATCTTTCATCTTAGCTTCCTGTAAATAACAATGATTCAGAATTGGTATCGTTGAGGATATGTTATATGTGAAAAAGGTTGTTAGAAGAAACAAACCTGTAAAGGGTATCTGATAAAGGCTGGCTCATATGCAACTTAGCTGATTAGAGAATCAATTAGGGAAGCTATGCACCCGAAAAGATTTTAAATTTACCTGGTAAAGGTGAAATTTTGTGAAGAACTGCAATGAAGAATCCACCAGTGTTCTGATCATGAGGCACTATCCTTACACAGCGTTCAAGGGGAAGATCACAGACTTCCTCAGCTGATTCATCAGAGATAGAAGCCATTTCTCTAGAGCTGCTTTCGCCACCTGTTGTGGAGTCTTTATCACTTTTACCAGAAGGAAACATGCTTCTTAGAACTCCGTCTCTCTGTAGTTTTGGAACATCTTTGTAAGATCTATGCCAGCCACCTCTATCATGCACCTGAATCCACACATACACACTTATGTTGCTTATAATTATTGTTTGTCTTTGCTGAAAAGAACACATAGACATATCGTTTACCTTCCACTTCTTAAGACCTGGTCTTCGTATAAGTTCAGGAAGCTTATCTGAGACATCTACAAGCTCAAGAGAGCATCCACATCTCCTCAGAATCTGAACAATATAATCAATCAGCATCCAGAAGAGCAGGCTTATGGAGAAAGAAAACAGAAACTAATAAATTACTTCAACAACGACAGCTTCATCTTCAATTGGGTTCATTGAGCAGGTTGAGTATACCATTCTCCCACTAACTTTTAGCAGAGACAAACCTGAAACCAGACAATGCAGATAGAAGTCAACACATAAGATTTTGCAAGTCAGGTCATCTGTAAAATAAAAGCTTACCTCTCATGGCAATCACAACTTGTAGACTATGAAGTCCATTTCCCGATCCAGAATTCCTTTGCAGAAAAAGAAAAATAACAGTAAGAATCTCGAAGCAAGTGGAATAAAAAACAATGACAATTTGGAAGCTTATAGATTTGGATTGGAAACCATCTTCGCCATATGTCTGGAGCCTTGCGCAGAGTACCATCACCACTACACGGTACGTCGCATAAGACACGATCAAAGAGAAGCTGGTCAATCGGATGATGATACATCTCAGATGCTACGGACAAGGTTCTCTTCGAGAAACATTGTTGGAAAATGTTGACCTTCATTGTTGGTGACTATCAAGTTGGTCGTACACGTTCTTTTAGTTTGGTGAATAAGAAGGTTAGATCTTTTATAATCAACATCATTCGCCACCACCTGATTCAACCGAAAAAATTAGAAAAGGTAAGAAAATTATCCATCAACCAACCAAAAATGAGTGTTACAAACCATTCCATTAGGTAGAGATCCTGGTTCTGCTGATTCGTGAATTATCTCAAGAAGCTGAAATGTCTTGGAATTAGGTGCAGCACACACTTTTCAGACAAGTGAATCAGTTAAGCATTAATCCTCAAGTCCATATCCATCTCATATCGCTCGAAGTTACATTCCTCAGCTGCTTAGCCAACTCCAATGTGTTGTTTGTCCAGTTCACTGGCACAAGAACTGCCCAGGCTAGCACTGCTATTGGAGCAAAGATCTTAAGCCATCACATATAAGGAAAATATAAGAGATCGTTTAAAGAATCATATAACATAGTAACTCTTATGCTTCTTGATTTTTAATTCTCTAAAAAAAGAAACAATGTTTTTCTTGGCTCGCACCATTGCCATTGTGCGATCAAAAGAGAAGAATGTGTGGGTGTAAAGACATCGAGATTCACCTATATATATATATATACAAAGTGAATGTTCTCAGATTAATGACACCAAGATAATATTCATACAATAAATAATGAAAACATTTAAAGTAAGATATTAAATTGGATTTAGTGCGCACATTATTTATTGGGTTCTTTTAGGCACTAAACCCCAGGCACTAAATCTGATATTCATATGATATGATTATTCTTGCGCACGTTATTTATTTGTAATAAGGAAACTAATTATTCGATGTATTAACTAATATTATTGCGCAAGTAATTTATTTGTTATAAGGAAACTAATTATTACATGTATTAACTAATATTCTTGCGCAAGTAATTTATTTGTTATAAGGAAACTAATTATTACATGTATTAACTAATACTCTTGCGCAAGTAATTTATTAACTAATTATATAAGTCATTTGGAAATTAATATTAATTGGTCATTAAATTATGTTTTCCTTTGCAATTAGTATTCAATGTTACTTTCCTATTATAGTGGGATCGATGAATTAAAAAAAATGATAAAGAAATTCTAAAAAATCGACCAATCAAATGTCTCAAATTCTTCTGAGAAGCTCTGTATGAGTGACATGTGGCAAAGTGACTTCTCTTTTAATATATAGAGATTAAATCGATCCTCGAAAGTTGGATCTGATGACTTGTATTGAGAAACTGATTACATTTAGTGGTTGTTCGTTTATATGTCAACTCTCTGGATCTATTATTCCATTTATATGATTCATCCAAATGATTGATTCAAATATTATTGAAATTAGTTTGTATATCCAGATGGATAATGTAGATGAATTATTTAAATGGACCTATGTTCATTTCTTTATCTTCATTTTTATCTAGATGAATTCAGTAAATGAATTACTAATATACACTTGTTTAAATTTAATCATATTTCATTTTTGTTTGGCTATATTAATTATCTAAAATAGAATTATTTTAAAATATACTTTTAGCGGAAAACATAAATTTGCGGTTCTATCGGAAAAATAAATATCATGATCTTGGCGAGAAATTTAATTTTTTGATTTTAACGAGAAAAAGTAATTTTATGGTTTTGTTGGGAAAATGAAATTCTTTTTTTTTGACAGGAAAATTCGGTTTCGTGATTTTAGCGTGAATTTTTTTTTGCAGTTCTCGTGGGCAAAATGTGCTTTACGGGGAAAATATGATTTTTGAGTTTGCCGAGGAAACACATTTTTATAGCTTTGGTAGGAAAACGCGTTTTTGTGTTTTTGGCAGGAAAACACGTTTTTTGCGTTTATGTAAGGAAAACACGTTTTTGCGTTTCTGGAAAAAAAAACATGTTTTTGCGTTTATGGCGGAAAAACACGTTTTTGCGGTTTTGGCGGAAAAATGCATTTTCACGTTTTTGGCGAGAAAACACATTTTTACGTTTTTGGCGGGAAAACGATTTTTTGTGGTTTTAACGGGAAAATAAATTTTTTGGTTTTAGCGGTAAAATGAGTTTTTATATTTTTGGCGGGAATATATGTTTTAGCGGTTTTGGCGGAAAAATGCGTTTTTATTATTTTGGCGGAAAATGTGTTTTTGATGTTTGTCATTTTATCGTGAGTGATACAATGGCATTAAGTTCAGGCTTGTAATTTATGAAATATATGAGGGATATAATAGACATTATACAATTTTGACAGAATCATCTCCATCCAGATTGTTCATTTTCGATCAGCTAGATGATTTAAAAAATTAAACCTAAACTTATAAAATCATCCAGATGAACTAGTCATATGAATTGTAATTTAAAGTTTAAACGAACAAAACTCTCATCTCCATCTAGATGACTCATCTGGATGTTGAAACGAACATCCCCTTACATTTCATTTATGAGGCTTGTGTATAGATAGTTTAGTTAATTATCTAGTAGTTAGAAAAGCTAATTGTTTTGTATTGTGAATTGATATTTATATTGAAAACTTATTGCTTGTAAGAATTTTAATTAATTATAAATAAAGAACTGATGATTTGAATAGGTAATGATAATTTGTACTATAAAATTGATTACATATAAAAAGTTCAATTAATTATCACATAAGGTTCATGATTGCTTTTCTATAGCGAGTGCGGTCTTGCAAATGTACTTAAAGGTTCATATTTTCTTTTCTGTAGTGAATGATGACATATCTTTGCAAAGGTTTCCATACAAACTCATATGCAACGTTCATGTTTTACACACAAAAATTGAATTAGATATCAAATGGAAAAGAAAAGAGATAGGATGATATTATGAGAAAAAAGACTTGTCTTTGCATTTCAAACTCATATCCAAGATTCTTGATTAACACACAAAA
The DNA here is from genome assembly GCA_905132885.1 of Moricandia moricandioides. Taxonomy (NCBI): domain Eukaryota; kingdom Viridiplantae; phylum Streptophyta; class Magnoliopsida; order Brassicales; family Brassicaceae; genus Moricandia; species Moricandia moricandioides. The sequence goes on from CAJHQQ010000288.1 coordinate 189,964, forward strand.
AAAAACTTGAACAAGATATCAATTGGAAAAATAAACAGATCAAATGATATTATGAGAGAAGACTTATCTTTGTTTTCCTCTTACAAAGTTAGATTCAAGGTTCATGTTTGTTGGCAACGGATTTGGCACTCTCATCATAGTTCTTCATAAATTCTAATTGGCACATTTAATAAAATTGAAGTTTATAAAGAATATGAAGTTGACAAATGAAAAGAAGTCAACATAGAAATGAAAGTCAATGGAAAAAGCAAAATACCTTTAAAAAAAAAAATACCTTAAAGATAAAAAAGAAAAGCCTAGAAACAAAAATAAAATAAAAATACTTTAAAACTTATATAAATAGACGGACTCCTCAGGATTAATTGATCATCTGGAAACATTTAGATCTTTCTCTTAAAAGCTTAAAAGACCCAATTCTCTCCTAAATATCATTTCCCACGACTTATCTATCTTGTAATGAACTATGGTTTTACAATCTCCATTCAAATGGTATCTAGACAGCTTTTAACCGGGTTCAATTATAAGAAAGATAACATATTTTCCATGTATTTTTTGAATCTGACTTCAATACACAAAAATCTCCTAAACCACCATTGAATTCATGCTCTTATTAAATACACCGAATTCAGATTTTGCAATTTATATCAATTCCTCGACCCTATGTAATGTCTTGATTAAAGTAGAAAGATAAAACCGAAGAACACATTTTCCTCTGTAACAAGTTCATTTATATGAAAAATAACACTCATCTTCTCCATAATGCTATAATCTGTAAACACATATTTCTGTTTGACTCTTTTGTATTACCATTTTTACGTTAAGAATGGGTAAATAAGGATAACAATTTTTTAACTCAGTCATAGAAAACAATGCAAACCTAAAAACATGATTTGGGCACATGACACAATGGAGAATAGTGTAGTGATTATGGGTTCATCAGTTGGTTCCGTATTCTTTTGAGCTTGGAGTATGATGAGCTCTATTCACAAAAAAAAAAGCCAATATATTCACTTGATAGTTCTAAAATTGTTTCTTTTTTTCTATGACTAAGTTATTTATTTTACATAGAATGAAATTAGATATTTCTTTGGTATTCTTTTTTTAGAAAAAAGAGATCAACATGAAATAGAAAATTCATACCAAAGATGAAAAAGGAGAAATAAAGGTTTGAGGCTTCAATTCGTTCCTTTTTTTTGTCGACCATGTTTTCCATATACTACATCTTATACTTGTACGGTCAAATAAGGATATTGCGATTTATTTCAAGAAGGATTAACTGGAATAACATTTTAAACCTCCACTACCAGCCTGGAAATAGTTATAGACTTACCGAGATAAACACCATATTTGCTTTAACCTTTTTATTGTCCATGATAGCACATCCATCAAAAGCATTAGTTCAGCCCCTTACTCGTTTTTTTTTGGTGGAGCCAACTCAACCTTTTACTGGGGTCAGTTGCATAATTTAATTATGTTACATGGGTTAATAACTTAAATCTATTCAACATTTTTTTTTAGTTTTTTTTTTCGTCAGAAATACCAAAAAAATATCCGTGTGGATCATATGACCACCCTAAGATAAAGGTAGCTCCGTCACTGGAGCCAAAACCCAAACGGCTAATTGCCGGAGACTTGTCCATTGATGTCAGATAGATTAGGTTGCTCACAAGGAAATTAGAAACCCCTACAGAGCTCATGGTTTATAGAGACCTTGGATAAAAAAGCTTTTTAGACCTTTAACATAGTTGAAACATTTAGCATTTAAAAAAATATATTATACAAAATATTATGAAATTTAGATAAGAAACATATAAAATTAAAAATATATATAATACATGTATATTTATTTTTTTCTTAAGAAGACTATTGATTTTTTTGTAATAAAAAAGTAGACCCCTAATATTATGGGCCAGGGCGGTCGCGGCCGGTCGCACTCCTCACCTTCATAACTGAGTCGACACTGGGTCCATATCGCCTAGCCACAAGGATGAATAATCTGGGAGGAAAGTTTTAATACACGATCCTTAAGATCTTTAGGAGCCCCCTTGACCACCCTACCACACTATTGTGGTTCCCTTACTCGTTCTTTCATTATAAAAACTACGAAAATCTGTGTATTTAGTGTTTATATTGGTGTCTGTCTCATGTATGTTAGGTTTTAGAAGTTAAATATAAGCATGTATATGCGTTTAAGGGTCTAACTGGTTTCTCTGCTACCACCTGCAAACGCACTTTTTGCAGTTAGTAGCGATTGTCGGTGTTTTGTAACGATCACAAAAAGAAATTGCAAATCACTTCAAACGCTCTGAACCTCTTAAAAGCATAAGTTGGCTCTATCTAGCGTTTGCGGTTCGGGTGGATAAATAAATATAAAAATATTTTCTAAAAATATTTTAAAATTAAAATAAAATTTTTAAATATAAATATTATAAATAAAAATATAAATTTTATATTTAAATTAAAATATTTTTCATTTTTGTATTTAGAAAAATATAAAAAGGAAACTAAAATTTAAAAATTTAATTCATATAAATTATTAAATATTTTTAATAATAGCAATTAAACATAGTACTTTAATTCATTAAGAGTACTTCTGTAATTAAATATTCGTACGAATTAACGTGATCACGACACATAAAAAACTGATTTCTTAAATAATATTGTGGAGATAGAAAAGTCGAACATTTGTACACCCATCCAACTCCGCTTTTCACAAAGCATACATGGACAATCATAAAGGAAGCAACCTCAAAACAAGCAAATACCATATATATATGTCTCAATTTAACCAGTTTCATCCATAAACAAGCGGAAAACCACAAACCCGAAAAGGTTGCCTAGAAGCATTTCCTGTGAACAATGGCTGGTCCTGTTTCCTCATATTCTGCCTTTGAAATCCAGATCTGCATTTCATAACAAGGGTAACAAACATTAGTACTTTGAATCATTGTAACATCCGCATAGTTAAAGAGTTTCCTATACCTGTTGAAATGTGCTAAGAAAAGCCAAGATAGAACCTCCAATCCATACACTATATTTCCTCTCAGGTGGTGCGACCAACTTAATCTTCATGCTGCTTGGTGCCAACGCCGTGATCTCTTTGCTCATACAATCAGCAATCCCTGGAAACATGGTCGAGCCACCACTAAGCACAATGTTACCGTATAAGTCCTTTCTGATGTCAACATCTAATTTCATGATTGATTTATGATTTGTCCCATGAATTCCTGGTGTTTCCATTCCGACAAACGATGGCTGAAAGAGGACTTCCGGACAGCGGAACCGTTCTCCACCAATCGTGACCTGAACATCAGGAAGTTCATAGCTCTTCTCGATCGCAGAGCTTGATTTGTCTGTCTCAACCTCCTGCTCATAATCCAACGCCACATAGGCACGCTTCTCCTTGATGTCTCTCACGATTTCTATCTCAGCACTTGTGGTGAATGTGTACCCCTCTCTTTGTTAAAATATTCATCAAAACATCGGTAAGATCTCGTCCAGCTAAGACAATCCTATTGATAGCATGAGGATGCGCATAGCCTTCATAGATAGGAACCGTGTGACTTGCTCTATCACCAGAATCCAACTCAGTACCTGCAAGTAAACTAACCAAACCAAACAAAACCAAACCAAACCAACAAGAGTGACTTTAGTTTCAGAGAAACCAAACTAAAGACTTTGTTCCAATTAATTATCAAAGTGTCTAACCTGTAGTACGGCCACTGGCGTAAAGCGAAAGCACTGCTTCAATGGCAACATACATGTAAGCACCAAATTTAAAAAATGGGCAAATTTTAAATGTAAAGCAATATTCTATAAGTGATAAGAATTACAATAGAATAATATAATGTCGTAGTTGAAAAATAATTGGACTGAAGCAAAGTCGATATTTAGATCTCTCTCCTTAATCTTTTAAACGTCCGTAGTGTGTTGATTTGATACGTTTAAGAATCCCAGGATACAATTGTCTTTATATTCAATCTCACAACACTTGAGAACCAACAGGATTGGATCATATCCACAATATACTAGTTAGGATGGACTATGTCCTAAGTAATATGTTTTAGAGTTATTCTAGTAAGGGTTGCTTAGTAGGTATCAGCATAGTAATATGTCAATGGATTAGTGCTAATCTGAGTATTTTTAAGATAAAATCTGCAAAACAAATTTCTGCTAAAAATCTATATAAATCATGCAATAATGTATTTGTGATTTGATTTCCTTGCTAAGAAAGGTAGTAGATATTTTAACATATACAAATAATATTATTCCTTTTAATGATATACAGACTTGGAATAAATATATTAGTAAAATTTTATTACTTCTATGTAAAGTAATTCCACCAAGATATTGTACCTACAATATGAGTAATAAGTAATAAACAGAACCAAATTCTATTAATTGGAAATGATGTATTCATCCTTGTATAAAATTTATAAATAGAGGTGTAAGTTCATTTTATGAAATATTCATTCATAGTTTCATACACAGGATAAAAGAAAAAGAAAAAAAAACATATAGAAAAAATGGGTAAAAATTTGAACATTGTATTGATAATGATGATGATGATTATAGCGGTGTTTGTGATTGGGGGTGAAGCAAAATCAGAAATAGAATGCAATATCATTTGTCGTCCTCATTGCCAACCTTCATCATCAGCAGGAGAATGTTCTGACTGTCACAGAAAATGTAACCAGTCTCCACCATCCGTGAAGAAAAAGATTCTAAAGATTCAAAACAGCAACAAACAATATGATTTACATAATTAATTTACAACATATGCCATGATTATAGTGATAAAGACTTAATCAAGATTTCGTACTTCAAAACTTATGTATTTTCTCCTTATAAATAAAATAATGTTTTTTTTTGTACTCACCCTAAGTGAATTTCTTATTGGTGAAACATAATTAACTTAAAATAATAAACATAACTATTTTGTGAGGATAAAATTGATTAAATCAATTTATTCATATATATACTTTTCACTGTTAGTTATGACATTTGATTAAATGCATACCTCTAGTAGGGTTGTCTTCATTAATAAATTAAGTTTTGTTTCATCAAAATATTCGTAAATGATTAAAGTGCAAATTTAAAGATAAAATATTTTTTGTTTGTTTTCATACATGAATATATAGCTTCAAATTTGTGAAATTCTCAAATATTGTTTTAGCTTTAATGTTCTAAGATATATATATATATATAACTGAGATTACGTATTGGTTACAGATATTTCTTTTGAATCTTATGCACTACATCAATCAATTAGTTATTTAAAAATATTAGGAGCATCGAGATTGACATATGACAAAGTTTAACCATTTTTTATTGAGAGATCTATATAATTGATGTTCATTTTTTGTTTATTTTTTATTGTAGAATTACATTGTTAAAAAAATGTAAGATATTTAACCATATATTTTCTTCAAAGTTGTATATGATAAACATAACAAGTATTACCATTTTAAAACAGGTTGGATTTCCAACCGTCAATCATCCTAATTCGACCAAAGATAGACGAAGCGGCTACCAATCCAAGTTTTACCACTTGACAAGCCTAAACTAACTCAATATAGGGGACCTGAAGATGGTTGACCAAAAAACAGCTAACATGTTCAAAAGTCACTATCCACTTCATGTTTATTTTTGTGTTAACATTTTCTTTTCTGATAATAACATTATTATTCATTCTACGAGGGTAAGACATATTTGGTTACATGTTCCTAATAACCCTAATTTTTTTCTATGTATATACTACTCCATACGTTTTAAAATATGTCATCCTGACATTTTTTAATTAAAAGTGTTATTTTAAAGTTTCAATACAATTTATAATTATATTAAATTAAAAATTAAATACAAAATTCTTTGATTTTATTAAGAGAAGTATTTATTTCAAAATTCACTATCTACTTCATGTTTATTTTTGTGCAAATATTTTTTTCTTTTTTTGTGCGAACATTTTTTTCTGACAATAATAAAATTATTAATTCAAAGAGGGTACGAGAGATTTGGTTACAGAGTTCCTAATAACCCTAATTTATTTTACTATGTATATAATACTCTTACACTTTTTCTTGTTAAAAAGTGTTATTTTGGAATTTCAATGCAATTTATACTTATTTTAAACTAACTATTATTTACAAAATTCTTTGATTTTATAAAAATATTTATTTTAAATATTATTGGTTAAATATGTGTAACTAATAAAAACATAAATGCATATTTATCATTTTTAATTAGTGTGAAAAATGTCAAAATTAACTCTTTGCAAAACGGATGGAGGATTACATAGCATGTCAAACCTAGAATCTATGTTATACTGTCAAACACAAAAAAAAATAAGCAAGAGATTGTTGTTTTGTTTTTCTTCGGTGTATTTCAATGAGAAGAGCAATAGCTATTATATATCCCACTAACCACATGCTACGTTTGTCACAAACCAAACTCTTGAACGTTGGCCATAAAACGGAGATTTTCATCATAATTATATGGATGTGCATTTAGATATAGGTTAAAAAATTAGAATCAATTTTGTATTTACTCCCTCACTAATTCACGTTGACCATTACCATTATGATTATAAAAGATATTTTCCCATTTATAATACTAACTTTGTTAACCACAAAGTCCACAATAAAGATTTAGACCAACAAATCTAATTTCTTTATTTTTTTAATCTATCAAACCATTTATTAAATTTCAAACCATGAAAGTTATATATAATCCAAATATATTTTCTTATACAATTAAAGTTTTTAAACTTCAAAGTTATTCCTTTTTCCACTTTAAATAAAAGAAGAATTAACCTCATATTTTCTAATGTGATATATTTTAAAAATAATACACATTATACTTTCATTTCTCATTCAAAACGAACTTCGTTTTTTGACATATGATTACACTATATCACAGTGATCAAAACACGAAATTTAACAATCTCATGTTCTGGTCATTCCGATATTCAATTTTCTCGAAAAAACCACTGGAATATTGGCCATAACCATTTGTCTAAAAACCACTTCCAACAATCTCCCACATGAATAGAAATGATTCTAGACACTAGATGACTCGCTATACTTGATTGACTTGACTACTTAGACAAGATTCGACAAGACTCAAAAAGACTTGATAAAACGACTTTTGAAAGTATAAACAAAAAATCCTCTGCATGATGAGTTGGTAGAAATTTTCCAGCCTTTAACATGTCATTGTTAGTAGCTATCGGATTTACTCGGCCAGGTAGTGAACATGATGTCTTGAACCACCCGGGCTTTGATGTAAACCTATACAATAGCTAAAACAAAGCTTCATTTTTTCATAGATTAGGTTCTCTATTGTGTTCATTTTGGCAATGAACAGTCCTGGTTAATCATCAGTGAACTTAGAGAATATAGTCTTTCCTTCATTCTCCTAGAAACAGCTTTATTTCACACTCACAGAGTGATTTGCCATTAGCTTTTTTTAGAGGAGTATCATGTACTACTCCATTCATATTTCAAAACAACGGACACAAGTCAATAAAAGAAAATGCTTATCCTATATTCCTTACATGTAGCATTTGTTTAATCATCCTAGGAACTGGGTATAGACCGAAGTCTTACAGTGCTTTGGGCAGATTTAGTTTGACTCAGTTGTCTCCTTGAATCTATTTCTTGGGATCTCCAGTCATTTAGGTAGAGTTACCGTCAAACCTCATCTTAATTCATAGGCTTTAACTCATTCCTTTTGAAAATATGACAATTAAATCTCATGAAACACCTTTAATAATTGGATCATTGGTTGCCATATGATTGGAATTTATCCATTGAAATTAATTGTTCCAAGTAGCCCATAACTTATAAATATATGCCTCAATATTTTAGTTATAGCTTTTCAGTATTTATTAACTCAATTACATGTGTGGTAAGAACTATTAACCCCCCATATTTTCTAAATTAACTTAGAAATTATTATTTTCCAAATTATATATATATATATATATATATATATTGAACAAATTCTAAACCACACAATTTTATGTGATTTACATCAAAAATGTTCATTTGTCTTCTCTACCAGAGAGGATGAGGTTTTTTTTTTTTTTTAGGTATTATGTGTAGATATTTTACATTTATTATATCATAAACAATGTTTTTCCATTGAGCAACCAATTGTTCATAAACTCAATCAAATAATAAAATCTTCATTATTCTTTATTGAACTGAAATAGTAAACAAATGAAAATATCCTTTACACATTTTAAGGTATGATTTTTTTAACATACATATTAACCTTCTAAATTCTAACTTGTTTCGCATAAACTATATTTTCATTATTGTTTATTCTTTATTTTGTGAACCACATGATCTTATCTTATTTTTTTCATATTTCTAAATAAATAATTTTTTGTCGTGAATTGATGTCACTGATCTTATTAAATTTATTAAAATTATATATAATATTGATGAACATTATATTATGCCACCTGGAGAAGATATAATAAACAATGATTTAAAAATACAAAATTAGGTAATATTAATTTTTTTTGTTATCGAAAATCTATTAAAATTTTGATGTTTTATTTTTTGTTTATTTGTGATTTAATATTTAACTCTGTTTTTGACAGTAGATTTTTATAACTTAAGATTTAAGTCTTGCTATGTTTTATTATATGTCATCATTTTTTCTATATTATTATGAAATATGTTTTATATTTTTAATAGCTAATATATTAAAATAAAATAAATTAATTTATTAACATGTGATTCGCCCGCGGTCGACCCAATATTTCGTTAATGTATATGTTTTACTGACATGTGATTCTGTAATTGAAGAAAAAAAGAATTCTGTGATTGAGTCTCTCCTTGCATACGGAGGAAACCCACTGGAAGAAGAAAAAGGGTTTAAGAAGTTGAAGATGCTCTTTAGAAAATCAGATCAATATCCAAATTTTGTATCAGCCAAACAGTTTCAGACCCCCAGTATCATTTTCACTATCAGGTAAGTGAAGGTTAGTCATGCTCATAAAAAGGAGCCTGGTCTTACTTATTAAAAGTTCCCTAACATGCAGGTTTTATTATTGCATGAACAGGGAGATCAACATATCTCAAGAAAGCTGACCAAGTATGAGTAGATCTTTGTTTCCATTAAATGAAAAATTTCTTCATAGTAATCAATCTTTCTGAAGAAAGCTCACCAAATCATGTGCTTTGTGAATTTGATTTCTTATAACCTATCTTTGATGGATTAAAAACATAAGATTTATGATGTCAAATTCCCTAATCAAAATAGGTTTTGTGGCTAGACTACATTTACTTTTGTGAACCAAGTCACCCACTTTCTCTTTTTTGTCGAAGAGACTTAGAAAACTCAAACTCAATAGAAATAGTCGAACATTTGCATACACACAAGCCTCCATTTTCCACAAAACATACATGAACAACCATAAGGAAACAAATCTCACAAGAAGCCAATACCAAACATACATATCTATATATGTACCTATATATATATATATATGTTCACTTCAATCAGTTTTATCAATCAACAAACCGAAAACCACAAACACCAAACCAATAGGTTGTGTCTAGAAGCACTTCCTGTGAACAATGGCTGGTCCGGATTCCTCATATTCTGCCTTTGATATCCACATCTGCATTTCCAACAAATGAACCAAACATCATCACTTTAAGTTAAATCTATGTAACATCAACACAGTTTAAAAAAGTTTACCTGTTGGAATGTGCTAAGAGAAGCCAAGATGGAACCTCCAATCCATACACTATACTTCCTCTCAGGTGGTGCGACCACCTTAATCTTCATACTGCTTGGTGCCAACGCGGTGATCTCTTTGCTCATACGATCAGCAATCCCTGGAAACATGGTCGAGCCACCACTAAGCACAATGTTACCGTATAAGTCCTTTCTGATGTCAACGTCACATTTCATGATAGAGTTATAAGTTGTCTCATGAATCCCCGGTGCTTCCATTCCGACAAACGATGGCTGAAAGAGGACTTCCGGACAGCGGAACCGTTCTGCACCAATCGTAATCACCTGACCATCAGGAAGCTCATAAGTCTTCTCGATCGCAGAGCTTGATTTGGCTGTCTCAACCTCCTGCTCATAATCCAACGCCACATAGGCAAGCTTCTCCTTGATGTCTCTCACGATTTCTCTCTCAGCACTTGTGGTGAATGTATACCCTCTCTCCGTCAAGATCTTCATCAAAGCATCAGTAAGATCTCTTCCAGCTAAGTCAAGCCTAAGAATAGCATGAGGAAGGGCATAGCCTTCGTAGATAGGGACCGTGTGACTCACGCCATCACCTGAATCCAACACAATACCTGCAAGTAAACCAAACCAAACCAACAAGAGGGAATTAAGTTACAGAGCAACCAGAGTAAAGACTCCTGCTCCAATATACAGTCTAACCTGTAGTACGGCCACTGGCGTAAAGCGAAAGCACGGCTTGAATGGCAACATACATAGCAGGGACATCAAAAGTCTCAAACATGATCTGAGTCATCTTTTCTCTGTTGGCTTTAGGGTTGAGAGGAGCTTCAGTAAGAAGAACAGGGTGTTCCTCAGGAGCAACACGAAGCTCATTGTAGAAAGTGTGATGCCAAATCTTCTCCATGTCATCCCAGTTACTAACAATACCATGTTCAATGGGATACTTCAAGGTAAGTATACCTCTTTTGGATTGAGCCTCGTCGCCAACGTAGGCATCTTTCTGTCCCATTCCAACCATAACACCAGCATGTCTAGGACGACCTATGATGCTAGGGAAGACTGCTCTCGGAGCATCGTCACCAGCAAAACCAGCCTATCAAAACGGTTAAAGGTTAGACTTGATGAACAAGTTATGAGAGAATAAAAATAAATATTTGAAAAGAAACTAGGAAGAAGAGAAAAGGAGATCACCTTGACCATCCCGGTTCCGTTATCGACAACAAGTGGTTGAATCTCCTCAGCTTCTGCCATAATATTAGATTACAAAACCTGAAGCAGAGAAAGAGGATCAGATTCCGAAGGAGAGATGTTAAAACGACTAACATCACGAGTTGAAAGACATGCAAATCGAATATTGTTTGTTTGGTATGCATGATCGAAGGGAAAGTATAAAAAAAGTAGATCAGTTGGAAGCAAATGATCATGGGCTAGAAGAGAGTGATCATATAGCAAAGACAAGACAGAAGTAACTGAAAGAAAGGAAGGAAAGAGAAAAGAAACTTACAGAGGCTAACGCAGAGATCTGAATCGCAATGATGGTGGGGGGAGAGTGAGGAGTTTGTGTAGTGAAGGAATCTAAAACACTAAAAGGACAGAGAAAAGGAAGAGAAGAAATGTTCATTAGTGCTTCGTGGCCCCTCTCGTAATTTTCTTGCTTTCCTTTTTTTTTTCTTTGCTTTTCTTGTCAATCAAATCAAAAAACACTTTAATTTCTTCGGTTTTGAAGTTTGTGTAAAATTGTACGATTGATAAGCCTAGAGAATTATTAATTCGATACATAACTTATTCTTCCAAGATTAAAAATTAATTTTGGAGATTTAATTAGGCAGAAAAAAATATCTCTCAAAAAAAAAAAAAGTTAAAGGTGGATCACATCTAATTCTCTTTTTTTTCTTGCTCCCTTCTTTCATCTGTCTGATCCATGGTGGAGTGGCATCGGCACAACAAAATCATTAAACTGCTAAAAAGAAATGGGAGTTTCTGTTTGAAATCGATATAAAACACGGTTTCTCTATATCGTTGTTAAGGAAATGAACAATCAGTTTATACTAAGTACCACATCACCTTGGTGTAGCGGCCTGAAGATAAGGTTCATAATCGGTGGACTTACCCAACGACCCCTCACAGCGGTATTAGTAAGCTGTTATGAGCCTCCAAAAGTCAATTCTCAATTTTTGACCACGCGTTTAACCTATTTTATTTAGGATCGGTCTAAGTTTGTTGGATCAACCAAGCTTCCATTTAGATATTTGTATATATGTTTTTAGACTAATACCATAATTTATTTTGTTCTCTATAAACATTTGATACTTTGGTGAACGATTCATCTTCTAATCTATATTCATCTTGTTTCTTGTGTTATTTGAGTAAATTTTGCTATCTAATCATATGATTAAGCTTGAATCAAATATGGATTTAAAGTTTATTATGTTGATTAGTGAGTAAATTCATTTTGAACTTATGGGCTGATTGAGTGATGATTTAGAGTGTGTAGTGTTAAATTCTTCATATTATATGCTTATATTTTGTTCAAGCTAGTTTAGGATCGATATCCATAAATCTAGGTGTTAGAATGAATAATAAAGAGAAGAATAAGCAAGCTGGTTGAAGATAGAATCTAGATCAAAAAGACTTGACTCACAAGGAATTATGAAGGTTGTATTATATCACTTGACCTAACCTGACTTGCAAAGCAAGGAATGAGTTGGGGAGGACTTTGTGGACGTTTCTAGGATCCAGAAACTTTAGGATACTCAGTTTGAATTCAAAAGGAAGAATCTGGTTTGAATTAGGAAGAGAAAAGTCATATGGGTGCATAAGGAGTTGTAGCATACATGTCACTATCACCTTGTAGACCACATCCTGCCTCTGGTCTATTTCTCCTCATCTGGATGTGCCTCTCCCTTGGTTGTATCCCCTTTGGCCTCTTCTCATTCCCTACAGAATTATTTGTTTATGTTTCCCTCATTTAATCTTTGTTTATTGTAAGTTATTGCATATTTAAAGGTTTCACCACTCTTGTAACAAGTTGAACTGAATATATACAAGTTTCGCTCTCTAATTTTGTGTGCTCTCTCTCCCTTGCTTGTGTATAAACAATATTCACAATGTACGGAGTTAAGTATTATGGTTTAGAGGTTGTCTTAGCTATTTCTTTCTTAAATTAGCCTAATACTTAAACTCACTCTAAACTCTTCTTTATATATTGTCTTACTCTAACTTACTGTTTCTAAATCTCACTCATCTAAGTACACAAACTATAAGTGTTGTGTTACTTCTCAAGGATTAAATTCATACTAGAGAGTTTCTGCTTCATATAACCAGTTTACTGTCTAGGATTCTTGGTTATATAGTAAGTTATGTATGAGGATTCAAATACAAGTTTGTTGTCTCTGATCGTGATTGGTGAGTTCATGTTTTATGGTTGAAGGGGATTCACTCACAAGTTGAATTAATCTCTCCTTACATGAGATAAACACTCATGAATTCCAACATGGTATCATAGCTTTGTTGCTCTTCTTTGGGATTAAACTATCTTGAAGTTAAGTTCTCTTGAAATAATAGTCTTGCTTCTGTCCTTAGGAAAATTGATTATGTTGTTGCATGAATGCTTAGTCTTGTTCATTAGGATTCAGAGAGTGTTGCTAGGATATAATCATAAAGATACATGTCCATTCAAGAGAAAAAGCCACAATTCAAGCAAAGAGGGATGTGGTCTCAAAGCATTAGTGATCATCATTGGCTCTCATCTTCCAAGCTTGAACACATACTCTCATTCTCAGGTTAAGCTTGAGGAAGGGTGTTAATATGATAAGCCAATGTCCATTCTTCATAAACTTAAGCAAGGAAAGTACCTAAAACTATACTTATTCTTGTTTGAATAGGTTTGCCCCTTGAGAATTAATGTAGGTGTGTGTGCATTGTTTGAGTCAGGTACTTGACCTCATGAGAAGAGTTTGGTCGTCGATCAAACACTTTTGATGATGGCTGGATGTCAGAAGAAAGGGGGAGACAAAGAACCAACCACATGAAGAGTTCCAAGAAGTTTTGAGTGTGAAACAAGGAAGACATTGGTGTTTGCTTGCCATTGAAGAAAGGCCATGATACAAGGTTTATGAGTCCCTAAACTTGATCATAAACTCATAAACCCACTGGTCAATCCCTAAGCTGAAGTAGTTGCACTCTTTTTCCCTAAGTATGGTTTTATCACAAGAGGTTTTCCATACTTAAGTTTTAATGAGGCAAGTACTCTCAGTTCCAAGCTTGCCCAAGGATATCCTATGATAAAGCTTGAGGGGAAGTGTTAGAATGAATAAATAAAGAGAAGAAGAAGCAAGCTGGTTGAAGATAGAATCTGGATCAAACAGACTTGACTCACAAGGAATTATGAAGGTTGTCCTATATCACTTGATCTAACCTGACTTGCAAGGAAAGAAATGAGTTGGGGAGGACCTTGTGGACGTTGCTAGGCTCCAGAAAACCTTAGGATACTCAGTTTGAATTCAAAAGGAAGGATCTAGTTTGAATTAGGCAGAGAAAAGTCACATGGGTGCATAAGGAGTTGTAGCAGACTTGTCACTATCACCATGGAGACCACACCCTGATTGATGTCCCTTTCTCCTCATCTCGACGTTTTTCTCCCTTGGTTGTATCCCCTTTGGCCTCTTCTCATTCCCTACATAATTATTTGTGTATGTTTTCCTGATTTAATCTTTGTTTATTGTAAGTGATTGCCTATTTAAAGGTTTCACCACTCTTGTAACAAGTTGAACTGAATATATAGAAGTCTCTCTCTCTAATTTTGTGTGCTATCTCTCCCTTGGTTGTGTCTAAACAATATTCACAATGTACGGAGGCTGCCTTAACTTTTTCTCTCTTAAGGCAGCCTAATACTTGTCAAACTCACTCTAAACTCTTCTTTATCTATTGTCTTAAACTCTATCTTATTGATTCTAAATCTCATTCATCTAAGTACATAAACTCTAAGAGTATGATTATCCAAGGAACCCCACTAGGGGTTCCTATTTTTTTTCTTTTATTTTTCTTTTTTTCTTTTTCTTTTTTTTTTTTAAAAAAAAAATTAAAAAAAAAATTAAAAAAACAAACCAATTACGGATCGCAACGTGGCAGTGGGGTCCGCAAACAGTGTAAGAAACCCTCCAAAAACGGTTCTTATTTAGGAGTTTTAAGAAGCGGTTCTTGTACTGTTCATGGGCCCCACATGTCAGTGGGGCCCGCGAACAGTGCAAGAGCCCCTCTTAAGAGCTCCCATTAATCATGCTCTAAGTGCTATGTTGCTTATCAAGGATTAGATTCATACTAGAGAGTTTCTGCTTCATACTAGAGAGTTTCTGCTTCATATAACCAGTTTACTGTCTAGGATTCTTGGTTATATAGTAAGTTGTGTATGAAGATTCAACCACAAGTTGGTTGTCTCTAATCTTGAATGGTGAGTTCATGTTGTATGGTTGAATGAGATTCAGTCACAAGTTGAATGAATCTCTTCTTACATGAGACAAACACTCATGAATTCGAACACTAAGTTCTATACATTTCTTATATTGAAAGTGTTTGATGAAATATCTAAACCAAATTGACAATGCTTTTGTTTGCTTAACCAATGGAAAATTATTGAAGCTTAGAAAATTATGATTTGTTCTTAAGGATTGCCTAATTGAATTAAACTAAAGAAATTTGATATATAATGATTGAATCCAACTAGATTATTGTCTTAAGAAATAATTAGTCTATCACTTATCTCTAGAAATTGACTGATTGTTTGTATGAGCACTCTAGATTAGATCTTGATCATCCAAAATCAATATCTTTACCCATGAGTTTTTCCTTAATTTGGTTAAGAACATGTGGATTGAGTTATCAGTCCTTATCAGATTTGGTGTCATTTGTCGAGGGCTATTTCTGGACTCAGAGTAATATTATATACTATTATTTTTAAATGAACTTATTCTCTTTTGTATTAGGTATGTCTCTACTTTTGGTTGATATGGTAGTGTAGGCAAACCTCAATGTGTAATGGTTAGGGGTGGACATTTCTATTTAATTTTGGTTTTGGTTTGGGTTCCTTTGGTTTATTTTGGTCAAAACTTTACCCAAAGTTAACCCAAATTAATTTAATTTGGTTTGTGTTAGGTTTTGTTTAGTTTTAATTCGGTTTAGTTTGGTTTGATTTATTTTGGGTTCCGGTTAATTTTATTTTGTTTGTGTCTACTGAGTTCAATCGAGTTGATTTTTTTTAGTTTTTTTTCTAATTCCGTTACAAAAAAATATAATCCATAAAAATATAAAACAAATCATCATTTGTCACTAATCATTATTTTTTATATTTAAACATAAAGCCAAACATTACAATAAAAATGTAGAAGAAGTGATCCAATAATTTTATATTATTATCTTCAGACCTATTATAAATATCATCGGTAATTTTATTGTAGGTAATTTTTCGGTTTTGATGTCAATATATAAGATTCATATTCTTTCATTTTATTTTAATTGTATTTTATTATTTATTTACAAGTAACATGTATAAAAATCATGTTTAGTCGAATAGGGTAAATATTTAAATATTTCAAATCTAATATATTTAGTTAATGTTAATCTAATAAAAATAAACCTTTTCTTTTTGGTTTGGTTTGAAATCTTTAACTAAATAGTTTTTTTTGTCAACTCATTTCATTGATTTTAAGCCCAAAGGACAATTACAGCGGAATAGGTTTACAATAAATAAGGCCCAAATAAACACAGAAAGTCGGTAACATCGAATACATGTGTTCCACTTTAGAAACATCAAGCACTACGTATTGTACACGCGTTTAACATGCCATCTACGAAGCTGTTGTGATGCTCCTCCGCCGTGATGCTTCACCAACTATGATCTTCAGAAAATATAAAGCCTCACCATGATTACTCCTTCCCGATCTCGCATAACTCCAAACTTTCACCCTAGCCGTCGTTTATAGATGAAATTTCTTCAAAACCGATTGATTACTGGAAAAAACTCGATTTTGATTTAACCAGACTTTTATTGGACCATCGTCAAACGTAAAGATGCAGACTCTACTAAACGAACCAACCGAGTTTAGACATGGTCATTTGGGGTTCCAGTCAGTTTTCAGTTTTATCCAATCGGGTAGTTTTTTGGGTTTATCAAAATCAACCCCATTCAAATTATATGAAAGTTCGGTTCGGGACCGATTCGGATTCTATCAGGTTCGGATTGAGGTTAGTAGTCTTCAAAGAATCGGTACAACCTAATTTACTTTCGGGTTCGGGTCCCAATCGGCTCTTCGGTTTAAAAGTATCTAATTCGTACCTATTTTATAACCAAAACACATGGTTTTGAAAACCGGATCGGAGCGGCCGGTCGAACCGGTCCGACCGTGACTCGCTAAAGAAATCGAGTCTGGTTCGATTTAAAACTCGGATTTAAAAAAAACCGATAAAACCGGTAAAACAAATGACTCGGATCAACTTAATATTTTGTATATTGTTCTTATTTTGACATATTCATAAAATCTGAGACTTTAGGTGTATAAATAAATAAGTACGATAATTTAAACAATCAATCGTTTGGTTTTTATCAATTTTAGTTTTATATAGTATTCACTTGTTTATTGTATATATAATTAGAGTTATGGTTATTGTTCATTTTTCTAGTTAATAAAGAGAAAATATATATATATTATATGTAGAATTGTTTTTTAAACCTATATAATGTAAATATATGATTATATTTATTATTTAAAAAAAATAGAAAACCCGGTTCGACCGGTTGAACCGGTCCAACCAGTCAACCAGTAGATATACCGAGTAGTCGGTGTCCGGTCCGGTTTTCAAAGCATTGCCAAAACATAAGTAAAACCGATTAAAAAATAAAAAGGAATATCATCATCCAAAATCAAACGGAAGGTAAACATAGTTATTGATAGAAAAAAAAACCAATAAATGAAGGCATAAAACGAAAACCAAGTTCTCATGAAATGATAAACATTATTCAATGAAAACAAAACTAAAATCTGAAAACTTCAAGTGCCACCTTAAACAATCAACCTTCAATCATCAAAACGTTGACCCTGAAATTCTGAAACAGAAAATCCAATGACAAAAAATTAGACATACAATAAAGAAAATAATAAAAAGAAACTACATTTCGAGAAACATAAACCTTTCTCAAGTCGATCTAACTAAAATCAAGCTAAGTATTAATATTAAACGCAAACATAATATTAACCAAATACCAAAATATATATTAAACTAATTATTTTAGTTAATTATTCATGTAATAGATAATTATTTTAGATGTTCAATAATATCTTAGTGTATTTTAGATACACATTAGGAATTGGGATCATATTTGGTATAAGTTAATTATTGAAATTTTAAAAATTCCGGGTTCTATCGGATATCCATAGTTTGAATAATATTCATAATCCAAAATACCATAAAACAAAATCTATTCGGTATTTATGTTGGGTTTGGATCAGTCCAAATTCATTTTATCGGATCATGTTCAATTAGAGTTTTTGAGTTTGGTTTATTTGCCCAGCCCTAACCAAGATCGACCAACACCACGTATTGCTTTGCATCAAGGAAGCTTTACTCATATGCGTAGTTGGCTCATACATGGGAGTAACGATTGATACCCCAAAGAATAAGAGCATAATCGAAAGAAGAAAGCCTAAACACAAAACGGGATTAAGAATCTTAGCGAAAGAGGAGACCGTTACCGAAAACTGATATTTCAAAAAGCCATTAAAAACAGCTCTGTTTCTCGTTTAAACACACAAAAAAAAAAAAAAAAAAAAATCGACATGAGAAGATATACAAATCCCCAAGTGAAAGAAGAAGCTTGAGAGAAACTCCTCTCTTTAAAAGAAGAAAAAAGAGACTTTGATTTAAAATCAAAACCAAATAGTTTAAAAATATACTTTTAATTTTGTTTAGTAGGATCCAGCTGAATCAGTTTGGTTTGGTTTTTGGACCAAACCTAGTGATGGTGGTCGAATTTTCTTGAAAGATCTACCAACGAGTAGAATATAAATTGAATTTAAGCAAAAAAAGAGAAGGTTCAAAAGAGTGAAATAGGTAAAAAAAAGACTAGCAAATAGTGTCTCCAAAAGAAGTAAATAAAAATCTCGAACAAAAAAGACAAATGATAAGCCGAGTGCTGCAACACCGGTTGGTCTGAGAAACAAACTAAAGATAGAAAAGACGAACGAGACATATAATCTGTTCTATTCCTCTTCAACGATCTTGCTCTTCTCGCTAACATAGATACCGTCTAGGAACTTCCTGATATCCTTCTTCTTCACGTGACATTTCTGCACATCACATACAAACCCATTGCTATTACAAAAATCATTCAAAAATTGTTCCACTATACATCATGTATACCCCAAAATACAAAAACAATATGCATACTAGACCAAACTAGTATTATAGTCAATACTGTGGAACGCACAATAAGCAAAACTCGAGCAGAAAATGAATCAAGGCAAACTCTTACCATACAAAATGATATAACAACAAAAATAGATACTGCAACTTAACGATAATCCAACATGAACATTAGAGAGTATATATATATATACCTGGTTGATAAGAGCGCAAGACCTTGAGACAAGCTCGATGTCATTACCGTCAAGAACAATCTCATCCTTAACTTTCTCAGACCGAACAATGGTTACACCATCCAACATCTCTACCTTCCTCACCTATACGTACATATCTATGTAAATTAAAAAAAACTCATTCAAGTTAAATTAGATTAAGAAGAAGAAGACACAAAACCTTCTTCTCCCCAAGGAAGTTACGGATCTCAATGGACTTGCTGTCACCGCCGATGGAAGCGTTGATGGGAAAATGAGCATACACAAACCTCATCTTGTACCTGAAACCTCTGGTCACACCGGTGATGAGGTTATCGACGTGGCTAAGAGCGGTTCTGATGGATGCACTTGATTTGCGAGATCCGAACCACGAGTCGATCTTCAGCTTCTTCTTCCCCGTCTCGGCGTCCTTGATGAGCTGGAAATCGAGGTTTAGATGCTTGAAGTCGCGGACGAGCTTGCCTCGGGGTCCTTCAACTTCGATCACCTTTGCGTGAACTTTGATGCTAACGCTTTCGGGGATGTCCATCGTCTCGGAAGAAAGGATAGTCTTCATCTTCTCCTCACTTTCTTGCTCAGCTCTCTCTCGCTCTGTTTTTAGGCTCAGGGAGGTTGATTCTGAAGTTGCGGCCGCGTTTTTAAAGGAGGGAACAGAGAAGCCCTAGAATGTATGAAACCCTAGGAGGGTTTCCGCTTGAGTATGTCTTTAATGGGCCGGCCCGAATTGCTATCCATTTTCGCCAGTCCTAATGTATTCTTGATTGCTATGATTTAAACCGAAAGAACCCAAATAACTTGAATGGTACCAGCAAAATAATATATATTTTCTTGAAAGACTCATATATTTTTTTTGACGTTGGTTGATATTCTATTATAGACTAAAATTATTACATACAATTCTATATCCTATCCGTTTTATGAAAATTTACGTTTGATTGCACACTCTGAACTGTTTTATAATATTCACGTCTAACTGTACTATTTACACCATCTTAAAGATTTTATATAAGTTTTTTTCTCCATTAATCTGTATATAGTAGAAATTATATAAATTAATATTCGATAAATTAATAAATTCGTTAAATTAATAATTTTTTTCGTTTCCGAGTTGGGACAGTTCAAAATGTGACACAAATTTATAAAATGATAAGATAATATTTTTAGAAAATTCTATGTAAATATATAGTCCCACTTAATTATAAATTAATAATTTATATATATTACATTTATATAAGTACAAATAAAACATTATACTATTTGTTTTATATTCACAATCAAGTTCCACTTTATTTTTATTAACATTTCAATATATTTTGATAATATTTAGTAAAATTCTATCCAAAACTACAATTCAATTTTATAAAACTTATTTTGTATACACCAAATATTATAACAAAAAATAGTATTAATAAAAAAAATCTAAAAATTAATTAATACATATATGAAAAAAACAATAAACTTTCTTATTTTATAAAAAATGAAGAAATCTAAAAAGGAATTTTTTATAAATTAACAACTCTATAAATTAATAAAATTTGATAGTCCCAACAATATTAATTTATAGAGTTTTTATTGTAATTAGTTTTTCTAAGATTCAAAACTCAAACGTCATATTGTGAAAGTATTGGTGAACATTTAGTTAAATCATTGGATTAAGAAAGTTAAGATAATCATAAATATTTAAAGGACTCTTTTCAGAAGAAAAAAAATCAGATGTCTAAACCAAACTAGAATCAAATTAAATATGTATCTAAAATAAAATTATATATCTAAAAGCAAATAGTTATATATAAAAGTAAGTGAAATACTCAATATTATAATTTTATAATCGAAAGGATTTAACTATGTAAAAATGTGTAAAATACATAAATGTAATTAGTCATATTTGTTAAAATTAAACATGTTTTTCAAACAAACCCATATTAATTAAAAACGGTAAACAGATTATATCTTTTTAAGATAGTTTATATAGTTTTTTTAATAGTTTTATGGTTTTTGATTTAGTTTAATAGTTTTAGATCAATAATTATTATTTATAGGTAAAATTTTGACATTTCTCTAAGACGAAATCTCCTCCTCCTCTATTCACTTTCTCCGTTTTTTTGGTTCAATGCTTACTCTAAGCCATACAAAATCCCTTCTTTCAAAGTCACTAGAAAAATAATAAAAGAAAAAGGGCTGAAAGAACCAGTCCATGACTTAACATCGGTAGAGTACTACCTCCAATTCCATGTATGTTCGATAGAGCGAAAGATTTCTCTGGAATCACTCCAATTCTAATCATTTCATATATCAATCTCTCCTTGATAAAAGGATATCCGTCTTTTAGAAAGATTTCCTAATGAACGATGGAAAAAAATCAAATTAATAAACGAAGAAGAAGATCACAAATGAGATCTTGAGCTTGAAGCTTACTCTCCAAAATCGAAAATCTAGAGCTTTGGCTAACGTTCGTTAGCTGTTAATGCCATTGTCTTGGTCGGGTTTGCGTTTTAGTTTCTTCTTTTCCTTCTCTTTGTGTTGTTTGTATAGTTGTGTGTTTAAAATTTTAGTATCTTTCATAATCCGATATAAATTTTTCATTCTAGAATTGAGGGTATATGTGTGTTAATGGTTCTTATTTTGGTGGCTGACCTTCGAAGTGTCGTATTTGATTGGGTCGTAATGGTTAAGGAATTTATAACTTTTCTCATGAGTTCCTTTTTACTTCTGGCTCGAGTCCACTCTTCTCTGGTTTGTGTGGGTTGTGATGTTGTTGCTTCAAAAATGAGTTGAAGCTATGTTCAGATGGGATGTTTTTAATGGGTTTCGGCAACAACAGCTCGGTTAGTGTGTTTGACCTTCTAAGTCGTCGGTAGTCGTTTGGTTAAATCAGTGTCCCATTTCCAAGTGTATTATCACAATGGCTCATATGTGTGTGTGTTTTTTTGTGTTGGTGGAGCAGCATAAAGAATTCTACATTGTGTTTCAACCTTAGTGATGATCAACTTTGCTGATTTTTTCTTTCTATTCTTTTTGTTTCAGTTTATTCCTTTTCGTGGTGCTTAGTTCTAATGTATTTTGATTTGATTGTGATGTACTTAAGCTTATGTTTTAGTTGGATATGTTTTACTTTTGTGGAGAGGTCTATTATCCATCGGTTGACTTTGGCTTCGGCTTCGGAGTTCTGAAATTCGTTGGATCTATGTAATTCTTATGTGTATGACCGTAGTTAAGGTTTAATGGAATCTTTCAGTGAAAAAAAAATCTTCACATGAAAAAATTGCTTTCTCACTAGTTGAATTGATTCCGATAAAGCGGATGATATCTTCTGATGTTTAGACTGTTCTTTAGGTTTGCAGAATAAATTTTGGATTTAGTTTTAGTTTTAAGTCTCATTTTCTCCTTTAATCTTGATTTGTGAAATTTGGGCAACTAGATTTCATTTCCCGTTTGAAACTCTGGACTTCCTCCTTTCGTTGGTCATCTCATTGATTGTCTCCTTATAGAGAATATTTTCTGGCTATGGATGTAACATACGACTACCATAAGGAATCTTTATACCCACATTGTGCTATGAAGAATGATATATTGAATCTTTATATTTTATCTAGTGGAGTTTCCTAATGGTTGTTATTACTATCTCTCTTAGAGACTGACAATTACACAACCGTATAAAATCATTGACAATAATCTTCCTATCCTAGGTTGGAATGCTTCAGTTTTGGTCATCTCTTTTAATATAAACTTTTGGATAACTTCAAGCAAAATAACTTCACAAATATGTACTGTAACGCACCGGTTTAACCATGCTGTTCAAGAAAAAAAAAAGCAATCTGACCTCTAGTTATGACAGATCCACGAAAAGGTAGTTGAGGTCTAAATGGAGATGGACGAACAGAGGTGTAGTGGCATGCTAACAACACACATGTGCAATGATAAGAAAGGTGAGCATTTAAGTGAGAACATAACATAAACGCCAACTTGCGCAAGTGAGTAGTCTCGAACAGCTCTCCCGTGTCAAAAATAACAACTTGCGCAAGTGAGTAGTCACAACTTTCAACAAAGTTGCAATTTGCTCCTCTGTAGTTGAAAAATAACAGCCACAAATCTTGAACAAAGCGTTCGGTCCGAGTGAAACAATAGACAGAAAGTCGAGTGATTGCCTTTTTCGTATGAAACAATCCACATGATTTCGTGAATGGTTTGGTGTTCTTGTACTCAACGTAGCAAGACTTGTATGAACAATCACAAAATGGCAATAAGATAGAAGATTTAGTGGATCTTCTCGAGAAGTTTCAGCAGTGAACTTCGAGTCTGAAATGCCCACATAAATATCTTCTTTTACTTGATTGCTCTTGTAGCTCCGATGGAAATCACTTTTTGTTATTCCCCGTTGATTAATAAATACATGCTGACCGTTCATAACATTGATTTTCTGGAAAATAAATTTCAAACACAAGATCTTTATAGATCTCATTGTAGGGATCTTCCATTTTACGACAAAAGGAATGAGCTCTACCATTACTATCTCGCGGCCTATTACACTTATCTGGAGCTCTTTGGTGAAAAACAATCATTGGGTCTCTTTCCTCAGAATCACCTTTGGGAATGCGGTCTACAACATCTTCTTTCAGAGTGATCCTCATCTCATGGGCATTCTCTGTATGAGTGAAACAAAAGCCCACAACATTGTTTACATCTTTCACCATCGACAAGGTGCTCTTGTGACACGACAACTTGTTGACCATGAAATGGTGGTTCCTCGTGTATCTGTGGATTATTATCCTTTGCCAATGAAAAACAACTCATATATTTCCTCTCCCGACTCATGTATGTATGTTTCTCGTCCATGGTTTTCTGAAATTCAAGACGCCCTTGTAGTGTTGAATTCATATCTTCCTTCTTTTGAAGACAGACGAAAGCAATATCTTGGTGTATGTTATTGGAAGAATCTGAAACATCTCTACCATTGAACATTAGGACTCCAAAGAAGAAAAAACTACAAAATATCATTCTCCGTTAACTGAAATTTCTTCCTAACTAATATCATGAGCTAGTTCTTCTTCATAGACATCAAAATCTAGTTCTCCATAGATCTCAATTTTGTTGTAGAGATCTTCTTCTCTTTATGACATTGTGAATTGATCCAACATAAGTGCGACTGAATCTGTGTGTAGCACATGAGAATCGATGCATAATCCGACGCTTACATCATTATCATACAATTCTTTTTTTCTCTTGTACACGACAAAAATGGTTCTACTTGAGTGGTTTCATCGAAACTCTACTTTTTCGAGTGTCGGTTTGGAAACATTTTCATAGCTCGATCTCTTACATAGCAATATTTAAATGACTCTTTCTAATTTTAATATTATTCTAATTTATTTTTAATTCAAAAACAGAGTAATTTACACATTTACCTCTAATCCTAATAATAAAACAGACGTGGACAATTTATCTTTCTCTTTCTCTTTCTCTTCCTCTTCTCTCTTTATTCTCTGCGATTTTCTCTTCTATCTCTTCTTCTTTCTTGTTTTGTTCTCTGAAATTCATTGCAGGTGATGAAAACTCTACTGGTAATGGAATGTGTCATCAGCAACTCCGCAACTAATGGAAACAAAAACATCAACCGTCGAAGGTGATAACAACGACATCAGAGGTGATTTATTCTTCTTTCACGCCACAAATCTGTTTGATGAGGAATTATGATTTTTGTTTTGATTTAGGTTTTCTTTGTTCTGGATATTTTTTTATTTAGGGTTGTTAAAGAAGATTCTATGTTTTCTATGATTTAGGGTTCTTATTGATTTTGTTCTCCTTTTTAAGGATTTTTTTTCGGGTTTTTATTTATTTCATCTTCAAATCTAAATTCAGTATAATTCGGTATTACTAACTCAGTCAAACTCGATATAACTAAATTAATAGTACTCACTAGTATACTACTCAGTATTACTCGATAGTAGTAGTCAATACTACTCGGTAGTACTACTCAATACTACTCGGTACATGCGGCCAGCCATGTGTTCTCTGAGCATATCAAGGATAAATCAAGTCTTCACAGGGAACCGTAGAGTAGCCGCCGACCTCAATGATAAATTAAACTTAATATACTCGGAGATGACGGAGAAATTCAAAACCCTGAGTGAACTAGTTAAGAGGATCGGCAACCAGTTTGCAAATAACACCCTCTCTATCAAAAGAGAAGATGGAGTTTTGCCTGGTATGCCGGACATCAACCCTAGGAGTCAAGTCAATGCCGTGACTTTACGAAGCGGAAAACAACTCATTCCTAGCGCGAAAGAAAGCATAACCATTGATGAGTTTGCCAGAATCGTGCAAGATGGAAAAGAGAAATCGCATCCCATTCTGCTCCACATCGACGAGCGTGATCCCGTGATTCTTCCCGAAACTGAAGGTTTAGACCTAGCTGATGAGCTAGATGAATTGCCCACTAACTTGAAAGAAAAAGAAGCAGAATTAGGTACTCGAGAGACCATCGATCGATGTTCTGACCTCATAATCGATCGACACCAAATCCCTGACCCGAAGCCAACCGAACCGGTTAAGACTAGGGTCTACCAAGCGAGAACCCCTTTTCTCGGGAATAATGCAAAAGAAAAGAAAGAGTTAGATAGAGAAATATGCAAGAAAGCGTTCAACAAGCTGATCATCGAAATGCCGCTAAGCGATGCCATGAAGATTTCACCTGCAGTCAAGCAATATGTGAAAGTCGCGATGTCTCGAGGATTCTAAAACACAGAACATATCGTCATGATGGTATCCGAAGAAGTGAGTGCAATCATTCAAGGGGCACCAGTTAAACTTCCAGATCCCGGTAGTTTCATTCTATACTGCAGCATTCATAATGAGAGATTCCAAAGATCCCTCTGTGATTTAGACTCTAGTGTAAACCTGATGCCTTACTTAGTTGCAGTTTCCCTCGCGCTAACCCATTTTCAACCTACTAGGCTCACTCTCCTTTTAGTAGATAGATCCACTAGGATTCTGGAAGGTGTACTTGAAGATGTGCCCATACTCATCAATGACTACCACATTCCCGCAGACTTCATAGTGCTGAAATATGAGCAAGAACCCAGAAATCCCATTATTTTAGGAAGACAATTCATGGCTAAAGTCGGAGCAATCATTGATGTCAGAGAATGACATATATGTCTAAACATCGGGGACTTACCGATGGTCTTCGACATGGAAAATATAATCAAGAAACCTTTGATTGACGGTCAAGCCTACAATGTAGATTACCTCTTCGATCTAACTGAAGATTCGCTCATGGATATGTGTTGTAAGGTCCCTTTAGAGAGAACTCTCATGGCTCATGAGGAAGAAACTTTCATGCTGGATAATCGTGATGACGAGTATGCAAGATTAATGGATGCCGCCGAAGAGGTAATGCATGTCGACATTGGCAAAATCGATTTTTCAAATACCATCAATCGACAGCCGAAGGCAACCGTCGATCGACATCGCTCTACGACCACTGCCTAGAGTAAAGAGAAAGCACCGAAAATCGAACTTAAACCGCTACCTTCTAGACTTAAATATGCCTTTCTCTACGATAACTCATACCCTGTCATTGGCAATTCCAACTTGAGCAATGGGGAACTCGCCTTATTTCTAAATAAATTGCGTAAGTACCGCAAATCTCTCGGGTATTCCCTCGATGACATTCCAGGAATCTCACCCGATTTGTGTATGAATAGGATACACCTGGAAGACGAATCCAAGTCATCCATTGAACATCAAAGAAGACTGAATCCAAACCTAAAATAAGTAGTGAAGAAAGATATCATGAAACTTCTGGAAGCGGGGATTATCTACCCGATCTCAGATAGTAATTGGGTCAGTCCGGTACACGTCGTTCCTAAGAAAGGAGGAGTTACAGTGGTGAATGACAAATATGAACTAATTCCGACGAGAACTGTTACTGGACACATGATGTGTATAGATTACATAAAGCTTAACGCTGTCACAAGAAAATATCACTTCCCTCTACCCTTTATAGATCAGATGTTAGAAAGACTTGCATGTCACAAATACTATTGTTTTTCTGATGGATACTACCCTTTCTTGCCGTTTTGTGCGATATCATGCATCCTCTACAAAGAACTTGTAGCCTCTAAACACTTTTACCTCCACCATCAAATAACATATTTAATACCTAGACCATCTATCATGAATGATGTATGTGATAAGAAGCTCATGCTACTCTTAATTGAATGTAAGGAGCTTTGTCTGGAAGTGTAGCTTTTGCAGGTTTGAGATGTAGGGTATGGAGCTGATTTTGAACATCAGTCAGTGGGGTTTCGATAAGGGTGTGTTGTCTTAGTTTTACTGCTTGTGTGGTTCATAGATTCGTGGTTAAAGTATGGTTGCTAACAATATGAGAGTTCCTACACTTTCAGACCTTTCTCCCTATGCTTGATACTTGACATTGTTTGAGGACAATAATGATCTAAGTCTGGGGGAAATGATATGTTGTGTTATTGACACATTGTACATACGTTTTCTGAATTGTTTTAGAGTCTTTACCGAGACTTTCTAATCCTTTCTGAGTCATTACAGATATCGAGTTGTAATGGGAGATGAATCAATTGGAGCGAAAGAGGCAGAAAAAGTACAAACTGTAGATTTTCATGCGGAGCACTGGGGTGCCTGCTCTAGCGGCAAATATTTTGAAGGAAATTACAAGATATTTTGGGATTTTCCCTAATCATCTCATATTTCTCTTTGAGCCGCCATCAACATTTACATATATTATCTTCCTCTTTTCTATTATTTTCTACGCCATTTTTTACAGAGCTCTTTAGAGAGAGACTAGCAATTTGTAATATTGAGGGAGAAGGATCTCTATACTCTTGAGAAGAATATTGAACCCTATTTTATTATTCTTTCCATTTATCATCATATTTTCTTCATTTGTTTTCTTTTTGATTTCGGTGACTATGATTGAGCAGTCGTTTGTTAGATTGTATTGCCTAACTCTTTGTTAAATGCAAATATCATTAAATGCAAATCTTAAAGAGATCAAGCTAAAACAAATTGATTAAATGCAAATAAAATAGTTAAAATAAAGCAAGTAACAAAGTTAGTTTGGTTTCAGATTATAAAAGAGTTAGGTCCAGGGTGATACATCAGGATACTTAGGATCATGAGCCACAAAACTATTCAGGGAAGGCAATACAATCTAATCTAAAACTTGAACAACAAGATTAGAAAACAATCTTAATATAATCATCAAAGAATTAGCAACCATGATCTTAATGCTTGTGTTAAACCAAGAATTAACCAGAAACAATCTTAATGCTTGTGTTAAACTGGCCATTTAACATCTGATTATAGGTTTAATATAATCATCAAAAGTGTTTTAGGTTACTAGAAAAAAACATAGATAGGCGATTTGTCCTTAGCCAACGAAAGCTGATGTCAAATTGTGAACCAATTGAATCTGAGCTTAATGCTTCTCATCATTCTCTAATCTATATGATAGTTTAGGTATTAAGATTGCTTGATAAATTGGTAGACACCACGATAGTGGGTTTATCTAATCTTGTTGTTCAAGTTCTAGATTAGATTGTATTGCCTTCCCTGAATAGTTTTGTGGCTCATGATCCTAAGTATCCTGATGTATCACCCTGGACCTAACTCTTTTATAATCTGAAACCAAACTAACTTTGTTACTTGCTTTATTTTAACTATTTTATTTGCATTTAATCAATTTGTTTTAGCTTGATATTGATCCCATAAAAATAAAGTGTAAGAACGGTCTTCTGGAATTGAATCTCAAATACTACATCTACACTGTTAGAAAAGACATAATTTTAATATATCAAATCGCCGAAAAAGTAAGAAGATGTTCAAGAATCATAGAACACTGACAAAAAAATATCTTACCAGATCATGTCGAGAAAATATTCTGCAATCTCGGAAGCACGACGCGTTGGAAGTATGATGTGTTGGGAACACAATTTGTCAAAATCACGATAAAATATAAGCACAACGGGATAAAAGCACGAAGTGATATAATCATGACGATATGGAAGCACAATGAGTTAAAAGTACAAATGTTAACCATGAGTTGTTAGACACAAGTTGTTAAGCACAAGTTTTTAGGCACAAGTTGTTAAGCACAAAATGTCAAAGCATGATGTGTTAAAGAACGAGGTATTAAAAAGCATGAGGTGTAGATCAAAAGCACAAAATATAAAAAGGGAAGTATGAGGTATTATTGGGAATCACGAAGTGTCAAAACCTTGATAAATTTCGTCTTTAACTGACATGTGTAGCAATAAGTGTCATGGTGCATAGTTGAACACGTTAAGATCATGGATATGTATAATATCAAAATTGAAACAGAGATTTTTATTTAAGACTGGTCCCGGAAATAAAGCTAGTAATAAACAAATGATATTTAGTTATATCCTCCGAAGATAAAATAAAGAGATCAAGATCAAAATAGATCTAAAAAAGTTTTGTCTCTAAAATAACATTTAAAAAAAATGACCAAAATAAACTTTATTAAAGGGTGTAAATATATATTTATACATTTGAGTTAATTAATCTAAACTTAGGTTTAGAGTTATGGGGTTAAGTTTTGGAGGTGAGATTTATAATTAAATAAAAATTTAAAAATATTAAAATTTTCAAAATAAAAAAATCTATTTTGATTATTTTTTTAGTGTTATTTTTGTGAGAAAAACTTTAAAAATGTTTATTTGAGAGATTTGTCTTAAAATAAATCTAGTGTGAGTAAAATTCAGATTGTATACAACATTTTAAAAGCTAACATAACTGATCCATGAATGCCTATGAAATTACAACTCGAGATCAGTGACGCACGATACTCTTTTAGTCTCAAATTTTTTTATTGAATTAAAAAAATATACTCCAGGATGGATATAACTAGTTATTATGGGTTTTTTCTCCAATCACGTCTTAAATATCGTCAATCAAAAATTGAAAATTCTCCAATGTTTAATGAGTAAAAATAAACATCATTTTGAGAGAGGGTATTAAGAGTCTCGCACCATATGTTAGTGATCCAAATTGGATATATTATCGATTTTAAAGTGAGATTCAATTAGAAATTAAAAATTTCTATCATCTCAAAAGAAAGAGAAACTAGATTCTGACCCGCGCGCCCGCGCGGGTATATGTTTTCTGAGAGTTATTTATTTCGTTAATTTTGAACACATAGGTGCTATTGCTTCACATGTTATTGAGTTTTCACATTGGTGTATCTTGTTTTATTTATATAGTGTCCATTTATAAATCATGAAGTTGTATTCTAATCTATTTTGTACTTTTATTCATTATAAATGAGAAATATAATCTATTAACATATAAAATATTATAGTATTAAGTAGAAATGTGTGTGTTTTATAGGTCACTACAATAAATATTATGATTAATATTATATTCTAAATTTAACTCATATGCAAGATAGTGGGCTTCACTATGTTTATAAAATATGGTGTAAGTGTTTTTACGAAAGTATTTATTTTATAACAAATGTGTTAGTAATAAATTTGTATTATCAATTTCTCATAATTCTAAATCAATAGTATTTTTAGAAGTATAATTTCTTCAAAAGTTTGCAATCAAGTATTATTAATTAATAAAAAAATAAAATAAAAATTATAAGAAATTGAATTTTTTAATTTTAAAATATTATTTTTAGGAACAAAGGAAGTGTTTTTTTTTTTTTTTGTGGACTGGCTTTCATACATTAAAATGCAGGAAACAAAATATACAAGCCCAATAGGAACATAAGTTTAAAGAACAATTATTCTACACAAACAAAATCAAAGTAAGATAATCGAAGCCCATAATTAAAAGAAATGTATGAGAAGTTTAAAGTGTTTGCTTATGTTCGACAAGTAAGCCCAAAAAGAAATATAAGCCCACAAGTGTGAAATATATTACAAGCATCGATCTCCGACAAAAATCTGTTTCTATTCTCTCTTTCTCTTGTCGGTGCCGATGGTTTTTCTGGCCAGAGACAACAAAATCGGCGGTGGAGTTTCTCCCTCAAACAATGGCAGAAGACATACCAACTCCCTTCTGACCATCTACACGCGCGAATACGATGTCCATTCTCACCTGTATACAGAGACCTTCCATGATTAAAAGAACCTGCGGTCAACCGTCTTGCATGTTACAGATCTGAGGTAGATTCACTCTAAAACTCTAGTTCCTTTTCGGTTTTTACTTTGGTTTTTATTTTCGATGTAGAAAATCACCTTAGCTTCTACCTCTAATTTCTTTTAGGTATTTAAGATGAATTTTTCTCGCCGACAGATCTTTATTTGTGGCAAAGGTTCTTCTTGAACTTAGTATTATCGGGTCAAAATCTAATAGTTTTCTTTGCAAAGGTACTTACTTGTTCAAGAGAGTCCTATCGATCACGCCCTTTCTCATCCTGATGTTTTAAAAAGTCCTTATAAGATCGTTCAAGCTATTCCGAGATCGGCTGACGCATATTCAGGTAAATACCGTGTATTTTCATTGAACAAAAAGCTTAAAACGAATTCGTTTTGAAAAGTTTTTGTTGTTGTTAGTTTGGTTTGATAACTTAAAGGTGCATGAGAAAGGGAATATAATGTTTGATCTACATAAATTGAATTTCAGATACACAATATTGGGCCGAAAGTGAAGGTAGTTACACACATATGTCCGATGGATATCTAAGAAAAAGGTTATATTTTTTCCTTCTTCTAATTGTATGAATATAGATGTGATAAAATCATATTTCTCTGTTTATATTGTTTTTTATTTTGTCATCCTGCTATGACATCCTCATGATTTTGTCGCTTATATACTCTCAAAGTCAATGCTATAGTAGTATTGAGAAACTACTCTTAATGATATGCTTATAACATATTATTCTTTTAATTATTGTCTCAAGTTCAAGACAGACCAAGCACAAGAAGTGAAGAAGATGGTGAAAGTGAATAATATATTTTTCAAACTCATGGACAGGACACCTCATTGTAATGGTAAGAAGAATTTTTAATTTATTTTTTTAATATCATATGATTAACAACTAAAATAATATACTTTTCTGCATTTGCAGACGACAATTGCTTGGAGATTTATTTCTAAACAATAGAGAGTATTAACATTAACATCTTCACAATAAAAACTACAATAAAATTAGATATCAATTCAGAATTTTTCTTCATAATCTTGTATAACTGTGAATATTTGGGCGCTGATTTGCTTTCATTTTAATTGTGACGAATGTTTGAGAGACAGATTTAGTAATCCAAATACAATGGAAGAGAACAATCTCGATTACCGAAAGGCTGGTAAAAAGGTTAGTAATATCGAATCTATCAGAACTAAGATATAGGATGAGAGGAATATAGGACAATAGCGAAACAGCCATGCCTTAAGTATTGATGTTTGGTTTATATCAGAACTAAGATATAGGATGAAAGGAATATAGGACAATAGCGAAACAGCCGTGCCTTAAGTATTGATGTTTGGTTTTTATCAGAACTAAGATATAGGATGAAAGGAATATAGGACAATAGCGAAACAGCCATGCCTTAAGTATTGATGTTTGGTTTTTATTTGTCTGAGTGATCCATATCTATGTTTTTATCCTAAGATAGTATTGTATTTCACAAATGTATAATAATAAAAATAGCTTCAAATGAACACAAATAGTTAACAGGTATCTCAAAACACATGAAAAAGTATTTTATTGAAATGAATTTCTAATTTAAAAAAAAAACAAACACCAAAAAAAAAACCAAACACCAATAAAAAAAACAAATTTTGTGTGCATACATTAAAATACTTTCTAAACCGACAACCATTGTTCCACCATAGAGGTCAGATGACCAACGCAATCCTGGAAAGAGCCACATCTAAAAAAAATAACAACATCCATTGCCTTAATTGTAAGCAGGTGAAAACATTCATAGAAATATTATTTTGTTTTAATAAAAAAAAATATAAACAAAAACCACGAGCAAATGCTAAGAAGTTAAAAATGACATACCTTACTTACTCCATCAGTTCTAGGTTGTTGAAAACTTCTTTGAAAACAACATTAATAGTTTTTTTTTTGGGTTTGCCATCTTCGTCCACAATCAAAATTTTCAATCCTTTTTTGGAAGTGACCCTAGAAACAGCCACATACAGCTGACCATGTGAAAAGACAGGTCTTGGTAAATAGAGACCTACTTTGGAGAGTGATTGACCTTGACTTTTGTTGATTGTTATTGCAAAAGCTACAGCTAGAGGCAGTTGCCTTCTACGCATTTTAAAGGGCAATCTGGTGTCTGATGGGGTTATAAGCAACCTAGGAATATCAACTAATTCCCCAACCCTTTCTCCTGTTATAATCCTAGCTTGGACCATAAAATCCATTAGTTGAGTGATCTGCAGTCTCGTCCCATTCATTAGTCCATCAGTAGAAGCTATGTTTCTCAAAACCATAACAGGACAACCAACCTTTAGTCTAAGACTATGATTTGGTAAACCAGAAACCTTAATAGTGTTCAGAAAATCAGGACCAAGAGCTTCATTGTTTACTGAGCTTGTATCAGAAGGATCGATACTATCAGCACTGTTATAAATTTTTTCCTCACCTGAAATCGCAAACATATATTAGGACAATTACCCTCAAATAATAGTATAATGTTCATGAACTCTTCCATTCAAGCTCAAATAGAAAGTATGTGAAAACTAAAGCTAAAGAATTGAAAGTTACCATTTAATTTATCCAGCATATACTCATTAACTATATTGACATCCTCATTAGTTGGACAAAGAATAGCTCTCTCTTGAAAAAACTTGGCCTCTTTGTTTTCATGCAATGTTGTTGAATCACCATAAATAGCTTTGCTTATTGCTTCTATAGGATCAATAGACTCGGTAATAAGAAATTCAGAGGGGATTTCAATCTCTGCTTCACCATCATTAGGCTCAGAAAGTTTACCATCTCCAACTTTCAAAATCCACTCTGAAAATTCTTTAAGATCATTTGACTCTTCAATCGACAAACCACCAGAGAGCAATCGCATATTCTTTGAGAGATTGAGCACTTTGCATTTTTCCCAAAGATAAGATGAGTTCAATGCGGACATAACAATTTCAGCTCTACCAGCTCCATTTATAACAGGCAACACCTGCCTAAAATCACCTCCAAAAACGATAACCTTTCCACCAAATGGTTGTGTGTTGTGCTTCCCCAAAATATCAGATAAACTTCTATCCAAAGCTTCAAAACAATGCTTGCTCATCATAGGCGCTTCATCCCATATAATAAGTGATGATGCTTTCACTAAATTAGCTTGGTCAGTCCCATGCTTCATAGTACATGAGGAAAACTCGTCTGGATTTAGGGGAATGCCGAATCTGGAATGAGCTGTCCGACCGCCTTGCAACAACAATGATGCGATGCCACTTGAAGCAACGTTTAAAACAATATCTCCTTGAGATCTAATAGCTGCAGAAAGCAATTTCCAGAGGAAAGTTTTTCCAGTTCCACCAAAACCGCTGACAAAAAACATTCCACCATCAGCTTTATTCACAGCTGAAACGATCTGATCATATATCTTTCTTTGCTCGTAAGTCATCTTCGGAATATCTCTATTAAGAGTTTCTAACAAAGAAGAACGGCAATAGTTGCGTTCGTCTAACACCAAGACGTTAGAATCATGACTACTTGTCTTTGGTAGAGTAGGCATAGAAGTAAATCTTGCTAGAGAAGTACCATTACGTCTCAAAAGTTTTTCTATCTCTAGTAAAGCAAACTTTTTTTTATCGTTATCATCCAGTAGTAAACCTACAATTAAAAATAAAAGAATGTGTTATTCAAAAGTTTCTATAATGTCATATAACGAAATATCATGTATAGTTTTTGAAGTTAAACAAAATCACAATCTGAATTCTAACCTGGTCTATTGAAATTCTTTCTCTTGTAGTGCTCAATATCTTCAGATAAAAACTGCCATGTGTTTTCCCATACTGTCTCCGGCTTAGATAAACTGTTACTGATAAGCATCATAACAAACACTTTCCGTAGCTCACTTCCTGTGCTCTCAAAGCTTCTTCTTACTATGTCATCTATGTACTCCTGATCATCATCTAATAACCCACGAGCATAACATGCTTCTTTGTAGCTCGGATACAAAACACCTTGATAAGTTTTAATGTCATCATAACTGGTGGGTCCTCGAACAATGTTCAACAATACACGCAAGAAATAAGCATCTTCTTGAGACTGAGGAGCATAATTAATCCTCCCTAGTTTAAAACCCCGTTTCCGTCTTTTGAACTTCTTTGACTTTTTATCATAAGTAAAGAAGTTTGGAATCTGAGCATAGGTCAATGTTCTTGCCAGGGAGTCAATTTTACACAACTCAAACCAAGCCAAGAACATTGTATTTTCAATGAGCTTCCGACTTACCACTGATTTTAATTTATCTTTCCCTTTGAAAGTAACAATTTGCTTTCCAGGAAGATGGAAACTAAGCTTCTCTACAGCAGTTGATCGATAATGAATAGGAAATTTGAAGATTCTCCACGTTCCTTCACATGTAGAAACATATCTGCAAAAACAATATGTTGTAGATCTTTAAATCTGAATTATTTAAGTGTAGTCATATAATGCTTAGAATCAGAATAGTTTTTCACCTGCAATCAAAGAATTCCTTTAGTTCATTCCTTTTCTTGTCAAGCTTTTCCTTTGTAAGCTCGACATCTCCTAACTCACTTGCAACAATGTGGTCTGGGGGTTCAACAGCAACCGTGACACGATCTTGTCCTTTATTAATGTATTTGAATAAATACTTTATAGACCCAACTTGATTGCACCACTCCACGTTAATGTGAGCTCTATAAAGAAGAGATAATTTCCGGTTATAAGGAATGACATGTCGATTGTCACATCTCACTCCATTCTTTAGAACATAGTTTTCTGACTGTTGACGCCTTCTGTAAACCGAAAATCCTTCTTTATTAATAGTGGTCTTCTCAGCAAATGATTTAGGATAAGACTTAGAGCAACGGCCATTCTCCATACATGGTGAATTCATATTTGCTGCTCCACATGGTCCATGAATCATCATATCTTTAACAACTTCATAAAGCTCTGGTTCTTCTTTTTTGTTAGGAATCTCTGCAGAAATTATGTTGTCGATGTCGTCAACTGTAGGAACCTTTACCTTCTTCATGAATAGTAGAATATGAGCATGTGGTAAACCACGTTTCTGGAACTCAATTGTATACATTGCTGTCAAATAAAAAAAATAGTTATAACAATGGTAATGCAAATTTATCAAAAAAAAAAAAAATGCAAATTTATCAAATAAATATAAATAATTGTAAAAGAGTTTCGGTTTATTTAAACTTACATGAAACAATCTCTCCCAAAATATTCTTCTTTGTTAATGTATCCATCAATGAATCAAGTTTGATCTTGAAAATCCTACAAATAATATCTGGTCTATCTTCTGCCTTCAACTTCCTACTCTTAACATATCTTGTGATCTCTGGCCATTTAGGATTACATGTGAAAGTGATGAAAAGATCTGGGAATCCAAAATGCTTACAAACTGTCATAGCATCTAAGTAGTTGTTCTTCATATATCTAGGACTCCCTATAAAAGAAGCTGGTAATGTAAACTCTGAACCTTGCTCGTTCATATCGACTTTGCCAGCATTCTCAGACTCTTTAATGGAGTCATAACTATCAGAACGCAGAGAAGGTTGGTTAAACTTCAAATATCGCAGGCGATTAGACTCAATAGTTGTGAAGGCATCGACCAAAAATTGCTGAAATAGTCTTCTAGAATGTAGGAGCGAATGAGACTCATTCTTACGTTCATGTAGGCGAAAAGCAAAGAATTGCCTCATACTGATATTAGGTTTCTTCTGCTTCTTCGTAATTTTTGTTGCTCCTTTTTTAATACCGAGTCTGAATCCATCTTCTCCATATGTAAACAAAAGAGGATATTGAAGTGCGAGATAAGAAGCATGAATCTCGTTTATTCTCAGCAGTTTCCCAGTTCTTTGTTGTAGAATAATATCTCTTTTGTCCATATCAAGACTAAAATCTCCAGGAATAAGGGCAGCAACCTCTGAGGCTGTGGGTGTGTTGTATGTCCTTCCATCCTTTAACCTCTCGCTAACTATCCTCATATGAAAGGAATCTTCAGGATCTGTGTTAAAGCGATCTCTTGCTGATCTAAACTTTTTAACGTATGGATTGACTTCATTCAACATCTTCATTAAAACATCAATAATATCTTTCCTCAGATTATCCTTTTTCTTAACCTGAAGTTTCTTTTTTCCAGTGCTGAAAAACATAAAGACAAAAAACATGTTAGTTATAATATCTGAAAGAAAGCTGGTCAAAAACAAATGTAATACCTCAAACATTTTGCTCTATTTTCAACTTCATTTTCCGTGTCAACAATGTATAGCTGTCCGAATTTTGCTTCAGCACCATCAGGTGGAGTTAAATTACCCATTAAGTGATAATTTTCTCCTTGGAGCTGAAACATATCTGGTCCTTTTCCCTTTTTTAAAGTCCTCACTACTTTTCCACCAAGGGAAGTGAATGAAAAAACCATGTTATAAGGTCTTATATGTTTCTGGAAATGTCTGCTTCGTGGATCATCCCCTTCCAAAAGCTTTTTCATAACTGTTGGTGGTTCCTTCAATAGAGGCAATTGCACTTGGCCTTGCATACAACATAAGGAGAATGTTGGGTTCTTAGCATTTCTACGTTTGTTTAGCCTTTCTCCATACCACATGATAGCACCACAATAAGAACATTTGTAGTCAGGATCACCTTCGTCTAAATATTCTGAAAAATAAATAATTAAAGATTTAATGTTAAGGTGAACCTTAAATCATTAATAAAAATGATTTAATGCATGATAAACTTGACTCTGATTCATTGCCATTTTCTTTACCATTGTTCCTAGACTGTTTAGGCAGATTGGTAACATCATCAGGAAATTGTGACAAATCAGTACTTTTGCATCTTGTGTCTTGCACAAGCTCTGGTCCGGAATCCAAATAATTATCTATCTCAGAATCTTCATTTTCTGTATCTGTATCATCTTGAGAACTACAATCAAACACTTGTACTTCATCAGTATCAATTATTCCTGCATATAGAAACTAAACTAATTAATTTTAATGAAGCTGATTTATATAATTACAATGTAAGCAATTGTAGTACATCATACCTGCAAACAAATCATTCCCGACAATTTCATTGTCATCGTCTATTATTTGAGTAGATGCATTGAATCTGTCTATTATTTGTGTAGATGCATTGAATCTAGGTGATGATGCAGGGTTGTTCCTTTTTGGTAAATGTGCTATATTGGTAATGTCTTTTAACACATTTCTGGTTGATACTTTGGATGTTGAAGGTTGTTTTCTGTAGATACCCTGTTTGATAGAGTTGGTGTTTTGACTTTTTAGATCTCCTGTGGAAAATCGTAAATTTTTGGTCAAGAACGAAAAGTTTAAATAAGTTGATGATCACAAAGAAATATGACTAAATTAATTAAAAATTTACTTGATAATGATGTTAAGCAACTGCTTGGTTTTGGAGTGTTTGGCACTTCGGTTCTCAATAAATCAAGACCTTGAAAATGTATAGAAAATCAAAGTAATAATTTAACTTATTTTCAACAATTATTGATCGAAAAAAAACATTAATAAGCATTGCAAAACTTACCAAGGATGCATCTTCGTTTATTTCTTGGTGTTTGTGGTGAAAGCATGCTTATCTGTTGATATGATGTTGTATTGATTGGAACTTTCACATTTTCAATGTTTTCAAAAAGTCTATAGAATATAGAACTCAATGGAATGTCCTGATTTGTGTTAAAATTAGAAAAACTCTCGCTCACAGGACAGATAAGTGAATTGTTTAACCAATCTGCCGTTGTTTCTGTTGCAGGCACAACTCCATTCGTTGCAACTTCTTTTTTCCTTTTAGTCATCTGACTAAAAACCGCTACAAGGTTTATCGTTGAAGAAAAAGATGATAGAGTTGATGAATGGAGATAAGTGGTATCCTATTGCTTGTAAGAGGTAAATATTCTGCAATACTGATTCTTAGTTTAGATTCATTATATATGGTTAGCTTAAATTTAGGAAAATTGTTCAATTTAGTAAGTATATTTCTGAATAATAATATCTTTAGTTTATGATACGTCCTTTTTTTTTGACATCATTAGTGGGAAGTCGATCTTTTTTTTAATTTCAAATATATTTTTGTATAAATAACATCAATCGATCTGAATTATGTATACAAAATACATTTATGTAACTAATAATTTTTGTAAATTAAATTTTTCAAATCATGTGGATGGAGAATAAATGGAGAAGTGATAACGAAGATGCATCCTTGGTGATATTGTATTAGACTTGGCCACAACTGATCGTATTTGGCAAGGTATGTTTTCTATAAACACATATTATAGAAGTTTGGTAGTGATTCAGTGGATAAGGTATTGTTAAGATTGAGATGTTATCTATCGGCTAGATAGGAGAATATTTTGGTTAGATAGGATTGGTACTATAGATATAAATGGAACTTAGTAGATGTTTCATGATTGAATTAACTCGAAATATGCTTATTATTACAAAATAAAAGGAATCATAAAACACACACCAGAAAAAACAATGGATGATAAAAAAAAGTACTGAATAAAATGAAGGGCAAAATGATAAATGCATTCCTAATTCGTGTGATAGAACTGGATGCATAGGTTTTAAATGCTTAATCTTTCTTTGAATACTCCTGTTTGATAATCTTTGTGCACATTTTCTTAGAAGTAGATGTTATGTCTGCAACATCAGAATCAACTTCTTTGCGCTTTGTGATGGGGGTTGGACAATCTTCAGATGAATTTTGATCCAACATCAATACCTATAGTTAGAAACATTTAAAAAATTTAATTATAATTTATCATTATAATATCCAATATGTCAGTATAATAAAAACTTACCCCACCAGAGGACATAGTAGAAGAAGATGTGCCAATGGAGGAAATTGGGTGTGAGTCAGTTTCTATACTAACAACTTTATCACCAGAACAAACCTCTAAAACCAAAAATGTGTCTGATCCATTTGTGACATTATCTGAGCATATAGAAACCCCAAAACAGAACGATTTTCCAACCAAACTAAGAATAGGTTCTGGTAGTATCTCTGGATCTTCAATCTACAAATAATTAAAAAGACAACATTGTTAGGTGTTAAGGTAGTCATTAGTGAATGTAGTATGTTATTAAATACTTTTTAAATCGATAAAGAGGTACCTCCTCATAAGAGCCATCCCATAGATCATTAGCAGAAACTCCAATGATGGATTTAGCAACAGAGCCAAGCATCATTAGCTTACATGTATTGGTGTCATCTTTCACAACCAAATGTAGTTTGAACCTTATTGAAAATCATATTAATATGTTAGTACATGTTAGATAATAAAACGGAGTAAATAAATTATGACAACTATTTAATAGGATGACATTTAATATGTTTCTAATTGATATCGAAATTTATGAATGAAGAAAAATGACTTACTTGGGTGAGATGTTAGTTGTGTTAGCATGACAAACATCACAATGAAACAATGGTTTATCATTTTTGGTCATTCTGCCATAATCAACCTTGGAAAGCTTATTGACACGTCTGTTGTGTCGGTTACACCCAAAATAAAACCATGCCCAATCTGTATCTATTGCTTCTATAGAACATATGATTTTGCAAATCTCCACCTAAATATTATTTTTTTAATACTGTTAAAAAAGAGCTAACACTTATATTTGGCACTAAATTATTTAGTGAGTACCTGGTTGGCATCATTGATTTCAGAAATCTGAACCGGATAGCTTAGTGTTTTCTCCTATGGTCATCTTGTACTGATGGTTTGTAGTACGATATTGACCAGAAACTGAGGTTAGGGAAACATTTTCAATAACTCTCCATTCTCCAATAGGTAAAGCACGTTTCACTCGGTACATGTGAGTTGGTTTGCAAGTAGCATGGATCTTGTTACCCTAAAACAAACGGTCAATATAGAAATAATTGTCAATATCGAAATAATTCACAAAAGTAATGTATTGAACAAAAGTTAAGCTATAAACTAAAAGTTACCCATTGATCAGCTAAAATCATCTCGAATGAAGCACCTCCAAAAGAAGTCTTTTGCCTCCATGAATGTAAACACTTTACTTGAATACGCCAATTGTCTTTGTAGGGTCTTAGTTTTGTGAGAGGGGAAAAAGTTGTTAAGGTAGTCATTTTTACGTTTGTTGTGAATTTTTTAGAGGAAGGATGTTTTGAATATACTCATATTACGATGGATGTGTTTTTATATAGGCAAGTAAATTTCAAAGGAAGTTAAATAGGATAAAATCAAAAGATTTTGTTAGTTGTGATAGATAGATAAGTATTGATACAAAATATTGTGGGATGTGATCGGGGAGTATATACTTGTTATAGTTGTTAAAATATTTTGTTTGTTGATGATGAGATATAAATATTTAGGAAAATCTTTTGTTAAAAAAGAGTATATACTTTTGTTAAAATTCGAAAGCGTATATAGTTGTTATATCGAAAGAGTATATAGTTGTTAAAAAAGAGTATATACTTTTCCCTTTTAATTTAAAACTACTGTGTTTTAGTGTAATGGCATAGGATTGTAATTATTGAGGAAAAATAAGGCTGAAAACTTATTTGTACTCCAGTTTTAATAGTTTAGATGATTTCCACATTCACAATAGGTGGGATTGATGAGTCATCCATAAAGTAAATTTAGAAGATTTAAAACTAATCATATTCAGGTGCTTAGCAAAGGAGCTTATGCATTCTCTACTAGAAACTACCACACAATATTTAAAGAACGAAAATAAATGATATAGTAGGCAAGAATTTTACAAAATAATGTGTGACATAAAGCAGTAACACTAATAATAATCAAAAGTTAAGATCTCGTTACAAGTTGCCACGAGACATAAATTGAATAACAATTGTTACAGGCTGCATTATTACAGACATAAATTGAATAACAATTCTTATGTGAATTTGCAGAATCCAAACTAGTTATTCCTCTGATGAAGTTTTATTTACGGCACCAGATTCTGGTACAACCCACCGGTTTAAACTGCTCAGCGATGTATGCACCTTAAAAGTTTTGGCAACAAACATTATAAGCTCCAAAAACAGAACTCGCTAGAGCTTGAGCAAAATGTTTATGTTGTTTGGAAAAAACATATACTAATCCATTTCTAACCTGTTGATCCCAATCTGTTCTCAGAGTCATGATGGTAAGCACGCAAGTTTGAACAAATACTCCAAAGAGCATTCCGATCCAGACACCCTAAAATTCAGAGAATATAAACATATATATTATTTCCAAGAGACTCAATAAAAAATGAGAAAACAAAACAAAACTTACTTTGACTTGCAAACCGACTACGTAACCAAGGATAATACCAGTAGGAATCCCCACAAGGTAATAGCAAGCAAGGTTAACGTAAGTAACATATCCTTGCCATCCTGCTCCAACAGCAACTCCTGTTTCGGTTTAAAACGGTTCAAAACACATGTTAGTTCAAAGATCCGCTTCATGTTACTACCATTACATGCCAAGTAGGAAAAACACATACCTGAGAGAACAGGTTGAACACTGTTCATGAGGATGGAAAAGGCTAAAAGTGGAGAAAGATCGGCGACTTCTGCTGCTACAGCTTCACTTGTAGTGAAAATGTAGGACACTTTGCCTCTTAGAAACAAGAAGACGAAGAATAGAACTATTCCTATAGAGAGTGACGTGAAAACTGCTGTCATTGTTGCAAACTTGGCTCCTTTCGAGTTTCCTCTACCGAGCTCGTTAGACACTCTTACACTATTTTTATACATAATTGCAAATCAAAAGAAATAAGATGACGATATTCATATAGCAACAATGATGTTAAGTTTGGTGGTATCATGCATACGCACCTTGCTGCTGCCAAAAAACCAAGTGCTATCATCATCTCCATTCCATTTATGTTGAGGCTACAAAAGTTGTTAAAGAAGAGCCGATTGATAAATATTTTATATATTACTACTCATGATCAGGTTTAATCTAAGAATCAAGTAGGTGGAATATATTTGAAAACATATTAGTTATGGAAAGGTTCAGATCGAGAAGAGAATGAAGCTTAATTAATTCTTGTTAATATACCAGATTGCAAGTGCGTCAAGAGCCACCTCTGCGTTTTTTAAATTTCCAGTGAGCAGTACCAAGATCGAGTTATACCATAACTCCAAGCTGTCCAAAATAATCACATAGTAATAACCAATATTAAATCACATAGTAATAACTAATATTATAGTCTTATTACAAAATTATAATCTTATAAGAAATGTTCAAAAAATAAAAATTCTTAAATGAAACTCTCAACATATATGCATAAATGTAACCTTAGTCTAGAGATCCCCCTCGATTTGCTTTTATATGTTATTAATCTTTGACAACGTCATTCTCAGAAAAGAGCTTGTGGTTTGATTTTTACTCTTACTATTTAGAACCTTCCTCTCACTTAGCTATAAAGCTATATTATATTAACATTCCTTTGTAACTATTTCAAGTTAAAACTAATGCATTGACAAAGTAAATGTGTCAAGTGGAATCCAGTCTCTTGTTTTAACCAACAGAATAGGAAAGAAAAAGCTATTTATATGAAATGGTATCAATATAATAGGATTTTTTCTATGCAAATATTTCGTTGCTATGACATTTCTTATATATTATATATTGTAAAATAATTACTGAGTGCTTACCAAAGCATTCCTCCGGAAGACATGGATAGCTTGAAGACGGGCCATAAATCTTTGAAAGCCATCATAGAGAATCCTCTCCACGTGTCCTTACACCCACCGCAAGTGACGAACAAGAGCTGCGCAATGTTAGGCAACCAGAACGCAACGAGCGTCGAGGTCATAGCACCGGTGATTCCAAAATCAAAATGAACCATTAGGAGCCACGACAAGAACACGTGGACCACTAACGAGACTGCAGCCACATAAGCAATGATTTTGTTCTTGCTCTGAGCTTGGAGGAACATTTGGCAAGTGAATGATGGTATGAATGAGAAGTTGATGCCTATGACCCATAGGGCTATGATCCGAGCCACACTGACAATGCGTTCCTCTTGACCTAAGGCTAAGAGAATAGGGCCCGAGAATATATAAATGGGGGTGAGGCAAATGGTACAACCTGTGAGGACGATCCATGACCTTTGGAGATAGATTCCGAGCATATGGTTTTGTTTTGCCCCGTAAGCTTGACCACATAGTGTTTCTAGTGCACTGGCCATGCCTAACTGCATCACAATTCGTAGTT
The DNA here is from genome assembly GCA_905132885.1 of Moricandia moricandioides. Classification (NCBI taxonomy): domain Eukaryota; kingdom Viridiplantae; phylum Streptophyta; class Magnoliopsida; order Brassicales; family Brassicaceae; genus Moricandia; species Moricandia moricandioides. Next base: position 234,692 of record CAJHQQ010000288.1, read on the forward strand.
TACACACGATGTTTATTGTATGGTGAATTATATAACAACAGTTAAAACGATAAGTTGATATATCCGTATAGTTACATGATATGTGTTATCTGAAATACTATATTCTGAAAAATACTCAAAAACCATACAAATAGGACTTAATTTTATTCAAGATGTTGGTGCATCGTTTACCATTAGTTTCTTGTTAATTGGTCAAATTTCTTATGTGTTGGATTTCACTTAAAAATCAATAAAAGTATTCTTCACACACATTTTTTTTTTTTTTGGAAAAACCAACAAGGAAAGCAAGTACAAAATCCAAACACAAAAGGATGACCAACCAAAAAGTTCTAGGGCAAAGCAAGATCGACCAAAATGCAAACTGTAAAGCAGGCAGCCCAGGTAACAACATCTGATTTTTAGGCCGATCAGTGACAAGACATTAGATTTTATTAGTGGCCTACGAATTGAACTGCCACTGAATGCTGTCGAACTTGTCGACAATAGGTTTTCACACCTTTTATTTTCAAGTGATAAAAAGTATAAATTGTCTCTCCGTAATTTTTTTTATTATTATATATATGTAATTGCTTAGTTTTCAATGTAAAAATTATTTGAAAAACTATTTTCATTTCAAAAAGTTATCCAAAAAATTGAAGCAGAAATTAAAATATGATTAATTGGCCGTTATCTTTCTTTGATCAAACATCAAAGATAAAACAATGTTTCTTTATAAAAAAAAAGAAAAATAAAAGATATCATTAATATACATGTTTTAAGTCAAAACAATTTGTAAATCAAAACAAAATGCTAATATTTATATTTTGTCCCAGACATTATTTTATTTTATCTATCAGATGTTAGGGATTTATCTTTTCATTAATGTTGTAATATGTTTGATCCTATAAAAGAATTTTGATGATTAATAATATATAAATACCTCATGTTATTTTCCACATCGATATCTTCAAATTTATAGAAATTTGACCTTATTTAAAATAATTCTGAATTCGATAAAAATATTTTTTTTTTAAATATGTTTTGATTTCCAAGAATTTTCCATTTTAAAAGACTAATGAACAATACTTTAAATAGTATAATGTACCACACTTTTTGATAAAAAAATTAAATCCTTTTTAAAAAGAACATTATACTACAAATAAAAAATGTAATTATGGATACATAGATTTGTAGTTATCTAAAAATATCCCGCCACAGAGGAAATAATTATCTGTAGTTTACAAAAAAAATATTATTTAAAAATATTTTCCTTTAACAGCAGTAGTGATCAAAGAGATCTTTTCTAATAGTCTTTCTCATATGTTGCTGATCCATAATAATTAGTTTATAAAAATACTACAATAATATACCTTCACCAATAGTAATAATATATAGGCAACTTCTTATCATAATCTATATGCGGAAGAGAGCCAAATTGGCCGACATCACTGCTTTTACCCTTGTCGATATTTTCAAGTAAGACCCGATAATATATAATAATAAAAATATTTTCTTCCTTACTAGCAATAAATGTTTTTCTTTTTCTGTGGATGGATTTTTTTCTTAACGGATCTCAATTTACTAAAAAAGTACCACAGGACGAAAATAACCAAAAACAAAAATGGTACCACATTACCTTAGACTAGTGGAGAAAGTGTTTCAATATCAGAACTCTTAAAACATAAATGATTATAAATCGTGGATGATGGGTTTGATTTTTTAGTAATTAGTATTACGACTAACTGAGAGTCTTCAACGGAGTGTTTTAGACGAAATCTATGTATTAATCAAATATTAACTAGTAATAGTAATTAATAATCAAAGTCTTACCAAAATACCATTACTGAAACGAAGGAGAACGGTGAAGGTGATTGAGTAAGCGGCCAACTCGATAGGTCCAAGATGGCCGATGAAAGCTTGACTTATCATCGAAACTCCGAACGTAGAGAACCTCGTGAAGATAGCCGGCGCCGCTACTACCCAGAGCTTCTTAGACTCAGTCCAAACCTTTTCCTTCAAGCCCAACTCATCATCTTCCCCACCGTTCTCAGCCGTCTTACTCAACAGAGAGACCGTGAGCTCTTCACCTCCTCCCGCCATCGTGGAATCTCTGTTCTTGCTAATGCGCCAGAGGCTAGAGGAGGAAATGAAAGGAACAGAGAATGGAGAGAGAGGGAGAGGATAAAATTTGTTTGATTGGGCTATAGCCTATGACACAATGTGTTCTCTTTATTTATGTCATTTTAAATGTTTTTATTGGGAATGAAAAGCCGCCTACGCCTCTTGCAGCAAGTCGCAGTTAGTAGACACAAATATTTTCCGACAAATAGTAAAATAATAGGTGGTATAATTCATGATCACACGCGATCGTTCATTTATTGACCATTTTATCTTTTTATTTTATTTTATCAATAGTTTCTTTAGTCTTCTTCTACAATGGCTATCCCGTCTTCGAATTAATTAACGCGGTAAAAGCTACTGACTAACCCCCCCAAATATAGAATGGACAAATCAATGACAATGTTGGCTACTCTATTTCTATGTCATTGATGAGATTTTTTGATGCTTTGTATTAAAATAATTATTTAAAATTTTATTTAAAAAAATTAGTTTATTGGTCAAAATTCAAAACTTTATTCTAAAATTTATTAGTTTATTGGTCTCAGATTAATTTGAACAATTTATAAATTAGAATCCGGATAGATTTGTAATTATTCTATACTATTCAAGATTTCTAAAACCTATTTTAAAATTATATAACCAATAACAATAAAATATGAAACTGGATTTAAAATTATATAACAAATAATATTTCATTTGCTCTAGATTTCTATATCCATTAAAATACATAAAACAATAACATTTTCTTAGTTGTACGGATTTGATATGGCAAAAAAATCTAAAATTGTTAACGTGGAGCATAATTTTTTTTAAAAGATTTTGTGTGACATAAGGAAAACAAAAGTATGCAAATTTGTATGATATAATATTGGTGGGTTTCCACGGATTAACTAAATTGTGAAACAAAACAAAATATTCAGTAAAATATTATTCCTACTGTTTTATTTCTAGTGTCATTTTAGCTTCATGCACATGAATTAAAATAACAATTAATTTTACATATTTTTTATATAAAACACATAATTATCTAAGTACCTAATCATACTTAAATCCATAGAAAAATAAATTGCACTATAAACAAATTTTGTATCGAAATTCAAAAACAAAACTTATTTTGTAATAAAAAAAATTATGTACAACAATACTTAATATAAAAAGAAGTGAGTATAAAATTGTGTCAAAGCAGGATTGATATTAAGAAAATGAAAAAAATAGAAGTTTTAAACATATTGAGGTCACTTAAACCCTGTTGATTATTTGACATTTAGCAATATTTTTATAAAACAAAGGCCATAGCAAACTAAATCTTAAGTTAGATTCCAAACACAAAATCAAATCAACATAGATCATAGCAGAAGGCTGAGTACAAACATCATGTACAAAATTATCAGTTATTGTATTCTTTGTTTCTGGAATATGTTTTATCTCAAAATTGGGAAAAACTCATTACATCGTTAAAATTCCTCCATGTGCTTAGTGAAAATTGGCCATTTTGTTTGTGTAAACACCATTTTCACTAGTTGAGAATAGTTTGTTGTAGACACTACCTCCATAAAGCGAATGATCTTCATTCACTCTATTTTCAAAATCAAAGTTTTACATTCTGCATGTAAAGGTGATAAACTTCTTCGGATATTTATGTTCCCCATCATATTATCGGTTGAACCTTATCTACTGCAAATCCATCCTTGTCTTGTAAAAATATCTTTATTTTCCATGTTCAAACTACATAGCATCATGTACAATCTTCCAGAGTATAATCTGATGGATAAATAAAGGTTTAATGTGCTGATTTTGAATCAAGTATTTGTGCATAAACCATAAACATCCCTTCAACCTCTGCATTGTGCAGAATCTTTTGAGGGTTTTCATTTTTGTTGTTATAATTTTTTTATTCCTAATCATGCATATGTACCATATTATCCATAAGAAAAAATTTAAGTCTCCAAAATAACTCATCTATGTTTGCAAAGATCATAGGCATTTGAAATATACCATAGTTTGAGGGGATTTTTTGACAAAGCTCAAGTTTTAGTGCTGGTAAGCGCTCAAAAAATTGATTTATCGACTCTCCTCTGCTCCACAAATATTACATTGAGTATCACACTTAATTTCACAATACTGTAATTTCTTAATGACTGGTAAACTGTCTGATATTACTTGCCAAACAAAATGCTTTCATTTTGGAAGACATTGGAGCTTCCATGCACCAATGAATTAGTATCTGGTCCATAGTCTTCTAGAGCTGGTCCCTTATCTGGATGTATTTTCTCTATTATAACCTGACTTTACCGTATATCTATCGGAGTCTGTAAAGTTCCATCTATATGAATCCGGTCTAGATAAACGCCATACTATGAATAATATTTACATCATCTGAACATATATAGGCATTAAGAAAATCAACATTCAAAGATATCTCCATTGGATTAATTAGGTTATCCACCTTAAGTAACTTATTCAAAAATTGATTTAATTTTCTAATTTTGCTGACCACGAGCAAGGAGCGGGTATGCAGGGGTCATTCCATACTAATATGGTTTTCCATGCTTTTACTTTTTGGATTAATTCTTTATTAATCAGAGATCGAGCTGAATTAATATTTATCCATCCATAAGAAGAGACTAAGATTTCATTGGTTCCAATGGATCTGATTTCCTATAATATCTTATTTTACAAATCTTCGCAAATAAAGAATTTGGTTTATCTATCAACCTCCATAATTGTTTCGCTAGTAGCACCGTATTAAAATCATGTAAGTCGTGAAAACTTATTCCCTCATCCTCATTTCCTTACATTTATCCCATGAGAAGTTGTCAATACCTCCATTGTTATTCCACTACAAATGCGCAACTGCACAATTCAATTTTTTTGTAACCGTTTTTGGCAGCCAAAAATAGGACATAACATGAGTTGGCATAGATGAAGCCACTCATTTACTAAATACATCTTTTCTTTCTTTGTAAGAAACTAAACTGTCCAACTAATTACCTTGTTATTTATTATGTTGTTGAGATAACTAAATATATGTGTATTTGATCCTCCTAAACTTTCTCAGATACCTAAGTAATTACCTATTCATCCTATTGTAGTGATCTCAAGCAATTGTTGCACTCTTGTCGTATGAGTTTCAAAACTTTGTATACAAATTTTATGGATGATTTAGAAATATAATTTTTTTCCTGATGCATGCACACACTCCTTAAGTATTTTTAAAATAACCTCACATTCTTGCATATTTGCTTCATAAAAGAAGAAACTATCATCTTCGAATAAGATATGAGATATCGTAGGGTGTGGTTACACTATCTTTAGACCTGTAATATGTTTTTACTATTCCTAATTTTTGATATTAGCAATCAGTTCCTCTGTACATAAAATAAATAGATAAGGGGATTATGGTTTTCCTTGTCTCAGACCCTTCTTTGGGGGAGAATATGTCTTTTTGGTTGACCCTTTATTAAAACCTTAGAGCAACCCCAATAGGGGTTTCTTGTTCCGAGATTCTCAAAATACATATATGTGTATGTATATATTTATATTAATATTTAATTATGGGATTCTTAACTTTACGGGAAATCCAACCCAAAACTTCTCTGCATAAATACTTTGGTTGGGTTTTCCGTAAAGTTAAAAATCTACAATTAAATACTAATATAAATGTATACATACACATATATGTATTTTGAGAAGTTTGGAGCTAGAACCCTTGTTGGAGGTGCTCTTATATTTGACCAAGGATATATATTTCATCATCCGAGAAATCCATATTGGAGAGAAACCCATTTTTAGAAGAACCATGTAACAACCAATCCTAAACTCTAACTCCGATGAGGTTCATATGGTTCGACCACGAATTGATCTAAGCCAATGAATCCATTTTAAGGCCTTTATATTCTTAATTTATTTCGTTCATTATGTGATTCATTGATTATAGAGTCTAAACTCTTAAGTTGTTATAGATAGAATAAACTGATTCTTTATTTATATAACAAGGATTCATTACACTAAGAGTTTCCCATATAAGATGTTACGAAGTAAACGATTCTAATCATTCTATCACACCCCACCCATATTTTCTTGGCTTCGAGTCTTCACGGATAATCCAAGTCCTTCCCACGGTCACCATCAGTTCTTAAAACCAACAGAGACATAAGCAATTGTGGGAACCGAAATTCGCACTATCGATTTTAGTGAACGGAGAAAAGAAAAAAATACCTTACTTTCCTTGAGATCCGGATTCTCTACAAGAGCCAACAACGAGTGGAAAAACAAACACAGAAAATACAAAAAGATAACAAAATGAAGTTAAAAAAAAGTATATGTTTATTTCAAATTTGCGTAAGAGCGTTGCTATCATTACAAAAGATTATAAAAGCTCTGGCTGCAAGAGATGTCAGCGAATTCCTTAGTTTTAGCTACGTAAAACCTTAAACTCAGTTGAGTCGCAGCTCGATAACAAAAAACGAAAAAGATACAAAAAAAGGTTTTGTTGATTTCAGACTGAGCCTTATGAAAGACTGCCTACGTACTCCTTTCGAGGATCAAGCCGAACATACTTCAATTAAAAGAGTGGAACAAGAGATCGAACTGTCTGTGCAAGTTTGTCTAGTATTTTAACTGCCAATTATAGAAATCACACATGTCGAGAATAAAGCCTAAGGTTTCTAAGTGCAAAGATTTCTAAGTCTCAAAATTGTAACGGGAGAGTCGAGCAGAGCAGAAGAAGATGATATTTGTGATCCAGTCTTAGCTTCGATCGACCCTAAGACTTCAGCATCGATCAACACTGCACCTTCTGCATCGATTGACACTACACCTTCTGCATTGACCGATACTACACCTTCTGCATCGACCAACACAGACACCTATTGTCGGTCAAAAACCCCTCAAGAACGTAAAAAAATCGAGTTATTCGCTTTACACTACATACTCGAAATGGAAGCAGAGAGGCAATAGACACTCATTGACATAAGCATTGCTTGTTTGTGAGCCTGAGGCGAGACCAATTGTGGAAAAAGTGTATAAGGCTGAGATTCCATACCTTGTTGTCCCTAAGCATATAAAACCACCCAAAATTGAGAAACTTGTGGTTCCCTGCACTATATCTGAAGTTGAAGTCCATGTCCTACCAGATAAAGGGTTGCATTTTGCTTCGTACATTGTGGTATCTTATGATCTTTTGCCTACAGCTACTCCTCAGAAAGACTTTAGAGATAAAAGCAATCCAGAGAGTGTCCTTTTGGTATCAGTGTCAACCGACACCACCTCCTTGGTGTCAATCGACATCCCTCGGATATCACAGCACGCGGAGACATAAACAGCCAAGTATGGGGGCAAGAACGAAAAGAAGAGAACAAGGAAAAAGAAGCAGGTGAGCAGAAAGAAGTATGCAGACTTCTTGACTCTGGTTCCCCAGACTTACTCAGATAGGTATCTTGAGTATAGAGTGCACAACAGATGAGGTTCGAAGCCTTTTGCCAGGATTCGAGTGCTTGTTACTCCACAGCTGAAAGAGAAAGGAGAAGCTTCTGCGAGAATCTTCATTGACTGCATGAACAAGAGAATCTCTGATGGAACAACCTGAAATCCAAGGTCAAGCTAAAGACTATAAACAAGGGCTGAGTGGGAGGCAACCCACTGTTTAGTAAGTTTTTAATTAGTTTTTCATTATATTAGTCTAATTTCAGATTTTATTTTATTATTGCAGGTTTTCAAAGAAAAAAACAAGGAAGATAGTCTGCACAGAGCATCGATCGACACTTGATCACCGTCGATCGACGGAGTAACCCTAGTATCGATCGATCGCCACTTAACTGTGTCGATTAACGGTCACCATCAACAAGCAGGTATATCGTTTATCCTTGTTAAATTTGGTTCTTATGATTTATTTATTTTCACCAATCTCAGATTGTATAAAACTGGTGATAATGTTGTTTAAGTATGGCGGAAGGTTTACTGATATTGTGTTCTATTTTGAGTTTTATTTTCTATATTTATTCTAAAAAAGGAGTAGGAACTTATAGGTGTACCATTGATCGATTTGGAAGAATCAACATTGATCGACCATGGAACATAACCATCGGTCGACATCAACATCGTGACATCGATCGGTACTTTTTTACAGCCTCGTATCAAGTTTCTCTCTTAACCTATTTACTTATGATTTTTTTTCCTAACCAATCCGAGAAAGATTACACTAGGGACAATGTAATTTAAGTCTGGGGGGGGGGAGGGGTTCGTTGATGCTATTTGATTTGTTTTTAGTCTTATTTGTTATATATATATATATATATGTTTTTCAAAAAGTTTTATTGAGTCAAGGAGGGGACTATGATCAAGATTTATTATTGACTAACCATACGTTAGCACAATTCTTAGAAGGTTGTTTGCAGAGATTACTAGAGGTACCAAAGTGGATCACATTGTTGCTATATTATACTTTCTTAAAAAGTTTGAAAGAACCAAAGTTGATTTCCAACACTAATCCTGACATTATCAGTTTGGTTTGGGGCTTGGTATACATCGAATCGGATTCCTTTTACAAGTCTGGAAGGTAAAAGTCTTTGTGCTTCTGATTCCCCTCTCTCTCCCCTCTAGATTAAAAAAGGATCTGAACATGATTTGGTGGCTACAACCATTAAAGCTTAATTCATATGATTCTATAAAGAGATAAAGGTCAAAAAGAAGTGAACAGGATCTGGTGATAAAAACCATTTGGAATTGATTCATGGAAGCTTGTCCAAATATCTCAGTCAATTAAAAAAATAAAATGATACCCTCAAAAGAAGGGAGACATTGATTGAGAGAAGTGAGAAGAAAGAGAGAGAGAGGAAAGAGATCAGAGAAGGCTACCTATGTACTCAGATACTTGCAGAGGTAAAAGTCCATGTGTCTTTTGATCGATAATCCCAGGGTAAAGCATGCACTTTATTTTATGCAAATAAATGAAATCAATAGAGGGGTGAGTTAGACTAGTATTTGCTAAGTTGTTGGTAGAATTGATTTGATTGTTATAGTAGAATAGAGTATATAAAATTTCTGTGTGATTAACTTGATAGGATGTGGTTGCAAAAAAGTAGGGTGATAGTTATACTTAGACATTATGTGAGTCCTCGCTTTTCAAACATCTTTCACACGATGCCTTGTTTGTTTGAGGCCAAGCAAAATGTTAAGTCTAGGGGAGTTGATAAGGCCTGATATTTACCACTATTGTTCTATGATATCATCCTTATTTAGAGTCTATTATATTTTTTTGAAGTATTTTTAGAGTATTTTCAGGTTCATGTACATTCTAGAGAACTTTAGTGATTCTGGAGATTTTAGAGATGCAGAACTACGAAGATACGTCAGATATTTAGCTATGGATGGAGACCTTCCCACGGTGAGATTGAGCTGAAATTTTTAAAAAAGATAAATATATGAGTTACCTTTCCAAGGCCACCGGTTTGAGGTCAATCAAGATCCTACAACCAAAGTTATGCCTATTTTACCGGAGACTGGTCTGTCTGCCTCGCGAGAAGAAGTTGTCGAGAGATGAATGAGTTTCGATCGACGGCGCGGCCTAAGTATGGATCGATGATGATCACAGAAGACAGGACCGACTTTTTTCAAGACCGACTAAAGCCCAGAAGCCACCAAATAATACTAGAAG
>CAJHQQ010000289.1:0-244228 GCA_905132885.1 Moricandia moricandioides
AGTACAAAAAATTTAAAGCAGACTTGATTAGTCGCAGAAGGAGTACTCGTCATTGCGGTTATAGATCTGAAAAAAATAAACGTGAAACGGTGAGAATGAGTAAATTGATAGAGACAACGTTTTATGTTAAACGGCGCTAGTGTTTAGAGGAAGCGACGGTTTGTTCGGAAATAGTGGAAGCGGCGGCGCTAGGGTTTAGAGGAAGCGGCGGCGCTAGAGTTTAGAAGAAGCGGCAGCGCTAGTGTTTAGAGGAAGCGGCGGTGAGAACGGTGAGAATGAAGTGAGATAGATAGCCGACATTGAGAACGATGGTTTGTTCGGAAATAGTGGGAATTCGAAATCAATTTTGATATCGCCTTTGAGAGAGAACTGTTAGGGTTTTTGCGAAAAATTAACAAAAAAAAAATCACCTTATATATTGGGTAAATAATCCGGTTAGCTTTAAAAGTACAGTGATAAAATTTAAGGTTTGGTCCGGTTTAGACGACTTACAAATAAGTCGTCTGGCGGATAATGTACATCAGACGACTTAATATTTAGTCGTCCGTTTACAGACGACTAAATATTAAGTCGTCGCAGACCCTAAAATGAACCCCTAAACTAAAATGACTAAATTAACTAGCTAACCACGTTATAAAATCAAATTATACTTCAATATTGTTTACTATACACAGAAATGAACACGCTTAGGTAATTTTTAAATTTTTCAAAAACGGTTTTAATGCTTTCGAAAATCTAACCCTAAGAACACATACAATACTACAACATATGTTGATGAAACATAAACTAAAGAATATCATGACTCACTACTTTCACTCATCTATGCTAAACAATTGAAATTTGTTATATCTTAATTTATATCTCTTAAGACATATGTTAATTACATAATTCCCATTTTTCACTTATCAAAATATTTTAGAATACTTACGGGGGTTAGACGACTAGTAGTTAAGTCGTCTGACAAATCTTCCAGCTGGATGACTTTCTAGACGACTTAAAATATTAGTCGTCTACTAAGTCGTCCAGACTTTATTAGTATATTTTAAGAATTTTTGTTAGAATTTGTGTTAGAATTTGTGTTAGACTTCTTAGACGACTAATAATTAAGTCGTCCGACAAATCTTCCGGCTGGATGACTTTCCAGATGACTTAATTATTAGTCATCTACTAAGACCATCCACAATGGTGTTACCATGGTTTGTACATAGAGGAAAAAGGAGTTGTAGTTATAAAAGTTGATCATCCATTACAAGTCATAGGTTTAAAAACATTTTGAAACAAGGGGACAACAACATAGAAGTCATCCATTACAAGTCCGCTAGAAGCAGATTACAATAAGACAATAGCAAGACAAACATCCATCATTTAGGAAGAGACGAGGAAGTTGAGGCATCATCCGCAGCGTCATCCCCTTGAGGAGGTGTATACTGAATCTCAGTACCACTACGACCGAAAGGAGTCACATGAAATACCATGTCTCCTTCCTTTTTGAACACGAGAATGTCACCGATGCAAAGGGAGTTTGTTTGGGCGAAGGCTTCCCAACCATCGGTGATTCTTCTTCCTTCTTGTATAACTTCCCAAGTTTGGTGTGAAGCATCCGATCGTAGTGTCCATTTTTCTTGGTTCGGCTTGCCTTCTATGTGTTTTGAGTAGAAGGCAAGTGGTATTGTCTACAAGTCAACAAAGGAGAAGATAAGCAAAGGAAATAAACAGAGGAGAAATAGAGAGCGTGTGTATACCACGCCACAGTCGAAACCAGGAAGCAGAGGCTTCAAGAAGTGAGGTTCATGCTGATTCGCCATCTGCAAACAAGAAACGAATTGGAAACATTTTAATTCTAAGTCGTCTGGGTCGTCCACCTGAAAGACTTAGATTAAGTCGTATGGGTCGTCCACCTGGAAGACTTTCCAAACGACTTAATTATAAGTCTACCAAGACTTCCAGTAGAACATTTGAAAGCTGACCAGACGAATGAGAGGAGAACAACATCCAATCTAACTAGACCACAAATCGATTGAAATCCCCAATCTTTGAAACCCTAATTTGAAATGAAAATATCCACAAATTGCTTGAAATCACAAATCGTAACCGTAAAATGAGAGGAAAACAACATCCAACCTAACTAAACAACAAGTCGATTGAAATACCCAATTTTTGAAACCCTAATTTGAAACCAAAATTTCTCGAAATCGTTGAAAACACAAAACCAAACGGTAAAAGTAAAGGAAAACAACATCCATCCTAATAAAACCCATAAATCTGCAAGAGAAGCCTTCGATTTACCTTGCTTTTGTATCGGATCAAAATCGCCTCGAAATCACCTTTGAGAGAAACGGCGTTAGGGTTTTCTGAATTTCGCGAAAAAGTGAGTCAAAAAAAAAAATCACCTTATATATTGGGTAAATAATCCGGTTAGCTTTAAAAGTACAGTCGTCCGGTTTAGGCGACTTACAAATAAGTCGTCTGGCGGATAATGTACATCAGATGACTTAATATTTAGTCGTCCATTTACAAACGACTAAATATTAAGTAGTCCCAGACCCTAAAATGAACCTCTAAACTAAAATGACTAAATTAACTAGCTAACCACGTTATAAAATCAAATTATACTTCAATACTGTTTACTATACACAGAAATGAACACGCTTAGGTAATTTTGAAATTTTTCAAAAACGGTTTTAATGCTTTCCAAAATCTAACCCTAAGAACACATACAATACTACAACATATGTTGATGAAACATAAACTAGAGAATATCATGACTCACTACTTTCACTCATCTATGCTGAAAACAATTGAAATTTGTTATATCTTAATTTATATCTCTTAAGACATATGTTAATTACATAATTCCCATTTTTCACTTATCAAAATATTTTTTTAAAAAATTTTAAATTATGTTTAAGAATAACTGTCCAGACGACTTGCGAGGGTTAGAAACGTAAAAAAAAATTCCGTTTTTTTGTTTGTAAACAAGGGGATAATTGTAATTTTAATAGCCTTTTAAGTTACTTTTGCCTTTGACCCAAGTTTGGGTATTCTTTTGGGTTTGACTCCAAGTTTTGAGTCACACTTGGCAATTCTCCCCAAATTCAAAGCTTGATTGGTTGCTAAAGGCAATGAACAAGAAGAAGGAGTTGATTTTGTTGAATCCTTTAGTCCACTGGTCAAGATTGTGAGAAAATGATGGATATTTAAGCAGCTTGATGTTTAAAACGCGTTTCTACATGGGGACTTCAAAGAAAACGTGTACATGACTCAACCTTCAGGCTTCGTTGATCCATGAAGACTAGACTATGTTTGTAAAATTAAAAATGCAACAAACTTAGAAAAAGCTCCATGTATGATGGTCTATTTCTGAATCAATCCAAGTACTCTCAAGATTTTCTTATCAATTTTGGCATGCGTGATTGTTCTCTAATGCTAACACCACTTCAGCTGAAGCTTGCTAATCTTTCAAGTATTGATAAATTGTTTTTTGAGCCGAACTATTTTAGAAGTTTAGCAGGAAAGCTATGATACTTGACCTTGACTAGACCTAAACTACAATTCTTAGTTAACTACATTTGTCACTACATTTGTCAAAAGATGCATCAGCTAAGTGTTTCAGATTTCAACTTGCTGAAAAGAATTTTGCTATATGTCAAAGGTACATTGAGAAGGGAATCATCATTGCTGAGTCATCTGATTCTAAACTTATATGTTATAGTGATTCTGATTGGGCATGTTGTAAAGATACTCGGCGCTCAACAGGGGAATTATGTGCATTTCTTGGTTCAATGTTATATCGTGGCCAACCAAGCGACATGAAACAATCTTAAAGTCGTCTATGGAAGCTGAGTATTAGACAATGTCTCTTGCTGTATCAGAGATTGTGTGGTTGCAGCACTTAATTAAGGTCATGTGACTGCAATAAACAAGTACACCACTCATTTTTTTTATGTTAATACAATAGTAACTCTATAAATTAATACTCGATAAATTAATAAACACTATACATTACTCCCTTCGTTTCAAATTAGATGATATTTTAGGAAGTTTATTTTGTTTCAAAATATAAGATGTTTTGAGATTTTAAGGTATCTTTTGAAGTTTTAAGGTTAACTTTAACTTTATTGAAAACTGTTCAATCAATAAAACTTTACAGACTTTTTTATAATTGATTGAATGATTTTAAAATTATATCTTTAAAAATATTTTTTAGATAAATGTGAAGAGAGTGAGAGAGAGAGAGAGAGAGAGAGAGAGAGAGAGAGAGAGAGAGAGAGAGAGAGAGAGAGAGAGAGAGAGAGAGAGAGAGAGAATGAGAGAGAGAATGAGAGAGAGTGAGAGAGAGAGAGAGAGTGAGAGATAGAGAGAGAGAGAGAGAGAGAGAGAGAGAGAGAGAGAGAGAGAGAGAGAGAGAGAGAGAGAGAGAGAGAGAGAGAGAGAGAGAGAGAGAGAGAGAGAGAGAGAGAGAGAGAGAGAGAGAGAGAGGTTACTGTCAGCTGCAGAGTTTTTGAGTTGATCAAAAATAGAGATGCTTGCATAATTAGATGGGGGAGAGAGAGAGAGAGAGGTTACTGTCAGCTGCAGAGTTTTTGAGTTGATCAAAAATAGAGATGCTTGCATAATTAGATTGGGAAAGCTCGCAACATGGTCTCTGGATGAGACCATGCTTGACTCTGTTTTTTTCCGGAAGAGAACGAACACCGAAGAACATCTACGAAGATCTTGAATATAGAATCCATGGTGTGAATCACTGGCGGTCGAGGAGGAGGACCTGGAGCATGGCAACGCGGGTGGACAACTTGGAGAGGCTAAACTGGCGTAGCAGTCTCGAATCGCACAAAAAGCTGGAGGTCGAGACAGAGATCTTGAACGAAGTGTCGGATCTGGCGCTCCACCATAAACACACAACAGAGATCGTGTTACAAAGAAGAGGAATCAGGTGAGAGGGATTTGTGTAGTGGTGGAATGACACATCGGGAACAGTGATGAAGGCATCGAAGGGCTGAAATCATGCACAGTTACTCTCATCCGCTGACACCGGAGAAGGAAATTGCACGAATCCAAGACTGCTCCACCGACGAACATAACCCAGCCTTGGTAATCAGATATCAATTAGGGTTCTATATATTTATTGGGGAGAAGAAGGAGAACGAAAGAGATTAAGATTCATGATTGTGGATAAGAATTGGAAAAATGAATTTTTATTGGTTTCTTTTCTTTTTAAAATTTAATAATTAATTAATAAACCAGAATATTTTTAGTTGAGAAAGAAGTGAAAGTAAAGAAGACAATGTAGTGTTGGAGGAAATATATGACAATCAATACCATTAAAATGTGCGGCAAGTGAATTGTGTTCTTTCTAGTAATTAAAAACACGAAAAGTGTTCAATGTAAATGTTTCTGAATATAATGCTTTGAATTATTAGGTGCTTACGAGCTTGTGGTGGTTCAATGTTTGTAGCCGTACGACATCTTTATAGTCGATACTTCAATTTATGTGTTATGTGTGAGCAAAGTCGAATTTAAAAATTTTGGGACCCTATTCAAAATTAAAATTAAACTTTTAATTTTTACCTCATAATCAAAAAAATTGTTTATTTGTTTTTTTTTCTGAACAAAACAATTATTGTTAGAAGGTGAAATTGAGAAGTCATGTATTAAAGATATAAAATATTTTACTTATTATAATAAGTATTATCACATGGCTTACTAATATTTTATTTTCAGAATTTACGGTTTAACATTATACATAGAAACCATACATCTATACTAATAAAGTAGGTTTTGGTCTCTCCACAGCTCTCCACATCAGCATTATGCATAGGGCAATTTTGGACACGTGGCTTCTTTTTAATAAACTTTCAATTCTGTTTTTGCTACGTTGTGTTCTCCGGGCAAAGAAGAATGTAATTTCTTAGGCTCTTATAATATTTGTTACAGGCCCATTATTCTGTAGGATTTGTTCTTTGTTGATTGTAGAGATGCATTGTAGAACCGTCTTGCCGCTTGAGATTCCATCGCCTACGGACCGAGCGGTGTAACTGCTGTAGTGATCATTCTTTTGTCACATTAAAACTAGCATTTACGTGATTCAAACCATTCCTCCTACTCTCTTTTGCATTTAATCGACATCGTTTTCTTCCAAGGTAACCGATTGAAGCTCCGACCACTAAAGTTTTTTTGGTAGACTGCGATAGAAATCCTCACGGCTACGCAACTAGAAATGTTAATATTTGACAAGCACGAACTCCAGCAATGGCGAATCACGAGATGGAAATCAATCAACTGAAGGCGCGTGATAGAGCTACACACGGCAGATTGTTACCGGCAAATTATTTGATTTCCCGGTGAACAGAACGTTGTTCCTTTTGTCGTTGGGTAACTAAAGTTTCCATCTTTATCTTCTGAATACATGATTTTGGGCTAATATAAGGTGATTTGAGTCATTGTCTGCTTTTCTCATATCTCAATAAAAAAAAGTTGTTTCTTTGGTTTTGCCGTGTTCTTCTCAGTTAGGTGTTTGGATTTTAAATAGATTATACTACATGAAATTGCGGTTGGGATCTCTTCTATCGGGCTCTTATGTACAGATTCACACATGAAGTGATGTTTTGTGGATCAATTGTGTCTCTTGCAGCGGATTTCCTAAAACCAGTGAACTCCAAGTAAAGCTTCTCATGTCTTTTTCTTTTTTGAATTCTCTGATTTGAGATTAATGTGCTGCTCTGTTTGCAGATTCAGTTTAATTACTTTTAACCAGGGAGTTCAGTAATATCGACACCAATCTCATGTTGTGACCAAAGATGCAGATGGGGTGTTCAGTCCTCTGGATCATGTTTTTCTGTTAAGAACAACCTTTGCGCTTACACGTTTCAGTATATGGATGGAAGTGGCACCTCAGGGTTCTACGTCTTTGATGTCTTGCAGTTTGAAATGATTATAGGAAGCAGTCTTGTCCCAAAATCAACAACTCAGGTTGTGTTCGGGTGAGTTCATAGTCATCGATATGGGCCACTATACTTGACATTGTGTGGGATTTTTTTTGTGGAAAAAATTCAGCACCTCACATATGGATGATTTAGTGGAGTCGGATCGAGCCATTGATGGAATCTTCGGGTTTGGGCAACAAGAAATCTTTGTGAGAACATTGAATAGCTCCTAGAGCGTTCTCACACTGCTTGAAAGGAGAAAACTGAGGCTGAGGCATATTGGTTCTTGGACAGATTTTCTGGAGCCAAAATGCAGTATGTTGGTATCCTCGAGCAATGGATACATCCATATAGGATAAATGCACAACTTAGCGAAGATATGTCTCACATGCCTGAAATGAAAGAATATGATGTTCTCATTGCTTACAAAAGCTTGATGGCTGCAGATTGGGCAGCTCTACCTTCTAATGTTGTCCACGGTGCCAAAACACAATCTCGAAAAACACAGACGACTAGGCATGCCAAGAGGCTGGGTATCAACTCGCTCCGATCATGTAGAATATGTTCTTGAGACGACCACACAGAAGGTGAAGGCTAATACCCTTTACTTGAAAGTGCATGAGAAGTTGATACAAGATGCTGAAATACAGATTCATGATTTCCAGTCTGCTTCAGACAGCGTCGAGGTCAGTTTTGGTTATCAAGTTTAAGTAGGTTTAGCTAAAAAAGGCATTAGAGAGTTCTTCTACCAGTGAGAAAAATATGATAGGACACTCATTTTTTTTTTCACTGTGATAGGACACTCACTAAATCATCAGAGAACTTAGTCAAGTGTGTAGTCATCAGTTAATAAACCCTTAGAAGCATATTCAGGATTTTGTTATGTTGCTACTTTGCTTCTGTTTGAAATCAGTTTCTTAGCTGAGAAATACACCGTGGAAATACTTTATCATTATAGTTGCATTACTGACACTTAATTATTAATTACATTACGTCTTACTGTTGAACCAAAAAGGATAAGTGAGTTGGAAGAAGAGGTCTGTTCATCTACTCTTTTCTTTAAATTAGTTCTCACTACTTTTGCTTTAACTTCACTAATGTAAAGAAATAGGGTTGGCATTTCTAGGTTAAACTCCTAAGGGCTGCCGAGAACAACCAACTTTGAGCTTCACATTTACAGAAAAGGCAAGAGATGCTAATGGTAAAGTTATAGGTACCACTTTCGAAGTTGAACATGTGTTTATAGGCTTGTGGTTGACTTTTACCTTTTTCGTTATAGCTTACAAAGAGAAATTTTGTGAATCCTCAGGGATTAACCATATAAGGTGTCGTTGTTAGGTACTTAGAATGAAATAGTCTATGAAACTTAACTTGACACTTTTGTTTGGGTTTGAGATCTTTTTGCTTTTCTGGTAGAAAATGGAATCTGATTGATTTTAATATGGTTTGTATGTAAATAAGTTTTTTTTATATATTATAGCTCTAACGAAATGCTTAATGAACTAATGGTTTTGCGCTACTTTTCTTATTAATTTTAGGTAACCAGAGTTATTATGGAGCAATGGATTCAGGTTCAACATCTTAAGTCTATCAGTATGTGGCAATGCTTCACTAAACATGAGATTGGAAGAAATGATATCATACATTGAGAAAATATCTTATTTTCTTTTAAATTTGTTTAATTAACATTATTAATCCATATTTTACATGATTTGTTTTACAATTCCTTCATAGCATATTGGAAAAATCAAAAGTAATCAAAACCTGCTGAAACATAACATTGTTTGAATTCCTTTTCACAATTGATCAAACTATCCCAACAGTAATCAAACAAAAATAATATTTTGCAATTTTTCAATTTAATGTATGTCTTTCGATTAAGGAATCATTAGCACCATTATAAAACATTATGTAGTCGCGTAAAGGTATCTTAATATCTCATCTAAAATGTTAGATCATTAGTGAAATAAATACTGAAAACATATTTTTTGAATTATACTGAAAACAAATTTAAATTTTAGTAATTTAAATATATGTATAAATGAATTGAAATAACTATAATATTTAATATCATAACCAATTTTACTTACTGTCATAACTAAGTAAAACAAATATTCAAAAAATTGAAATGTAACATCTGCATTTTCATATAATTTTATTTAATGGTGAGTTAAGCTTAATTAATCAAGAATAACAAAAAAATAACTAAAATTAATGTTATTGTAATTGATAGTAAAATTATATTTCTAAATTTAATGTTATTGTAATTGATAGTAAAATTATATTTCTAAATTTTTATTACAGTTTAAAAAATCAATATTATTTATATTCACTTACCCGCCCTACGTTATCCCCTACTATAAAAGAAAATAGAAGGGTGGGGTGGGGGGGGGGGTCAAAATGGAAGCCCCATTCAATGTTTCAAAAAACTATGGGCAAGCCGGGCTCTGTGTGTGTGTGTGTTTATAAACATGGTTTGAATTATGTGGAATGGAAAATATAACACAATATAGTTGAAGTTATGTTTAATTAATATATATATATATATATATATCGTTATTCGATATTGTTGTTACTGATTTAGGTTAGGATATATGTGCTGTCGATAATCTATACATCTTGTTGAAATATGAAAGTGGTGGCCCAATAATTTAAGTCTATTATATCAGCTTAGAGAATGATCCCTAAGCACATTTAAGTACTACTCCAAAACTTACATGATAATAATCGATTACACAGTTTAGACGTACTAAGCTAGCTAGTTTAATGATTAAGGTTTCTATCCGATATAAATAATCAGAGTAATAGGCTATAGTGTTACATTGTTAATTATGTTTATCTACGAACAAATTTTGCTGAGAAAAGATGTGGAATAGATATATGTGTTCACTTATACATATTCAAGTTAGACAACTAGTATATGTATTCACCTAGCTTGTTACAGTAGGAAATAAATACGAAAAATCATTGTCTGAATCGTTCACTATCGAATGATTTATTCCATTTTTTATAACCTCAATCGTTTTATTTCTTTAACAAAATTTGCCAAACGAAAAACCCCAAATTAACAACTATTTTTTGTTCCTTGCAATTATTACCTTTATTTTAGTTACTTGTTAAAATATAAAGTTAGATATGCTTCGTTGGGCCAATTTCAACTTTCAAGTATGTACTTACATTACTCCCTATGTTTTATTATAAGTGTTATTTTGTTTAGTTTTGGTAAAAAAACTTTTGATGTTGCTTAGTTATTGTCATTCTATTAGCTTGGTAAAAAAAACGCTTGATGTTGGTTATATCATATATATCACAATTACGTAGCTTATCAAATCAAAGAGACGTCTGATTAAGGAAGAAACATGTAATTGTAATTAGTCAAAAACATATAATTGTAGTATGTCCCTACGTAAGAAGACACTATCCAGAATCCATGCATATCTTGAAACGTTTCTACGAATATGTGTCTTTTTTTTGATAAGTGATAGGTGTCGACCATAACTTTTATTTTAATACATGTGGTGCGAGTGATGTTTGGTAATTGCTATAAAGTGTAAAACCCAAAGTGGCCCGATGTGTCTCTTGAAAATTTTGGTTTTGTAGCAAGGTTTGGTAAAATCAGCTGAATAGAAAATGACAATTGAGTTTTTTTTTTTGTTCAAATGACAATTGAGTTTATACTTACTAGTTACTAGCCCATTTTGTGGGTGATAAAATTATTCATTAATATAATAATATACTTTTTAATCGGTTAAAATGATAAAGTAGCACAAGTAAAAATAAAGTGAGAAGATAAGAAGAAACACATCTAGGCATTCTCAAGTTATTAGATAGTTTATTAGGCTTTAAACCATAAAGCTTATGCATGTTAAAGTTCATATCACTTGTTAATATGATAGCTCTCGATTGAGAATTAGGGGATAAATGCTCAAAACATCAACCCTTCGTGGATATATCTTGATGTATATATTTTTTTAAATGAGTCCAGTATAGTATGAATTATATATAATGTTTCTTGCTTGTTTTTTAATCAGTCAACCTAAATTATTTGGGAAGACGTTTTCTCATCTTGAAAACATTATTCTCTTAAGTAGATGATGACGATTAATAGAAATTTGTAATGAATATTAAAGGGCTTCAAAGACTTGCAAATTGCATCACAAAGTCACGTCTGGTTATTGCGTTGATGGATTAGATGATTTATATTTTTATCTCTTGAATAATTAGGAAATCCTAAGTCAGTAGGTCAGTACATCCTATAGAACTAGATCCAAATCATTTTAAATTCAATCTCTTTTAGGAAAGAGACCTCTACCAAAGAGACTCGAACCTACAATTCTTTAGACACCTACTAGATAAGCTAAGAGTTTAAGTCACTATACCAACTCCTCGTTGTTTTTATAAGATTTATTTAGTGAGTCTTAACAAAAATGACAATGTTCCAGCTCCATAGCCTTAAAACCCCTCATGATTATAATTCTACATAAGCAATGTATTTCATTGCCACGATTTATTGTTATGTACCACTCAACACAATAAGGTTGTAGGTTAGAATATTAGGGAAACATGTTCATCCAATGAAGAAATCTTCACATAAAGTATTTAATTTGTATGCTCTCACTAAATCCTACTCATGCAACAAGTACAAAACTTTGAAGCTAGATTCATCATTTTAATTTCATTGTATATCAATGTGGCTGATGTCAACCTTTTTCTATAGTAAGCATTGTGACAGGATCAATGTATTGGTGGATCATGAAATAAAGTTATAGTGTGTTGTGGAAAATGTGGTGGAGTCTCCGAAAACTTTTTACTTCTTATCCATTATTGTAGATAATACACACATAAGGGATGATCATGATCATACATGGTTTATATGTCCACTTATTGAAGTTTGTTCATTTTTTGTTCAAAGTATCCATGATACTCAATTTTAAGAAGATATATGTATTATTTGATCAAGTCATATATAAATTTTCCTAATAATCAAATCATTCTTGGTCTATATGATATAGATTATAATAAAGCAAAACCAACTACAACACTTTATGTTGGTTATATGATATTTAATCAATTTTTTTCCACTTTCCATCTACATCTGCCACAAAGGAATCATGAGTGTTATGATTGATTTCGTCCAATATGATGAACTTGTGGCCAATCATTCTTTTGCGAATAGATACATATTCTTAATTGATGTCTGTTTTGGAAACCTTGACCGCTACGATCGTAACAAACTCATAAAACGAGAAGAAGAAAAAAACGTAGCCAAGCTTATCCCAATTGATCTTAAACTTTGTTTTACAGCAAATATAAAGATTTAGTGTTTTCTCTCTTCCCTTAATACCGTTGTTGATAATTTTCAGTTTTCTTGTTATTGCTTACAGTCTAAAAGTATCTTGGTGGTTAGTAGCAAATATAATTAATAATTAGAAGTTTTGTGAGGTTAGTGCTTTTCTTCCCAATGTGTTCTTAATTACGTGAAAGACTTTGACCCTGAATATGACTTCCAATTTTTTCGGAATTGTGGTTGGGAGGTTGGACCAGAACTTTCAGCTCCATTTACCATATTTATAACTCTTCTGAAAAAGGCAGTTTCGTTAGGAATAAAGACTCCCATATCAGGAAGATTGTAGCATGACGTTGCAAACGTGATGAGTTCAACCTCTAGAATATGGTTGATAATATCTTTCGTGGTGGCAACTTTGTGCAACACGTGTATGATGTCATATATTATCGTCTCTTTATATTGTTTGTGCACAAAAGTTGGTGGTGTTCAAACAAAAGAAAACATAACACGACAAAGAAGATATAGGAAAACAATGGCTTTTGAAACTCTACAAGTAGTATTAGTACTTTAACTTGTAGTTTTATTATGTGACTAATAGTGTTTTTGCATAAAATCTGACTATTATTACGTGTTAGAAAAAAACTTGTTTTTGAAGATTGAGCTGATAATTGTTTGTAGTTTCTGAAATAATTTTTGGTTTTTGTTTTTCCAAAAACTAGTTTTTACCCAATCAAGATTTTGGTTTTATAAAAACCATTTTTTGCCAATCAAGTTTTTTAGTAAATAGATTCCCTAAAATTTAGGAAAACTAGTTTTCAAAATTTTAATCAATTTATGAAGAAAAACAAAAACCCATTTTTGTGGGTTTTTAATAATAAAAACCAGTTTTCTTCCTTTTTATTAGAAATTTGTACAATTTAATTAACTAATAATTAAATAATAATATTTTATAAAGATAAAAGTCTAATACAGTTTTTGGTAAAAAAAATATATCATTTAAGCAATAATGTGTAATTTATTTGTTTTCATGTCAACATAATATTGTACACGTATATATAATATTAATTAATTGCAATTGGTTATGCATTTCTTTAAATAAAATTATTTAATAATTTCAATAAATATTAAAAATTAAACAATAATTTAAATTATAAAACATAAAATTTCATTAATCAAATATAATATATTAACTTGAAAAATAAAAAAAAATTCCATTCAAATTTTATAATTTCAAGTTATCAAGAAATTCTATAAATAATTTTCATATTTTAGTATTTCATAATTTATAGATATTTTATGATTTATAATTTAGTATAATATAAATTTATTAAAAATATAATAAATAAAACATGTTAATGTATATTGTATTTTTAAATAATAATCACTATATTTTAATAGTAGCTATTAAATGTTATATTTCTATTTTTGCTTTATTATTTTAAAATAATGTATTACTTATTTCTTAAAAACTTTAAAAACCACAGAAAATCCAGAACCCAAAACCAAAATCTATAAACTAAAAACTAAACCAATAGCTGAAAATCAAAAATAAAAAGCAAAAATCTAAATCTAAAAACTAAAATCTAAAAACAAAATCTAAAAACTAAAAACTAAAAACTAAAACCGAAATTTAAAAACTAAAAACTATAGCAAACAATCATCACCTAAGATTTATGGCGATTGAATTAATTGGTTTCTTATTTTTTTTGGTTAAATATGATTTTGCGGTGTTCTAGAAATTATTCTAGGTAATAAACCCTCTAAAATTATGATGATTACTTTTAAAATTGATTAAATAAATATAAATAAATATAAATAATGAATTTATTTTAAAAAATAATTTATAATATTTGCTACAAAAATATATTATTTATAATTTATAAAAATAAATATTATAATAAAAAAATCTCATTAATATTAAAAATAGGATGAATTTTTATTATTTTTAAATCGTGATAATTTAATATATTTAATATATTGCAATAATTTGTAAACGTCTAAACCGAATAACTAATTTTAGCGTTAAAAATTGAGTTACCTTTAGCAACACTAATTTGTATACATACTTTCCAAATTGGTAATTGATATTTGATTTTATCTTAGCAAATTGTTTTCTTTTTGATTTTAGAATATACTGTAAAACCTCTATAAATTTTAGCCCTGAGAGATTTTTTACTTTAAAAATATTTTAGGATACTCCCAAATTTTTTTGTCATAAATACATTATCTAAGAAGAAAAATGATTAAAATAAAATTTATTAAATAGTGTAAATATATATTTATATCTTTATGGTTAACTAATCTAAATTTATGGTTATGAGTTGGGGTTTTGAAAGTATGTTTAAAAAAAATTAAAAGTAATTATTAATAATTTCAGAAATAAAGCTTACTTCGTTCATATTTTTTTTGAGGGATATTTTGTTGACAATAATTTTGAAAAAAAAAATCTATTCTATAGAATTATTATTATTATTTAATGAAACAGCCCATTAGAGTATATACATATCTAATTTTAACAAAATGAAAAAGAAAAGGAAATATCTAAAGCGAGAAGACCGTTTATCTCTGTGGGAGTGCGATGAATTTGAGCGTGAACAGATGCATCGGCGGTGGAGGTTTCATCGGTGGATTTTCGAGTTGCAGAATGATTCATGGTAGTGGTAAGTTTCCTCTCTTGTTTTATATTGTTTAGCGTTAAGGAAAAACTATGGAGAAACTCACAAAGCAAGAGTAATCTGGATTAGATTGTGATCATGATTATTAGTGTTTGTGTCCGGTGGTGATCAAGATATGAATTTAATGGCTCTGGGGGAGTCGAAACTGGGTTGTGTTGTCCTTACAACCACCACATGTTAGTTATCTTTGTAACCTTAATTTCATAAGCACTGGTTTGAAATTGACAACTGCTGCAGTGAAAGGTATAGATAGTTCTGTTAACTGACGAACTCTAAGCCATTGTTGAACTTGTTTACTACAGAGAAAAGGTTGGTCCGTGTTGCCAAGAATTGTGAGCCTCAGAGAGGGAGAAGCTTAGGGTCTGATGCTGTTTCTTTACTGAAGAAAGAGAGCACACTTGCCATGTTTGGTAGTGGTTTAGTAGGAGGTAATGTTACTCTATTTCACCTATTTATTCTCTAACTCTTAACTTTGGAGTCACAAATAAGATTCTTTTAAAGCGTAGTTTATGAGAAAGCTTATGGAAAAACTAGCAAAGTATGCTGAATTTTTTTCATATAATTGTGAACACCTCTTTTTGTTTTCTTTTTCTTGGTTTCTCAGTGGCAAACTTGGTAACACTTAGCTCAGCAAAGGCGGCAGACTTGAAAATGGTTGTCGTGGTAAGGTTTTAATCATAGACTATCATCTTTCCTTAGAGATTGTTTTTGTACTTTTGTGTTCTCTTCACTGGTGTATGTTACTGTAGGCTAGTTCAGTTATTTTGTTCACATCTTAAGCTAAATAGTTTATTGAGAATGTCTAAGATTGTTTTTTTTTCTCTTTTGCTTTTCTCCTTGGTGCAAAGCCAAAGGTAAAACTTCAGAGAATCTGTATATATATAGGACATTGTGTGGGGGTTTGATCTGATTATGATTTTTTTTTGTTTGGCGCAAATTTGCCTATGCTTTTCTGCCTTGAGATGCTTCTGCTTGAAGGACCATTATCTGTTTGCAGTTTACTTGTACAGAAACTAATTATCCTCTTAAGACAGGATCAAGCCACTTCCGTTTACATCTTGGCTGAAGGAACGCTGGGAGATTCGCTAGGAAACTTCTTGTATTCAGCTAACCAACAAGCTAATGAAGCTGTTCAGGACCAGCTCTCAGCTCTCAGTGTAACAAGGTTTATATCTCTGCTTCTTTCTCATGCCTGAGAGTTTTGACGAACGAGTTCTCTGACTCTTCTGCTAATTTACCCCCCTCTTGTAGTTTGGCAGTAATATTTGGGGCAGGACTTGTGACAAGTCTTTCTCCATGTACACTCAGTGTTCTGCCTTTGACACTTGGTTATATTGGTATGATAACTTATCTCAAGTTTTTGAATTTCTCACAAGCTGTAGATTGAATTTTTAGTTGGATGCTCTAATTCTTTTGTCACTGGTTCTTAATGTGGCTGTAACATATAGGTGCATTCGGGTCTGGCAAAAGCAGATCTCAGGTTAGTGTCACTTCAGATCAGATTTCTATAATAGCTGTCGTGTTATGAGTTAGTAGGATCGATGTCATTGTAGTAAAATCAAAACGTCTTAAAAGGAGCTAAGGACAAGTTCTCTTAACCACTTGTTAGTCACATTTATAATTCTCGGTAACATTTTCAGCTCTCCATGCACTTAGGTTATTGGAGATGCACTTGCTTTCTCACTGGGATTAGCAACTACCTTAGCACTTCTTGGGATAGTAGCCTCTTTTGCCGGAAAAGCCTATGGACAAATAGGACAAGGACTACCAGTAGCTGCATCAGGTCTGGCTATTGTAATGGGTCTCAATCTCCTTGAGGTACTTTGGTTATATCATTAGTACTTTTCATTAGCATCAGTAGCATTGCCACGTCCAACAACAATCTCTTTTATTCTCCTCCTACAGGTAATCCAACTTCAGCTTCCATCTTTCTTTGACAACTTTGATCCTCGTGCTGCAGCAGCAAACTTCCCATCTAGTAATCCTCCTAAGATAAAATCTATTTTGGGGTTTTGGACATTAAACCGTCCAGTACTTTTGTTGTCTGTAACACTTTTGGTGACAAAATGTTTTGTTAGGTGTACAAGCGTATCTAGCGGGTCTCACATTCGCACTTGCTGCATCACCTTGTAGTACTCCAGTTCTAGCCACCCTTCTTGGCTATGTGGCTACTTCCAGGGTAATTCTGTTTTTAATATGAGAGCTAGTGAATGGGTTATAAATCTTTGATGGTGGTTGTGAAATACAGGATCCGGTAATAGGTGGAAGCTTACTGTTAACGTATACAACAGGTTACGTTGCTCCACTCATCCTCGCTGCTTCTTTCGCCGGAGCTTTACAGGTACCATGTGTTTCTTTTACTCTTGACAAATAGTCAAAACTGTAAAATTAGTAGTTTAGGTTTTAAATTTTGTGAAGCATCTCGTATTCACCATCTCTTGAACGTCTGCAGAGCTTACTTTCGTTTCGAAAAGTTTCTGCATGGATCAATCCCATAAGGTATGTCTGAGTTTGAGGCCTTCTAAAGCCACAAATGATTTTCATATTTTGTTAGTTTACTGTTTCAATTTTCAATGGTTTTTTTTTGTGCAGTGGTGCTCTTCTACTTGGAGGAGGTTTGTATACTTTCTTGGATAGGCTTTTCCCTGCTGCTACTATGGTCATGTAAATATTTTCAACTCAGAAGAAGAATCACATACTCAGTTCTACCAAAAAAGAATGTAGTAGTGTGTATATAGTATTATAGATATATTGATTAATAACGTAAAATCTTAAATAAACAAACAAACAGTGCATGCGATTACTACTCACTAGTCTAGTCTTTGTTCACATGTTATCCTTTCATCTTAAACCATACGAAAAAAATGTGATTTTAGACGGGCCTAGAAAGTAGAAATGTAACAATCATACACATACACATACACACACACACACAAGTCATTTACAGCTAAGTAGTTCTACAAAAGAGTCAACATTTGCGACTGTGCCGGTGCCGTCCCTTTCTCTAAAGAAAAAAACACGAATATTTTATTTACAAACGAGTCCCTATATTTTTCATTTCGTTGTACTTAGCCAAAGACTCTAATCTTTGCAGTCTCATCTCTTCATTGAACTTTTCGATAAACGCTTCCACACGACGGTTCAGCTCTTCCTGACCCGGTGACGCCTCACGTTTCAGCGCCGTAGGGGCATTAATGTCATCCCAGTTCTCAGACTTGGTCATCTTCTGTTTGGCGCTCGAGCTTTGCACGTGCGACCTTTCTTGCCACGTGTCGGATTTACTCAAGTGTTTCGTTAACGGCGTCGAGTGTCCTTCCGTTATCTTCTTCCACGTCGTCTCCAGCGTGTCGTCCCTCGTCGGTTGCTTTTTATCACCAACACCTGCAAAAAATTCGGAAAATTGTAATTTACGATTTTACCCCTCTAAGAAACTCGAATATTCCGGCGGAATCTATATACCTTCTGCACTCATTTTAAGCGACTTTTGTTGACTGTATCTCGGCGGCTTCCTCGTAAGCTTCACCCTAGAAATATCCGGCGAATCACTCTGCTGTCTTGTCTTCTCCATCTCCAGTGCCGACCAAACACTGCTCGGTTTTGGCTTCTCCGGTTCCGACCAATCACTCTTTGGTTTTAGCTTCTCCGTCTCTGGCTGCTTATCATCATCGATGACTTGAGGGACATCTTCCACCGTCGGATCATTGTCCACAAGTTGGGTATAATCAAGAGCCACGTTTAAGTAACCGGTGTTGATATCAGAAGGAACCGGTACTACCGTCACCGGCGTAACTGCTTCGGAGAAGTCGATGTTGGAAGAAGATTTGTGAGTGAGCTTAGATGTAGCGACGATAGAGACGATGATAAAGTTGATGACTAAGTAAAGATACGGTGGCTTAAGGAGGAACACTGTGTTATCGTATATCATCGGACAGCAAGAGGACACGAAATGCGAGACTGAAGGAACGGTGAAATTAACGGCCATTAAAACAGAAAAGACGCCGACGATGATGACGGTGGCTGCCGTTTTGAAGGAAGAGGTGGGGAGAAGAAGAGCCATGGTATGTAAGTGCGGTGGTTCTTATCTACAAAAAAGAAGCTGAGGTGTGTGCATTTATATATATTTTTAAAATAAATAGATTTAAAATGTGGTCCTTATTGTGTGGGCTTTCCACAGAATCAGAAGTGGGCCATGTACATACGGTTTGGTGATGACGCTTAATTGAGTTACACGTGGCCGTTTGGACTTTGAGGCTTTTGCTTGAAGTTATATAGCAATAAAATGTGAATAATTCATATGGCATTAAGATACGAGAGAATCTATCTACTTAAGTACGTACCGGGTCTACTGATAATATTAAAAACAATACATAGGTTACAATGAAATTTTAAATTCACTATATCTCTTATAACTAATTAAAGTAACTAAAAAAATACCGTCAATTTAACGATGTTCCAACAAAACCCTAATCTTAAATTAAAAATTTTAAATCCTAAATCAAAACCTAAACCCTAGATCCTAAATCTAAAAATAAATTTTAGACCATAAACCCTAGATTCTAAATTCAAACCCTAGAGTTTAGAGTTTGGATTTAAAAATTATGGTTTAGGGTTTAGAGTATAGGATTTGGGTATGAGATTTAGGATTTAGGATTTGGGTTTAAAATTTAAATTTAAAATTTAGAGTTTTGATTTAGGGTTTTACAATAGCGTTAGCGTCGTTAAAATTGACGTTATTATTTTTTCAGCTATTTAATTTTTTTTTAAATAATTTTTTTTATTTAATAATTTATGTAACATTTTGATTGGTTAAAAGAATTGCAATGAATTTAAAGGTTCATTAGGAGGTGAGCCTAAGTATTGTTCTAATATAAAAATGTTACTTTCTTATGTTCTGCACTATATAATCCCATTTGAAAATGTAAATATGTTACCTTTATGTGTCATGATTTATAATCATAGGGAACTCTTATTTTTAAATTATTTTTTTGAAACTGGCTTAAAATTTGAAAAAAAAAACAATGAGCTTAAGACCCATAACTTGTAGAAAAAAAATACAATAACTAAGCTAATTGCGAGTCTTTAATTTGAGGATAGATACATTTACTGATGAGTGGTTATTTTTAGGTTTTGTAGAGGCCATTTTCATTGACACTGGAAAATCAATTGTTGAAATCCAGAGTGAGAATGAGAATTATGATAAGTGTGAATGATGCTTTGGATAAAGACATGCAGATCTCAAAATAAAATAATTGAGAATGGATGTATACGTTACGCCCATCCTTTAGTTCTAACGTTCAATTTTGTTTGCATATATTAATAGTAGATTTGATTTGACCATTCAAATCCGTGAAAGTTGTATATCGCATTACGGGTCAACAATGCACAACAAAAATTCGACCGACCATTTTTGTATTTATGTGTGCTTGACACTGATTGATCTTTGTTATTTTTTAATTACATAAATAAAACTCAATATTTACATCCAAAGCTCGGTCCAGGACCGACATAATTTTGCTTTTAATAACCAGATGTTATAAACCTAAAATTGAACTTGGTCTCATGTACGTTGGATTATCATAGTATGTTTGCATTATATATAGGTCGATAGACAAGAATGTGGTGAAGATAATATTAACAAATGCAACGTATAACTTACAAGTGAAAGATCGAGTGATGACTTGAACAAATTATCACAATTTGACCATTTTAAACTATCATAACTATGGTTTGCTAGTATGGAAGTAACACAACTACTGCGTAAAAACTCTTTGAACTGTAATTTTTTTTATTGGAAATGTTAATTAATAATTAATAATTACTATATAAGAAATTATAAGAAGCAACTAATAGTGTTGAAGTGGTTCACGACATCTTCAAAGGTAAACGAAGGTTGGCGAGAGGGAGGTACAAACAAATTGTGGTGAAGGAGAGGAGACTGAGCTTTAAGCCACTTGACCGAAATGCCAGAACTATGCCAAACTCAAGCCTTTTAAACGTTAAAACAGCCGTCCATAACATGTTCAACATCAACACGTCGCCTTTACTTTATACTTACCAATAAAGGTAGATAGCTTTTTGTTTGAAAGGAGTTTTGAACCTTTTTTTTTTGCTTAAACAAGTCTCAAACTTCACACAATATACAATTTGGTATAACTAATTAAAAACATTAAGTGATTGTTGGATTTTTTGTTAACATGTTAGATTTGGGTCTTAGCTAATGTTTTCATACCCAACCTACAATGAACCGGTAAACTAAAAATGTCAAAGTAGACTGCGATCTATGGGTTATGTCCAAATAACCCAGTAGCGGAGCGAATCTGAACATGTATATAAAAATCGCCAATCTACGACGGGTCAAAATCGAATCCGCTGCGGGTTGGACTATTTAGACGCAAATTGACCCATTTAACATTTTAAAATCTAAAAAGTTTGAAAGAATATAAAGATTATTATAACTTGAGACATAAATGTTTTCTTAAATATATAGGACAAAAAACAAGAATATACAAGACATTTAATTAAAACTATATTTTATATTTGCACAATACAAATAAGCTTTATGTTTTTGTTAGCAACTTTAGAATCTAATTATTACAACAAATACAAAGAAGTGAATGCTATAATTTTTGGGCACAAATGTTGAATGACAATTTAAAATAAACATATTATATGTAAATAATTTAAAGAATAATGGTGTTGTAAGATATATTTGTTTATACTCTTCTTTTTTATAATTTTTCTATCATTTCTTTTTGAAATGAACGTTGTCAAGATAATGAATATTATTTACAAAATAAAAACTTTATGAATTTTTTTATAAACACACTCGTTCTAAAATAACATTCATAACATAGAAACTACATAATATATTTTAAACAATAAGAGTAGAGACCAGTAGGTTGGTCATCAAAACCGCCTAGTTATGTGAGACGCGCTTGGACATATATATACAAACCGTAACCTGTAGTGGGTGGGTATGTGCTGTTCGTAAAAAAATGAATTCGCTACGGATTGGGCTATTTGGACGTGAGTTAACCCATCTGACATCTCTATAGTAAACTTTATGACCCGTAAATAATCCGATTTGGATTTAACGGAATACCTGTTAATTAAAATTTCAGTAAAATCTTAAAACCTATGACCCGACACTCGTTGACCCGATAAAAACCAAGAATTTTTTTTGATAATACTTCTTAAAAGTTTTGCTTAAATTTTTATACACCTTTTAATCTTATACAAATTGAATAAACTACACGATTTATTACTCTTTAGATTTAATGAAATTTTTATTATATCATTCAAAGAAAATAAAGAAAGTGGTAATAAAAACATCATAATCTATTGATATGACAATAATAGACTATTATCTTATTTTATTATTGATAGTCTATTGTAGATTTATATTTTTTTGTTTATAGTAGATCTAAATTTTAATTTTTTAATTTTATTGAATTTTTTATTATCTTATCTTAGTCAAATTTCTTATTTGTCATTAAAAGTTACTCAAATAAATTATTATTTTTCGACGGATGAAAATTGAAATTAAAACTAAATTTAAATATTTAATTATATTTTGTAAATAAAACCTGCATTTTTGATATCATCTTATATTCTTAATGATTAATAATATTACGTTTATATATAATTATAGTTTATTAATCAATTGACCTCCGGTTTAAACGCGGTTGATCCAATGACCTGGTGATTCAAAGAGTAATCCAGTTCATTGTCCTCATTGAGTTTTAAAACATTGGGATTAGGATTAACACGTATCTTAGATAGAGTATGTATACATAATTTGTTACAGAATATAATCTGCAAAGAAAAGAAGACAATATAATTTTTTTATTGTATACATTTAAAACAACCATATTATACAATATGGATAAAATCTTCTCTTTCTTCTGAAGAATCAAATCCGAGACTACAACAAAGTTTCAAAGAAATAAAATTGTTCAACAGAAAAACTGTCCAGATATGAATTGTATATATCTTTTTAATTCTTCAAATTTTAAGACAGGCGATACCGAAAAAGTCCCTATCTTGATCAATGTTTTGTGAACATTCCATCCATCAAGGATGAGAAATCAAAGTCTTTGCCTGTTTGAGAAGATGATGTAGTGCTCGTTGCCGATGATGATGACTGAGGTTTAACCGTTGTGTTTGGGGTCATTCCATTAGCCGCAGGATTAACTTGACCCGTACTGTAGAAACTGCATTAGTTACACACAAAAACAATCAACAAATCTTTTTTCCGACAATATACTTCCACAGATGTCACATATTGATAACTGTGGAAGCTCACAGAACAAGAGAGCACCTATTCACAAGTCCGGTTATATCAGAGAACATTAAATCTTTACGTTCAAAGGCGAACGCAGATTTAATGAGAGGGGTACAGTTCACTTATCTTTATAGATGATACAACCAGAAAGCAGTTTTATGTACATACCTGGATACTGGATATTGAGGAGTGCTCGCTTGCGGTTGTGCAGGTCTCATGTTCATGTTTGCGTTCATGTTCATGTTCTAAAGTTATGGCGATATATAACAAGGAGTAAGACTCGGTGAAAATTTTGCAAGAACTTGGTCAACGGTAGTTAAAATCTTGATAAAACAAAAACGAAAGGGAGACACTTACTTGCATAAGTTTCTGGAGATCAGCTTGGCCAACTCCTGGGTTAGTCATTCCAGGGATCTGGTAGCCACTGTTTGACCAATTTGCGGACGCTAAGTTAAGAGCATTCGCAACAGCTTGCTGATTCACACCGTTTGGAGTCCCTCCTGCAGCTTTTGCTGCTGCCATGTAAAGGGCTTGCTGCTGAGCAAGCATAGCAACCTGTTGCTGATGCATGGCAAAAGGCGACACTATATTCGTCTGTAACAAATGAAAGACACAAGAGTTATATCACTTGACTTTGGTCTGGAATTTCTTTCAAATGCCCAGTGTTGAAATACTCCAAGTAAGTGATATAAAGACACAACATATAGGTCTTATAAAAAATAAAAATAAAAACATATAGGTCTTATGTTGGAGGTATCAGTCATGCTCATATAGAAAGGTAAACCAAATAAAGCAGTAAATATGAGAAGAGTATACAATTAACTTCAGATTACCTTCTCAAATAGGCTCATGATATCGCCTTTCACATCTTTCTGTGGTGCTTGTTGGGCTACTAAAGTAGGTGTGTCTTTAAACAAATCCTCGATGCCAGTAGCTGGAGGAGAACTGCTCTCATCAGGCTTTGCTGTGACACTTTTCTCTGCTGTTTGACCATTTCCAGCCGCTGCAATTTTAGGATTCAGATATTAATAGATTACTCTAAAGCACTCTCTAGAGAAGAAAGAGTAACACAAAATTTACAAGGATATGCATAATATGCGACAATGATCATGATTAAAGTAATGCACATGCTAGAATAGATACATACACTGAAAGCCAGCCCAATTGTCATCAGCAGGAGCAGCCTCTGAGGTATTTGCAGCCGGATCATCCACTGATAGCATGTTAAAGAGGTCAGTAGCAAAATCCACCTTTGGAGGTTCTGATACGGGTGCAACATTAACTGCTTGTTTCGTCTCCACAGGAGCGGCTACAGATTCTACTTTCTGCTGTGGCTTTATAACCTATCATTTTTAGCATCATGTATCAGAAAGACCAAGCTACAGATACTTTTATTAAGACTGAAAATTCACGCTTTGAAAGATTATAATGCCCTAGAAACAAAGTTATCTACTAGATGGAAGAATACAAGGTCTGACATCTAAATAATCATATGCATTACTTGTGATATCCTAAAGTTATTAAATAAGAACATGGCATGGGGAAATTTTGATACTTATGGGTAACTAAAGGCACTAATTAAGACAACATATTGTCCGGATAGTATGTTTGGTACCTGACCAGGTCCCTGGGGAGGCACGGGAAGACTTATCCTCGTTGCAGATACACTATATCTTGTTCTAGGTGCCTGGACAGTTTTCTTTTCCTCAAACAAATTTACAGGACTACTACTGTGTCCATGCTCATATCCAGGGGCAGTCCTCTCCACAGATCTCCGCCGTTCCTGCTCGACTCTTGGGGGTGATCTAGCCTTTTCACCTTTAGAAACCCATCTCTTCTCTTCATACCTAGAAAAGTCATGTCCCAAGAATTAGTTTAATGTCATATGAACTGAGGCTGAGGGTTATGAAAATTGAAAAGGGAGAGACATACTTTGCACGTATGAAATTCTCAATTCCAACTCTATCGTAGTTTGGGGGTAGCTCAGCTTCCCAGTAACTGTTTGCTCTCTCGTTTCCCATAGCTGCATGCAAATAAAAGGTTATATACTTTTACATGGCGAACCTAATCTGTCTAAACTTGGACCACATACAGAGCATCAATTTTCAAAGACACTCACAATGAATGAATGCAACCTGCTCCGGGAGCCATGTGTCCAGAGTGGCAGATCGAACCTACACTCATCAAGCATCGCTAGAAAAAGTAAGTCTCTTATGCTGCTAAGGTTGAAATCGACTTGACAAGAAGGACACAGCTCATTATAAGACATCAAAAGACGACTTGAGTTACGTGTATAAACTGGATAAATGAGATTTCTTTTCTAGTTAGGGAAGGAGTATCAAAGAAAAGCAGAGAGATTTGATGCACTCAAGTCAGAGTACTCAGCTACAATACTAGATGAAACCGAAAAATATGAAAAAAAATAGTTGAAAAGAAAATTCGAGCTAGAGGGAATGAGTCTAATACTAACAAGAACACTGAACTAAGATCTGAGCTTTTGTATCGAAATGCCGAACCGAGAAAACAGGTGTGGATAGGAAACTGAGAGAGGACCTTTGATATGTGTACACCGAGACTCCTGTGAATCCCAGAACATTGCATGCAGATAAAGATACCTAAATTAACACTAGCCCACCTTGGACCTCTGCAAAACAAATGGAATATAGTATTAGCCAAGTATCATAATGCTGATAATTCACATTAGCGAAAAAACATACTTTGTTTTGCAGTCAGCACATTCTCTGTTCTCTGGATGTTTCAGAAGCCCCTCAAGAATCTGCAATATAAGCAGCACCAAAACTAAGGGGAGTCTTCAAGCGATAGACAAGATAAAAAGAAATCGTAAAGAGAATACACCAAACAACTATAGACTATATATCAATTATCAAATAATAAATCTGAACCGAACACAAAGAATTGTCATGTTCAACAAACCAAAACGAATCAAAGGTCTTATTAACTAGAGGCTTAAATATATATAATTTTAGGAATCAAAATAGAGTAACAAGAAGAACAAATATGTATATAAAGAGTATTCAGGTTCTAAAAGATCTATAGCTAACTACTGCTAGCAACTCATACAAGATTCAAGCTATATCAACATACTGTTCGATTCATCCAAAATCAAGAAACAGAACACGAGTTTCTACAGAAACACAAAAGAAAAAAAACTTAAACGAGATTGTATCTCTTGTATGTGGTGATCAGGACAAAGAAAGAAAATTGTTTCTGTAAGGAAAATTCAGTAAACCAACCTTTGCTAGAATTATTTGAAAAAAAAAACACGATGGTGATCAGTTATTATTGTCCCTCTAAAGACAAATCGAAATGGATCGAACCTCACCTAACTACAAGAAAATCGAATAAAAATGAACCAAGTCTGATAAAAACACAGATCCAGTCGAATTAAGATCTTCCATGGTTAATCATCGATCACAATATATGATTACAAATCCGCATAGCTCAGAGAAAAAACAAAAACAATCTGAGATTTCGAGAGAGAGAGACCTTTCTGTGGCGGGCATTAAGCTCCTTGGAGACGTTGGCTTTCTCGTTCATGTTTTGGATAATGGAGACTAGGAGGAGAATCGCTAAAGACGATGAGCTGAAGAAGAAAGCCAAAAAAAAAAAAAAAAATCTGCTGGGAGACGACAAGGTCAAAACGGTCTTTCCACCTTCTGCGCTCTACCAATCTCTCTCTCTTATATTTCTTGGGGTCAATGCTTTTTGGACCGTTCAGATTATAGGTCTGGTTTACCGTTCGGTTTTTCTTTCCTTTTCGGTTTTGTTCTGTTAACAATTTTTATTTATGTTTATTTTTTTTCCCGTTTTTGTGTTATCGAATGTTTTATTAATAAAGTACGGTGAAATAATTTCTTCTTGTCTAAAACAACTTGGTGTTTATATTTATCTTTTGGCAGCATCCAATTTTAAAAGATCATGTAGTATTTAGATGTTGAGTTGTTCCGAACTCGTTACTGATTTACATAGAAAAATAAACTATTACTTCTTATCTTTTTGACAAGAGAGTTTTTTACACATATTTCTAATTCTGATAATATGAAAGATGTTAAACCCTGAAAAAACTATCTCGTAAAAATATCTCAGAAACAAACTCCGACCAATAACTTGTGTTTATGAAAATACACATTCGATAATTATATTTATTTTTAATTTTAGTATGTTAATTATATACATAAAAAGTTTTTAATTTAAAAGTTAGTGCATTTTTATTTAATTCAAACATTTTTAATTAATGATATTTTGAAATTGTTCTCTTTGTGTGCTGGAATAAAAATATATTTTAGTAGTGTTTCTCAACTATGAATTGATTATCTTTTTTTACAAAATTTTGTGGACTAGAATCTTTCTTACTCGGAATATAACTTACTACTTACCATTGCAAAATGTGCGAGTACGTAGATTCTGACTTATCAGTTATCAAGCATATCTCGATTTATTTGACTTTTTTCCCGGTTAAGTGGTTGACTATTGGCCATATAAGACAGAAATTAGAAAGTGGGAAATAATCACATGGCCATCTCATCTGTTAGTCTGTTTCCACTTATGGAGTTGTTGTACTGATTCCAGTTTCTTTGTTTATTTTGTGATGCTTTTGGGACATATTTTATTCTGTAAGATTTCATCTAATGTAGTGTTCCTGTGAAAACTTAAAAAGAAAAACCATTTTAAACAATAATTAATTATCTCAAGGGTTCCTAAGATTCAACATGACTTTGGTTGTCATGCGAACCAACAATTCGACAGTTCTCGAACTAATGCATTGTTGGGATTGGCTCTGAAAAATGATTTTCATAATGCTTAGCTACTACACTAGTTTGGTAGAAATATGTACTTAATAGATCATATATTAATATACTATGTAGTGATTGAAAGATTCAAGCTTTTACTGAATATTTCTGTTGTATTCAACTCAAGTTTCAACATTTACATAAGACCATTATTTATACTGAAATTAGTAAGCCCTAATGTCCTAGCCACATGGCAAGATCATATTTACTCTAAAGATCAAGGGCTGCAAATCGATTATAAAGTTTTAGGCCATTAATGTCTTCTCTGCAATCTTTCGTCATCTTCTGCAACTGTACTTTGCTTTTCTCCTTCTTATCCTCAACTCTTCTCAGTAACCGTTGCGCGGTTCTTTTGAAATCAGCAGATGGGCCCGTGCTGTGTGATTGGCGTTTGGGCTTTGTTTCAACGTGGCCCATCTTCTCTCTTCCATTTTGCTCAGTGACCAACACGCTGCCGTTTGATACTCTATGATCAATATGCCCCCGCAAACTTGGCGTGGATGAAGAAGTAACGCCGAGTTTGAACCGAAGAGTATCAAACGCCTTGTAGACAAGTGGTTTTGTGCGAATGTCAGCTAGTTGATACTGAGCAGGAACATGCTTTACTATAAGAGCACCAAGTGCCACCCTTTCTCGAACATAATGGAAATCCAACTCAAAATGCTTTGATCTTTTATGAAAAGCAGGGTTAGCTGTAAGATGTACTGATGACAGATTGTCACAGTAGAGTTCTGGAGTCCTTGATAATGGAACTCCGATTTCCCGTAAGATAGAGCAAATCCAGCTGAGTTCCGAAGCTGTTTCCGACAATGATCGATACTCTGCTTCTGTAGAGCTTCTTGAGACCGTTGGCTGCTTTTTGGATGACCAGGAGATGATGTTCTTTCCAAGAAAGGTGCAGAAACCCCCAGTTGATCTTCATGTAACATGACAACCAGCCCAATCACTATCGCTGTATGCAGACAGATTGAAGTCTGTGTCCTTGGTAAAGTTAACTCCCATTGATACAATACCTTTCACATAGCGGAGAATTCTTTTGAGCAGCAAATAATCTGAGAGTGTTGGTTCATGCATCTTCTGGCAGACATAATTAACTGAGAATTGAAGGTCCGGTCTTGTCAAAGTGAGGTACTGCAACTTTCCTGCTAATCTCCTGAAGTACGTTGGATTTTCGAACTTGACGTCTTGATGTGGAACTTTGCTCAGCTGCAGAGGCAGAGGAGTTGAAACTGATGCACAATCGGACATTCCTGCAACAGCCAGGAGATCAAGTGCGTATCTCTCTTGAGATAAAAACAACCCTGTTTCATGAAATTTGGCTTGTATACCCAGAAAGTAATGCATTTGTCCGAGGTCTTTCATGCGGAATTGAGTGTTGAGATCATGGAGTAGCGTAGTGAGAACTTCAGAGTTGTTTCCTGTCAAGAGCATGTCATCCACGTACAGAAGAAGCATGATAATGTTGTTTCCTTTAGTGTAGATGAAGAGTGACGGATCTTTAACACTGCACACAAAACCAAACTCAAGTAAGTATGTGCTAAATTTATCAAACCATGCTCTTGGAGATTGCTTTAACCCATATAAAGACTTATGAAGCAGGCAAACGTGATCAGGCTTTGTTTTGTCAACAAAACCAGTTGGTTGCCTCATGTACACAATCTCATGAAGATCACCATGAAGGAAAGCATTGGCCACATCCATCTGTTTAATTTCCCACTGCATCACTGTTGCAATATGCAGAACCAGTCTCACTGTTGTTGTTCGAACCACTGGACTATATGTCTCCAAGTAATCAATCCCTTCTTCTTGACCACAACCTTGAGCAACAAGTCTTGCTCTCAAAGACTTTACTGTTCCATCTGCGTTATACTTTGTCATGTATACCCATATGTTACCCAGGACATTCATGTCAGACGTATATGGGACCAGTGACCACGTATTAGTTGCTTCACAGTTTCTAATTTCTTCAGTCATTGCACTGCTCCAACCTGAGTGATTCAACGCCTCGGTGACCGTTTTTGGCTCTGGACTCATTACCTTAGTTGTTAGCAAAGCATATTTGGGGTTTGGTTTCACAATTCCTGACTTCAATCTTGTCTTCATAGGGTGATCATTGACAGGAGCTGTGGAATGAGAACGTGCTGGTGTAGAGACTGGTGAAGGGAGTCGTGAACAATCAGCCGATGAGCTTTCTATGTCTGAACCAGTCTGGAGCAGCACTTGACACTTCTCGGCTGGAGCTGAAGATAAATCCGTCGTCTCTGCTAAAGTTATTTCTAGTGTGATAGAAGATGCACACTGTGGTTTGTAGACAGGCACATTCTGAGATACTGAGACTACACATGAAGGATCAACATTATCTTCGGCTTGTGAAGATTTTTCAGTAGCAGATGACTGAGACATCCCTTTGTACCATGCTGTCATCAACGGTGTTGCTGCTGTGGGAAGAAGATGTTTGTATCTATCAGCAAATGGGAACTTGGATTCATCAAATAGAACGTGTCGACTAATATATACTCTCCCTGTTGCTGGAAACAAGCATCTATATCCCTTATATTTGTCACTGTATCCAAGAAACACACACGTGAGAGAACGAGGATCTAGTTTGTTTTGTGTGTAATTCCGCAGCATTGGATAGCAAGAACATCCAAAAACTCTTTAACGCTGAATAAGAGGGAGTCTTGTTATGAAGCTTCTCGTAAGGACTCTTGGATATAGATGTGTGAGGGAGCAAGTTGCTGAGGAAGTTTGCTGTTACAAAGGCTTCAACCCAATACTTCTGAGGTGCTTTACTATGAAACAGTAGTGATAGTCCAAGCTCAACAATGTGTCTATGTTTCCTCTCTGCCAAACCATTTTGTTGGGGAGTATGAGGGCAGGACATAAGTTGTTGTATCCCACACTGTTGGAGATGTTGGAGAAACTGATTGCTTATGAATTCACCACCTCCATCACATTGAAAAGTTCCAATATTTGTAAGAAACTGATTCTGGACAAGAGATTGGAAAGCAACGAACACTGAAAAGAAATCTGATTTCCTTTTGAGGGGATACAACCAACTATATCTAGAGAAGTTTTCAATAAGTACTACATAATACTTAAAACCTTGGACTGACACTACAGGAGATGGACCCCAGATGTCACAGTGTATCCTTTCCAGAGGTCTTGAAGCAGCAAACACCGACGAGGAGAAGGGAAGTTTGGAGCTCTTTGCCATCTGACATGATTCACAGAGAGTCTTAAATAGACTATCAAACGGCAGCGTGTTGGTCAACATGTTATTTTTCAAGAGAACTATAATATAACATTAAACATTCATTGAAATATGACTTGGTGCAAAATGTTCCTAAACTAAGATTTCAAATTTATTTATTGTCGAATTAATACTTCAGAACTTAAACTTTTATGTATTATAATTTTAATTAGTTTATTGTTAACCATACAATTTAAACGAGTTAAACCAAATGGTATCATCATCAAAGAACCTTTGAAAACTTCATATTCTTTTTTTTAAAACTGAAAACTGTTTCCATGCTCAATGCAAACGCATTGTCGTACAAAAAGACAACAACCCACCAGTAGGTGGTAAAGAGGGCTCAAAAAAGCAAACAAGAAAAAAAAGAGTAGTACAATGTGGAGGGTCAAATCAACAGGTTGATTAAGTTCCATCATATTGAGAACGTAGCTATGAAGCGTCAATCCTTAGCTTCCTGGTTCAACAAATAACGGAGCCAGAAAGGACCATTGGCAGCAATATAAGATTGAGATCTATGGTCCCGACCCAAGTCACACTGTTAGCTATCACCATGGCCGCTTGGTTTCGCGATGATAAAATATGTTCCACTGACCATTGATTAATGTGACCAAGGAACCCATGTAACTCACTTACTCGTTCCTGGAGATTGGGAGCAATACTTGGATTTAGAATAATTTCCTTTGCTTTTTCTAACGAGGCTTCAAAGAAATT
This sequence comes from Moricandia moricandioides, assembly GCA_905132885.1. NCBI lineage: Eukaryota > Viridiplantae > Streptophyta > Magnoliopsida > Brassicales > Brassicaceae > Moricandia > Moricandia moricandioides. The sequence goes on from CAJHQQ010000289.1 coordinate 31,948, forward strand.
CTATCAAACTTCATTGTTGCCAGAGAATATGTCGTCCTCCAATCCCAAGCAAGCCAAGCCACCCCACACAAGTTATTTGACGATGACCAAGAAGCACCGATGTTACATTTTAAAACACTGTCCATAAGTTTTTGCCACTTACGAGTTGAATGGTGAGCTCCATCTGTAGAAGCCGGAAAACCAAATCGATATAAACGATATAAATAAATCGATGTTAAGGAAATATATGATTCAAAAGATGAGATAAAACGATATGAAAACGTTTAGACATATAGACCATGGAGTCGAGACGAATCTCTTTCCTTAACTCTTAATATTCGCTCCGTAGTGAGACGGACTTGTACGAATTAGAGCCCAGGATACAACCATGATAGACGATTCACGCTTCACACGTGAACGTCCTTACGAACTAATAATCTACGAAATACTCTCTATAAAACTTACGATGGGAGATTGCTGGTTTCGTTACCGATGTGAAAAAGTATTTAAAATGAGAGAGGAGAAGACGAGTTTTTAAAGAGGAGAAAAAGATTTGATTTTCGTAATGGTTGAACCACGTTAGCGAAAATCTCGGAAGTGGAGTTGAGGAACTTTCTCCGCAAGATCTCTTCTCTGTTGACTCGTTCTGATTTATTTCGAACAAACAAACTGTATGTTGTTTTAAGACGAACTACACGTCGTTTAAACACAATCGTCATGTTGTTTTTTGGTCCAAAATGGGCTAAAACATTGAGCTTAATTGGGACCAAAAAGAACATCTTGTAGTGGCCCTGGGGCCACATTTACCTAAGCCCAAGCCCAAGCCCATGCCGAGCCGAGCTGGCCGGACGGCGGTGGCGCGCGCGTGGGGTGCCTCCTCTCTCTAAGCTGTTTGAACAATAACAACAAATGAACATATATATATATATTACTCATGTTGGCTTTGTTTCTCCGATGTGGAACTTTGCTCATCACTTTTATTACATATTTTGGGCTTGTTATGGACAAAACCCATGTCATTCCTTTTCACTTTAGCTTTAAAGCCCAATAGCTATTAATTGATCCAACAATCCCCCACATGAATAAACATAAGCAGACTAAATGAAGTCTCGATAGACTCTAGTTACTATACTTATTCTAATCCTTACTAGATTAGACAGACTTATTGAGAGTGTTTGCGAAAAATTCACTGTGTTTGAGTTGGTGGCATTTTTAAGCCTTGAACCACTAATAGTTAATATCTGTCGAGTTTACTTTACCAGAAAGTGAACATGATGTCTTGAACCAACCGGTGTTTTATGTAAACCACGACAACATGTATAACACAACTTCATTTTCTCGTAGAACTTAGTTCTCTATTGTGTTCATTGTGGCCATGAACTATTCATGGTTTTCATGAGTGAACTTTAGAGAATATAGCCTTGCATTCATTCTCCTAGAAACGGCCTCATTTCACACTCATTAGGTGATTGACCATGAAAAGTATTGAGTAATACTTCACTTTAGAAGCTATGGAATCATTAAAAGTCTATGCTTATCCTTTTCACATTAGCACTTTTATCATCTTGGGAGTTGGGTAGAGATCATAGTCTCAAAGTGCTTTTGGTAGATTTTGTTTGCTTTTGTTTTCCCTTTGAACCTACGTCTTGGGATCTCCAGTCATGATAGGTAGGGTTGCAATCAAACATCCTCATTTGTTATAGGCTTTAAACCCATTCCTTTTGATGATTTAGCAACAATATCTCGTGGCAAACCTTTAGTGAATGGATCTGCTAGGTTGTCAGTCGATTTTATATAATCTATTGTGATTACACCATTTGAGATAAGTTATCTAATGGTTTTATGTCGTCTTCTAATATGACGAGATTTACCGTTGTAGAGATTATTTTGAGCCCGAGCTATAGCTGATTGACTATCGCAATGTATTCGTATAGCTGGCACAGGTTTCTCCCACATAGGAATATCTTCCAAAAAATCCCTAAGCCATCCAGCTTCTTCTGCTGCTTTGTCTAAGGCTATAAACTCAAATTCCATGGTGGATCTGGCTAACAGTGTTTGTTTGGTAGATTTTCATGATATTGTTGCCCCTCCTAGTGTAAAGACGTATCCACTTGTGGATTTTGAGTTTTTAGAATCTGATATCCAGTTAGCATCAATGTATCCTTCTAAAACTGCTGGTTCTTTACCATAGTGAATCCCAAAAGCTTTGGTGTAGCGCAAGTAATTAAGTACTCTCGTTATACCTTTCCAGTATGTATGACCTAGATTACTTGTATCTCGACTAAGTACGTTTACTGCATGTGCTAGATCTGGTCTAGTAGAGTTGGTCAAGTATATGAGACTTCTAATCACTCGTGCATACTCGTTTTGTGAAACCGCTTCACCTGAATTCTTTGTCAAGTGCATTTGGGGATCCAACAGAGTTTTTGCCGTATTATTAAAGTAGTTTTTAAATCTCTCTAATATTGTTTGAGTATAATGAGACTGGGTTAAGATAATTCTATTTGAATTTCTTGTGATTTTAACCCCAAGAATTACATCTGCTAATCCCATGTCTTTCATCTCAAATTTACTTTTGAGCATGTTTTTTGTTTGATTGATGATATCTTTATTGCTTCCAATAATGAGCATATCATCTACATATAGACATAGCAAAACATACGCATTTTTGGTATTTTTGTATTAAATGCATTTATCACATTCATTAATTTTGAAACCATTTGACATCATTACATTGTTAAATTTTTTCATGCCATTGTTTAGGAGCTTGTTTAAGCCTATAAATGACTTTACAAGTCGGCATACTTTGTTTTCCTGTCAAGGAATAACAAAACCCTCAGGTTGTTTCATGTAAATTGCTTCTTTTAAATCAACATTTAGAAATACAGTTTTTACATCCATTTGATGGATTTCTAAGTTTCTTAAAGCTGCGATTGCTATCATTAGCCTTATTGATGTTATTCTCGTTACTGGAGAATAAGTGTCAAAATAGTCAAGGTCTTCTTTTTGTCGGAATCCTTGAACTACAAGCCTTACTTTGTGTAAACCAAGTATTCCATCAGGGTTTAGCTTTCGTTTCATTATCCATCTATTCCCTAATGCTTTGTAGCATGGTGGTAAATTTGTTATATACCACGTATAATTTTGCATGATAGAATCAAATTCACTTTTGACGGCTTCGTTCCAAAACGGATCGTCTGGTGAGGACATGCCTTCTGCCAAAAATTTTGAATCATTTTATACTAAAAATGCCATTAAGAAATCTTCACCAAAATATTTTTTCTTTCGAGCTCTTTTGCTCCTTCTAGGTTCCATTTTCTGAAATATCATTAACAAAAATTTCGACTTTTGACTCAGTTTCTGAAATATCGTAGTTGTCTTTTTTTTTTCGAGTTCGTTTTGAACCTTGTTTTTTCTTGCAAGAAAAAATATTTTCAAAGAATGATGCATTACTTGATTCCATTACTGTTTTTTCATGAATATATGATATTTCATATTTATGTACCAGAAATTGATATGCACTATTATTATTTGCATATCCGATGAAGATGCAATCCATTGTTTTAGGTCCAATAGTGACCTTTTTTGGTGGTGGTACCACAACTTTTGCTAAGCACCCCCACACTTTGAGGTATTTATACGAAGGTAAATTACCTTTCCATAGTTCATATGGAGTTTTGTCAGTTACTTTGTGTGGAATTTTGTTTAGAATATAATTAGTAGTAAGCAATGCTTCCCCCCACATGTTCTGGGGCAACCCAGATTCTTGCAACATTGCATTCATCATCTCTTTTAGAGTTTGATTTTTGTGTTCAACAACTCCATTAGATTCTGGTGGATAAGGAGTTGTAGTTTGATGAATTATTCCATGTTTTTTACAAAATGCATTAAATGGACCATCATACTCGCCTCCTCTGTCACTTCTAACTATTTTAATAGTTGTTTTAAGCTAATTTTCAACCTCGAGTTTAAATTCTTTTAATTTTTCTAAGGTTTCATCTTTTTATGTAATAAATATACATAACAATATTTTGTGCAGTCGTCTATGAAGGTCACAAAGTACTTTTTCCTACCTCTAGTTTGTATGTATTTTAAGTCACATAAATCTGTGTGAATTAAATCTAGAGGTTTGTTAGTTCTTTCAACACGAGGTGAGGGTATTTTTGTGAGCTTAGCATGTACGCATACTTCACATATTTGTTTACTTGTTTTATATTTTGGGATTAAATTTTGATTCATTAATCTTTGTATCAATTTGTAGTTTACATGCCTAATCTTTCATGCCATATATTAAAAGACTCAACCAAATAAGCAATTGGCTCTTTCATTCATTGAAACTTTTGGAGCTACAATTTTCGGAAGGACTGTCATTACATTCATCTTGAGGAGTTCATCCTTAACATACCCTTTTCCCAAATACATCTCATTCTTCCTAATCACGAGCTTATCCACCTCAAGAGTTGTGGCAAATCTATTCTTGCTGAGCAAGGTTCCCGAGACCAAGTTCTTCCTCATGTCAGACACATGCTTCACATTTTGTAGAGTGACTTCACGTTCAGATGTCATCTTCATAATCACCTTGCCGCGGCCTTCAATCTTGGACACAGCAGTGTTCCCCATGAACAGCTTCTCTTGAGTCTTGCTTTTCTGGTAGGTGTTGAACATCGCCCTATCAGTGCAAATGTGGGTAGTGGCACCAGTGTCATACCCCCATTCCTTAGGGTTGTTGCTTTCAACCATGTTGACTTCAGTCACCACTGCAACAAGATCTTCTTTAGTGAGATTCGCCTGAGCCTTCTCATCTCTGATCTTGCTGCGATACACAGCAGTCCTGTGACCAATTTTGTGGCAGTAGTGAAATTTTCCCTTAAATTTCTCTACATTTGCATTGATCTCAATGCCTTTCTTCTTGAAGTTTGGACCAGAAGCCTTCAGAATTGCAACTATTTTGAAAGGTTTTGCAGGAGATCGGGCAATTGCCTTTTCTTTACCTTTCATTTCAGCCACATTGACACTATGCTCTTAGCTTGGAGCAGCTTGTCATCATTTCGGTTTCTGGCTTCCATCTAAAGCCTCTGAATGAGATCTTCGAGTCTCATCTTCTTCTTTTTGTGCTTCTGGTAGTTCTTGAATTATGCATAGCTTGGAGGAAGCTTTTGGATGAAGCTGAGACTTGTGAATGTCTCACAGATGGACATTACTTCAGCAACAATTTCATGGCAAATGAACTAAAACGCTTCCACCTGATCCATTATGGGTTTTGAATCCACCATTTTGAAATCATGGAATTTTGCAACCACATACTTCTGACATCCAGCGTCCTCCCCTCAATACTTCTTGTCCAGTGATCTTCATAGCTCTTTTGACGTGAGAATCTCACAGTAGACTTGGTACAATGGGTCAATAAGGCGACCCAAAATGTATCATTTGCAGATGTAGTCAGAATGCAACCAACTATCAACACTTGCAAGAGTGTACACATCATCAATCCCGTAAAAGACAAGGGGCTTGTCCTCCTGGGTGAGTTTATCCAGCTTCATTGTTGTCAGGAAGAACATCATCTTCTTTTGCCACGTTTTGAAGCCTTTGCCATCAAACTTTTCTGGCATTAATCCTTGAGTGAACAAGCTTGGTACAGTCGGAGGAGTTGGAACTACAACCGGAGCACTTGTGGTTCCTTGAATAGGACCCATTTGATAAAGACCAACACAGAACAAGCTACGACGCGTGGTTTCATCAAAAACATTTCCCACTGGAAGGGTAGGTGTCATTGTTGCAACGGTTGTTGTTGTTGCATCAACAATTGTCATGGTTGCATCACTTTGAGCAGCGTTGAGTGGAGTTTGCGTATCAATGGAGGTGTTGTTAATATCCGTCATTTTTCAGTTGAGAAAACCTGAAAACGGATTAGACTCCAATCAACAAATAACATATTATTTCAAATAAATAATAGTTTAAAATCGATTGTCATTTTTGGTGTTTTTAGTAGATCGCTTAAAGCGTTACAAAGCACCAAATCATATCGATGTAAGTCTGAAAAAAGTTTTGTAAACTCGCTTAAAAGCGTTCACAGAAACCGTTTGTGTAGACTTGTAGATTGTTTCACAAACTCGCTTTAAAAATCTATTGTGAAAACGAATCGTTTTTATAACTTTTTTTTAATGATTGATGTAACAAAAATGTTTCGCGATAGAGCTACAGAGCAGAACGCAAACCGTTTTCAGATAAACAAAAAACATTTCGTGGAAGTGCGTAAAGCAAATCGCAAGCACCATTTCAACATAAAAAATAAACGTTTTATAAATCTTTAAAATCGTATTAAGATCAATCCTATTAAAGCTTATATGTAATAGAAGCGTTTAAGAGTTAAGACTTTAGAAGACGGAAAACCGAATCGATATAAACAATATAAATAAACTGATTTTAAGGAAATATACTTCAAAAGATGAGATAAAACGATATGAAAACGTTTAGACATATAGACCATGGAGTCGAGACGAATCTCTTTCCTTAACTCTTAATATTCGTTCCGTAGTGAGACGGACTTGTACGAATTAGAGCCCATGATACAACCATGATAGACGATTCACGCTTCACCCGTGAACGTTCCTACGAACTAATAATCTACGAAACACTCTCTATAAAACTTACGATGGGAGATTGCTGGTTTCGTTACCGATGTGAAAAAGTATTTAAAATGAGAGAGGAGAAGACGAGTTTTTAAAGAAGAGAAAAAGATTTGATTTTTGTAATGGTTAAACCACGTTAGCGAAAATCTCGGAAGTGGAGTTGAGAAACTTTCTCCGCAAGATCTCTCCTCTATTGACTCGTTCTGATTTATTTCAAACAAACAAATTGTATGTTGTTTTAAGATGAACTACACGTTGTTTAAACATAAACATCATGTTGTTTTTTAGTCCAAAATGAGCCAAAACGTTGAGCTAGGGATGGACACTTTACCCGATACCCGAAGCCGCACCCGAACCCGATCCGAAAAACCCGAACCGAAATCCGAACCGAAGTAGTAAAATACCTGAATGGATATTGTATTAAGTGAGATTGGATATCCGAACCCGAACGGATAATATCCGAATCCGAATGGATATCCGAAAATAACCGAACATATGTATACATACCTTATATTTTTAGTTTACATATCTCAATTTATTTAAAATATTTATATATTGATGTTATACATACTTTAAAATCACATAATATACATATAATTTCGAATAAAATGATTTGATACTCACTTTAAATGTATGACAAGCTTTTTGTTTCATGCATTAACAAAAGTGATATCTAAATTTTAAAAATAATAACGAAATTAGTGTCTTTTTTTTTGAAATGTTATCTCCAAATATATTAATCATTCAATCTATCAAAAATAAAAAATTAATTAAGTGAAATTTATATTTTTATATACAAGAAACTTGAGAAATGAAAATTTTAATTTTTTTTCTTTCAAAATGTAAATATCTGAAAACCCGACCCGAACTAAAAATATCCGAACCCGACCCGAAGTACAAGAATACCCGAACGGGTTCTATACCGAAATACCCGATCCGAACGCCCACCCCTATGTTGAGCTTAATTGGGCCTAAAAAAATATTTTGTAGTGGCCCTAGGGCCACATTAACCTGAGCCGGCCGGACGACGGCGCGCGTGTGGAGTGCCTCCTCTTTCTTAATGTTGTAATTTCTGACGAAGTCATTAAGTAATAGTTAGTTTTTTTGCTGTAGAGGATCGCTATCTGGTTAGGTCTTGACCTCTCCGGGGTGGTCACACGGTTGTCTGACAGGCTTAATTTTTTTTTATGGGTTTATGGATCATAGAAGCAAGGATGAGATTGTCTTTATAGTTTTTGAGTTCTATGTATCTGGTGCTAAGTCTTGGCTTAGAGTGATGTAGAAGAGAACTCTGTGGTTCCTTTATACGTTTCTAGTAGAGGGTAAGTGCAGAAACGATTCACTATATTAATCGGTTTGTGTTGTGATGTGGAATCCTTGTCCGAGGGATTGGACAATGGAGGCTCTGGAAATAATGACACTTTGAGGTTCAGTTTGTTGTTATTACAAAACATTGAGCTAAAGCTTTTTAAGTTGAGAGGATTATGACATTATTAGCTGTTTGGTTTGGAATTTGAGTAGCCAAAACGTGTCTTGCTTATAAAAAGAAAACTGGTTCTGAGATAATCTAAGGAGTTAGTTTGGTTCTTAGTATGGCGAGCACTGATGAAAATTATGTGGAATTCTTTAGGTTCTAATGTTGTAATTTCTGACGAAGTCATTAAGTAATGTAAATATCTGAAAACCCGACCCGAACTAAAAATATCCGAACCCGACCCGAAGTACAAGAATACCCGAACGGGTTCTATACCGAAATACCCGATCCGAACGCCCACCCCTACGTTGAGCTTAATTGGGCCTAAAAAAATATTTTGTAGTGGCCCTAGAGCCACATTAACCTGAGCCGGCCGGACGACGGCGCGCGTGTGGAGTGCCTCCTCTTTCTCCAAGCTGTTTGAACAATGATAACAAGTGAACATATATATATTACTAATGTTAGCTTTGTTTCCCCGATGTGGGACTTTGCTCATCACTTTTATTACATATTTTGGACTTGTTAGACAAGTCCATGTCATTCCTTTTCACTTTAGCATTAAAGCCCAATGGCACCATCTACCTCTGCATCAGTTTGAATGTGATCACTCATCGTAAGCCAGATAGTTGCATCCTCAAAGGCTTTCTCTAGGATCGTGGTAGTTGAAAGCCGTGTCTTCTCAAAGAAAAGAGCGTTTCTTGATACCAGAGATTTCCCATATCTCCTTTGCCACTGGACAGCTAAACAAAACATGACATATTGATTCAGCGCTACCATTGCAGATCACCGGTCATTAACCGTTCTTTCACTGCCAAAGAACCAGACATTGCCTTCCATAGGAAATGTCTGAGTTTTGATGGTGCTTTTGTCTTCCAAAGCTGCTGCCATAGTCGTTTCTTGATGGCAGGTAGAGGAGGTCTTGTTGGGTGTTCCCTTTCCTTGGCTAGTTCCCAAACTTCATAACCGCTTTTTATTGAGTATTGGCCATATTTTGAACATCCTCACTGCAACTTGTCATCATATTCACGACAACATTTCATCTGAGAGATGAAAAGAGCATCCTCTAGAGTGAAAGTAATGTATAGAGCTTCTCTATTCCATTGATTCGACTCTCCAATGAATAGATCGGCCACCTTCAGAGTTAAATCCACCACACTGTCTTGTCAGTACTTTGGAATTCGTGGAAGACCGTCCATAATCCATTTGTCCATCCAAACACTTGTGTTTTCCCCTGATCCTACCTCTTGTACTAAGCCTAGGCTCAGAAGCTCTCTTCCATGTAGTCCCTACATGCTTCTGGGGAAATATCTGCTCTTCAAGATAAGTGATAATAAAGATTCTGGATTTCTCATAACCCTCCAAGCCTGTTTACCAAGCAAGGCTTGGTTAAAACCTTCGATCTCATGGAACCCCAAACCCCCTTCCTCTTTTCTTTTACACATTTGCTGCCAAGAGACCCATGATATCTTTCTCTGGTTAGAACCATTGCTCCACCAATATTGGATCAGAGTATTGGTAATTTTATCATAAAGATACTTGGTCAATTTGAAACAGGACATGGCTAGGCCTACTGATTTGACCATTATCTCTTTGCCTCTAGTTGAGAGAGTTTTAGAGAACCAACCATTGACCCTACCTTGGAGTTTTTCTTGAATGAAGCTAAGCATTTGGCTTTTGGATCCACTGAAACATTCCGGCAGTCCAAAGTAAGTTCCTTCAGTCCGAATAGGATTCAGGACCTTAGAGCCAAAAATGATAGAAGACTCGTTCACATTTATCTGTTGGCCAGAAGCTTCTCCATACAATTTCATAAAACTCATTAACTCATTGGCTTCATCTACGTTATCTTGACACATTAATAAACTATCGTCTGCAAAAAGCACATGATAACCGAGGGACCCGACACTGCTAGACTAATTCCTTGCAGTTTCCCATTGCTCTCTGCATTGTTAAGACAACCAACGAAAGATTATGCCACGAGAATAAAAAAAATGAAGACAATGGATCACCATGACGAATGCTGCGTGTCGGTTTGATGAAGCCCATGTATGCGACCATTCAGTAGGACGGAATAAGATATTGTATTAATACAAGCCATAATCAAGGTGACCCAAACAAACATGTGTAAAGCTCATTAATTCCAATAAAGGTTTCTAAAAAAGAACCACTCCAAGCGATCATATGCCTTAGACATATCTGTTTTGATTGCCATGAAGTTCTTAGAAACTCTATCACTGGTTTGTAGAGCATGTACCATCTCGTGAGCAATGATAATATTATCCCAGATCAGTCTACCTGAGACGAAGGCACTTTGAGTAGAAGAAATGATCTCTGGCAGGAAGTTCTTCAATCTGGTGAACAACATTTTTGAATAATTTTATATTGAGCAGAACAAAGACTTATTGGCATCATGTTAGTTATGTTTTTTAGATTTTCAATCTTGGGAAGGAGAGCTAGATAGGTATGGTTCCATCCTAGAGGCAGAGTTGAAGTCAAGAAGAAGTTCTAGATCTCTTTTATTAGCGCTGGGCCAACAATGTGCCAGAATCGTTGATAAAAAAGACCAGTAAACCCATCGTCACCAGGTGCACTTGAATTCTTAATACTGGAAAGCAGCAGCCTTGATATCATCCTCCAAGACAGGAGCAGTGAGGGACAGATTCATAGTTTCAGTGACCCGAGGTTGGAATCCTTGGAAAATGAAAACTTCAGATTCACGCATCTCTTTTGAGAGAACCATTAAGCAACATAAACAATACTTAATAATTTATTTTCCAGTCACACAATATAAACTTCTATTCATAATAAACTCGTCCAAATTCATAATCCAACAATAAAAAGAAACACAAACTCCAAATAATAATGCGGTAAAAAACCGTTACTGGATTAGATCCCGTCGTATATATTAAGAGAAGTCCAACTCTAATTAGTATGAAGTATTTTGGTAAGGAAGTCAAAAATAAATTTATGCGAGCTTGGGCCCAAAAAATGAACAATATCGTATTAATCGGACAATAAATAGTTGGACATGAGATTTCACAAAATCAAACTCAAGTTAAGATAAGGTTTACTTGGGGTTGAGTTAGTAGACTTTGGACCACAAAGAGAAGCTTTACTATTGGTGTATAGAAAGCTTGAGCACACAAGAAGCACCATAAGGGTGAGAGAAACAAGATGTAAAGGAGTAAGCCTTGGGTAGTTTCTAAGGGGTAGTGAAGAGTTTTAGGAGAATCACTTGTAACCCCATTGTTCTAGTAGATTCCGAGCATAGTCTCGGCGATATGTAGCGACCCTTGTTATAGGCGTGAACTCGTTAAATGTTTCTGTGTTCTCCTTCTCCTCTATCTCTCACACACTCTTATCCAAAGCCTCATACAAAGCTCTCTGTTTCACTCTTCTCTGCATAAATTTGTTCTGCATCTTTGGATTATCACAAATATAGTCTTTTGTATGTTCAAGGAAATCTTTAAAAACTCCAATTCAGCTTCAGGAAAATCGTTTCGTTTAGGGTTTTGATTGATTTCAAGCTCTTAGAAGTACACCTTCTTCTTTGGAATTATGGACTTTGTTGGGCATTGCGTTTTCATTGTTACAGAAGGAACATGTTTTTGTGGTAAAATGCGGGGAAGATTTTTTTTTTCTTTGATAAAACTAAATCTATTTTATTAAAGTAGAAGTCATGACTCATTTCATGTGCGATTTTTTTATTTGGACAATCACTAAAAATTTTTAATAAAATGTATTTTATTAAAACTAATGATAAAATATTTGTAACTACTTTAATCATAATATTTTTTCATATCTATTTATTTAAATATAAATATATCTTAAAATTATAACAAATCTTTTGAAAAAGATTTTAACAAGATCTCAACATTAAAAATTATGTAACTATTTAATTAATTTCGAATTATATAAAATATAATTATAGATTAATATACATTCAATTATATTTTATAAAATGAAAAAATAAAAATCATGTACTTTTATAAAATAAAAAATGAAAAATAAAAAATCTATACTTATATATTTATATAATAATATATCATCTAAATAAACCTAAAAATTTGCTAAACGGTAATTTAACTTTGAAATCTGGATCAAATTTAGTAAATATTATATATAAAATAAATTTAAAATATGATTTTTCATATATATTTTAATTTATTTAGTAATCAAATTCAAATCGAAGAAGATAAAATATAAATTATATACTATATATATATATATATAATATTATGATTAAAGTAGTTACACATATTTTATATTATTAATCTTAAGGATATACATATCTTTGTATATCAATATTAAAGTAGTAATCAAATTCAAATCGAATAAGATAAAATATAAAATGAAAACTATAAAAGTATTCTGTTTATAATAGTTATATAAACATTTAAATATATAACTAACGCTATAATTATACTACAAAGTTATGGTTTATATAATAAATTTTATCAATAACTTATTATAATTTGGTGTTATATACTATCTAATTTCATAATAATTTTTGAATTTTGTGTTATTTTTATGCCAAGTTATAGTTTATATAATAAAATTATCAATAACTTAATATAATTTTTTGTTATATATTATCTAACCTTATAATAATGATTATGTGGCCTATACTATTATTGCTATAAATTTTTATAAAATTGTATTTTTGTAGCAAAGTTTATTTTAAAAAATTATAATATAACAATACTGTTTTAAATAATTTTTTTTTTTAAAATTTGAAAATATTGAAAATTAAATTTCACCTATATGATAGATGAGTAAAATTTTGGCATATATATAATAATATATTATCTAAATAAATAAATAAATATATATATATATATATATTATCTAAATAAACATTAAAATTTTGGTAAATGGTAATCTAACTTTGAAACCTAAATTAAAATTTAATATAATTTAAATATAAAATAATTTTAAAATATGATTTTCATGCATATGTTAACATGTATACTATAAAATTATTGTGTTTGTAATAGTTATATAAACATTTAAATATATGACTAATGTTACTAATGATGTAAAACAAATATACATATATGTATATATATATATATATAAATTAAAACAAAACCAGCGCGGTTGCACGGGTCAACTTCTAGTTTTTGTTTTGTTTAATAAGTTTAAAATTTTCTATATAACAATGAGCCTATTTAAACCCTAGTCAATGTGTAATTAAATTTCGAACTAACAAATTGAGAAGAAATAAATTTTGAATAATCAATTCAAAGATAAATAAATTGTAACTTTTAGCTGATGGAGATATGAGATTAGGCCCCGACATTTTACCATGACTTGAAAATTCGAATCGGAATCGACCCAAAAAATTAGTCTGGGTCGGATACGGGTGATACCATTTTATTCCATTAGGTCTTTTTGTGGAGGATCTGTAGGTTTTGGATCCAACTTTATCTAAATCCAAATTCGAGATTCAATAGGATATCTGAAATATCCAAAATTTCTAGTGTATATTAGGTATATATGAGTGTTTCAGTATATTTTTGGTATTAAAAATATTTTTTAAAGTTTCATGTTTGAGTTTTCGGGTACAATTTTGGGTTTATGATAAAATTTTAGATTTCAAAATTATAGTACGGGTAACTGAATAAAATATCGGGTAGTTTTCATGTCTTCGATTCAGATTTTAGGTAAAATTTCAAATATTTTTGGGGTATTTTAAATATTTTGTTTTTTTTTTTGTGTGTTTGGGTATTTTTTGGGTCGGACTCGACAAGATCCAAACCAAACTCGATCTAGATCCGAACCAAATCCAAACAAAAATTCTCATTATCCTACTGGGTCTAATTAACTAAGACCAAAACCGATCCGGACCCTACATGAACTGAACCCGAACCTACAAATAAATTATAATTACACTATTAGATATAAATATCTAAGATCCGAATGACTCAAACCCGACCCGAACCCTACTCGAAGATCCGAATGCTCAAACCTATCTAAGACGAAATCATAGTTTAGTGAAGATACAATGTTATATAATATTTTTTGTGGGAAATTAATACACTTGCCTGAGATTTTTTAGCCAATATTTTCATAGGGGTTTTAACAAAATAATTAACGTTAATGGATTCTTTTTTTGAGAAAAGGTTAGTGGTATTTTTTATATATCTTCTAAATATACCTCTAAATATAGCTGAAAATATATTTATAAACTGCTATTGTTTGAAGTTCATGCACTATATATAATATTTAATATTGTCTTCATTGTCATCATTATCTAGTAAGAACATAGGTAAGAAACAGAAAAAAAAAACTAATTAAGGAAAACATGATTTTAAAAATGAAATGTAAGAAAGCGTACTAAGGCACAGCTGGAGAGTGTCACTACAATGTCTGTGAAAATGATAATACTTATCTTTCCATAACATAATATAATATATTGACTACTTGGTCTATTAATTGTTATTATATCTCAACATATCAGCTAATAAATATACATATAATATTTTATATTGTCTTCATTGTCATCATTATATAGTAAGAACATATAAATGTAAGAAACAGAAAACAACAAAACAACTAATTAAGGAAAAACGTGATTTTATTTAGCCATGATAAAAAGGAAATGTAAGAAAGCGTCCTAAGACACAGCTGGAGAGTGTCACTACAATGTATGTGAATATACTCAAATGGTAATATACTACCTTTCCATAACAAAATATAATATATTCACTACTTAGTCTACTAATTGTTATTATATCTCAACATATCAGCTAATAATATACACATATATATTAATATTTGTTTTGCATAAATGAGTAAATATAAAGTGAGTCCTTTAAATTAAATAGGCACATATCCACACATAAAATACCATATTAGAAAAAGAAAAAATAAAGAGTAGACTCACTCAAGATAGTTTGATAAAGAAACATATCTTTAGAAGAAAACTATTAATGCATAGCAGTTTGTATGGTTTCATATTATCCTCGGAGATTTTGTACCTTTAAGAGTTACCCAAACAATAATGAATCTTCTGCATAAATAGGGTCTCCTCGTGAGGTTCTCTCAGAGGAAGATCACTGAGAGAGGCATAGTGTCGGGTTAGGTGTTGTCCAAACAGAAAAAAAGTATGATGAATAATGATAATATTGTCCATATTTGCACCACCTGCAAGAGAGAGTTCCCAAGCCCTAAGTCCCTATACGGCCACCAAAGAGTCCACACGCGTGAGAAAGAGTTGGAGAGGCAGGCGAAGAAGACGAAGCCAAGCTATCCTCCTGGACAAGGCACGTCTAATACGGTCGACTTGGCTGGTGGGTATTCACAAAATGCTTTATCAAATGATAAGTATCTTTGTCTCTCTCGTGATCGAACTGAGTCCATATCATTCAAAAACACCACTTTCCCGTCACTCAATAGTGGAGTCACAAAAGATAACATGCCCGTGTATCGCCATCCTGTGGCTTCAGACATGAACACTAGTCATGGATTTTCTTCAGGGACTTCCTTAGTCACTCACAACCATAGCCACCCTAATTTATCAAATTTTAACCGTCTGGGGATGTCTTTTGGTCCTTTTAAGTCTGGAGTAGGCGGTAGCAGCCGTGACTATCCATATTCGTTGTCCAGTGGTGGAATCACCATGGCTCCTCCTGCGCCTCCACACCGTTCTCTCACTGGGAACACTAGCTATGGTTCTTCTTCAAGAGATCCCTTACCATCTTACAGGTATAGTAACTCACTTGAGCACTCTCTTGGTTCAGCTAATTCCATAAGACGCTTCAGAAACAACAACAACAACACCAGTAGCTCACAAGGTTCATTATCACTTGAGCTCTCTCTTGGTCCATCTAAGCCCATGGGTGACAGCAAAAAAAACAGTAGCTCACAAGGTTCATTATCACTTGAGCTCTCTCTTGGTCCATCTAAGCCCATGGGTGACAGCAACAAGGACAACAACAATAACAGTCGAACTTTTTGAAACCTTTCTTCACCTCATTCTCCTCCTTGAAATTGTGTTCTCTCTTTTTTTCTCCTCCTTGTTGTCACCTTTTGCATTTAGTTAATATCTGAATAATCCTGAATCCAGTTTTTTTTTCTCAATGCCTATTTCATAATTGTTCTACATTTTCTGCAAATTTCAAAACTTTATGTTCTAAATATTCAAAGGTGAATTTCATCTTCTAAATGTTAAAGAGGTTTATTAAGCTCAAGAACACTTCAGTGAGAGACAATTGAGCTAAAGAAAAATTTGTTAACTGAATTTTCTCATTAATCTCGTAAACTGTACAATGATTCTTATTTATACATAAGTGGTTTACATTAAACCGAATAAACCAATGGTCAGTTAAAGAAAACTAACCAAAGACTAATACATTAGATATATGACTCACAATACCCCTCCTCCCCCTCAAGCCTTCAATGCGGACTCGCAGAAAGATTTGAAAAGCTTGAAAGAGACATCCGACTAAGAAGAGTTTTGAAAGGTTCTAGATGCAACAGCTTAGTCGAGATGTCTACCAATTGATTACGACTGGATACATGAAGAGCCTTGAGAGTCCCGCGCTTCAACTGATCACGCACAATGTGACAATCAAGCTCTATATGTTTGGTCCTTTCGTGGAAGACCGGTTGCACGCAATGTATATAGCTGATTTGTTGTCACAAAACAGCTTAACCACTTTTACTTCCTCGAAACCAAAGTCTTTAAGAAGCCTTTGAAGCCAAATGGTATCATAAGTCACATCTGCCATGCTTCTGTATTCAAATTATGTACTACTCCTACTTATAATCTGCTGCTTGCGAGACTCCCATGTAATTAAATAAGTTCCAAAGTAAACAGAGTAACCAGATGTAGAACGACGTGAATCAGGACACACATCCCAATCACCGTCTGCAAAGGCACTTAGACAGTGCTTTGTGTCAACATAGTAGAACAAACCAAGTCCTGATTCACCTTTGAGATACCAAAGAATATGTAAGGCTGCAGTGTAATGAACATCAGTAGGAGCTTGAAGGAACTCGCTAAGTCTATGCACCGCAAAGGTTATGCCTGGACGTGTTATAGTAAGATATAACAGTCGACCAATAAGTTCCCTAAACGGTGTAGCCAAAGGTAAGAGAGTACCATAATCTTTGCTCAGTTTGATGTGAGGATCCATAAGTGTAAAGCTTGGTTTACAAGCCAACAAACCCGCATTTTGAAGACGATCCAAAGTATACTTCCACTGAAACAGAGATACCCTTGGAGGATCTTGCTATCTCCAGTCATAAGAAGAAACGTAAAGGAACAAGATTCTTAATCTTGAATGCCTGAGCTAGAACTTTCTTCAAGGCCGCAGATCATCAGCATTGTTACTAGCAATAACAATGTCATCAACATATACTAAGAGGGCAAGAAAGTTTGTAGTAGTAGCCTTGATGAACAATGTCGTGTCATACTGAGATTGTGTAAAACCAGCCTTGAGAAAAACATTGGTGAAAGTCTGATTCCAACTCCTTAAAGCCTCTTTAAGACTATAGATACACTTGTGTAATCTACAAACAAGATTAGGAGGAAGAACAGTACCAGCTGGGGGATTATACCCCTGAGGAAGACTATGTACATCTCCTCATCAAGTTCACTATGCAAAAACTCATTGGATACATCCATGTGGGTGAGTTTCCATCCTCTAGAAGCAGCTAGAACCAACATTAACTTCACACTAGCAAGCTTTGCCACGGGGGAAAACGTCCCAGTAAAATCAACACCTTCTTGATTGTGTATAGCCTTTAGCTATCAGAAGAGATTTGTGACATTCCACAGTGCCATCCGCATTATATTTGATGGTATGAATCCATCGACAACTAACAACATTTTTACCAGGAGGTAAGAAAGTGACATCCCAAGTGCTGTTCAACTCCATAGCATGAAGCTCATCATTCACGGAACCTTTCCATACATCAGAGGCCATAGCTTCTTAAAAAAAATTTGGTTATGTCTCAATAAAATATGCAAGAAGACACATATGGTATGAAATAAATAAAAAATTCTGATAAGAAAGAAGTTTCTCTAGTCAAATGAACTAATGGATTAGGTGTTAATGATAATGATGCATGGTTGGAAGTATTAATATGATCACTAGATGAATGAGATGCATCAGAAATATAAGGAACAAACATTGGTAGAATAATATGACTAAAGAAATCAGGAATCACAGACGTAGGAAGGTTAAAATGGAATATTTTCTTATGAAACACCACATTGCGAGATATGGAAACAGAAGTAGTATCTAAATCTAAAACCTTGTAACTTTTATAACCAGCGGGGTATTCTAAAAAGATACTTTATCTAGTCCTTGGAGAAAATTCATGTCTTTGATTAAAGTTGACACATAGCACAAACAACCAAAGGAACGAAGTGAGTTATAGTTAGGAGGTTTATGTAACATGACTTCATAAGGGCTAAGATTGTTCAAGAGAGGTGAAGGAGTCTTATTAATCAAGAATACAGTTGGCAAAAACACAATCACTCCAATAGACTAAAGGGACATTCGATTGATATAGTAAAGCACGAGCAACATTAAGGAGATGTTGGTGTTTACATTCAACAACAGAGTTCTGTTGGGGGTATAAACACAAGAAAAATAGTTTACAATACCGAGATGTTTTATCAATTCAGAAAAAATAAATTCAGGCTCATTATCCTACGAATTGATTTAACATAAGCATTGTATTGTGTGGAAATATATGTCAAGAACTCAGGAATAACACCTTTAACATCGCCCTTGTTCTTAAGCATGTAAATCCAAGTGACTCTAGTACAATCATCAACAATAGTGAGAAAGTAAAGATAACCCTCAAAAAATTTCGTTGCAAAGGGTCCCCATATATCAAGATGTAAAAGATCAAAAGCATTTGCAGACATATTATTTTCAAAAGGAAATGACAGACACTTTTGTTTTCTTATAGGACAAACCTTACAACGAGACTCATTTAACAAATCTTTAGGAGATAAAGAAAGTGTACCAGAAAAAAGACGTAACTTGTCAGGAGACAAATTTCCAAGGCGTTGATACCAAATACTACCATCTACTAACAAGGATCCACATAACGGAAGCACAAACGAGGATGGTATGAGGGAGTTTCAATTCAGAACGTAAAGATTATTATGTAGATCTCCCTTCCCAATCATCAAGTCTTGAGAACACACCTGACGACAACACAAATCATGGTAAAAATGTGCAGAACATTTGTTACCACGAAGTAAAGAACTAACACGGATCAAGTTGAAATGAAATGTTGAAACATGAAGAACATTATTCAAGATCAAGGAATTAGACAATGAATTGTGCCTATATGCGTGATTGGAAATTTGATTTCATTTGGTAAAGAAACCATTATATCAGAAAGTAATCAACTCAATATAACATGCACCAACATCCTTAGATCCCGGATGAATCGTACTAAGACATTTTTCAATCTCATAAACACGAGGAGAATCATCTTGTTTGAAACTAGACATGAGATTATTCCAAAACTCTCTGCTGTAGCCATGTTCAAAAGACTCTGACCTATTTTCTTTGAAATAAAATTTATCAACTAGGTAATCATTAGATCATTTTATCTTGACCAAGATCCAAAATCCCTAGCATTATCAGAGGTTTTACGAATCGAATCCCAATTTGTTGCGCACATTGAGAGCCATTCGAACCGAACGCTTCCAAGAATGAAAGCCAGCTCCTAATGTTAGACGATCAGTGACAAGTTGAATTCCAGCATGGTCTGTGCTATGGAAATAGTAAGGATTATCATATTGATTTTAAGTGAAGGAACGATTTTGATATGTATCCACCGAAGACGGCTCCAAAGGATTCAATTGATTCGCCATGAAAAGAAACTTATCGAAGCTCCTAAAACACCAATCGAAGATCAGAGACACCAAATAAAATTAATAAAACTAGTAATTAGCAACACCGAAGTCGATTATAGGTCAACAAGAAATCTAAGAATCATAGCACGAACGAAACAAAGAAGAGAGATTAGATTAATGAGAAAGAGATTAACGTACGACACACTCATGATGCAAGATCGTGATCAGCTCTGATACCATATCAAGCTCAAGAACACTTGACTGAGAGAGAGAGTTGAGCTAAAGAAAAGTTTGTTATAAAACTGAATTTCTCATTAATCTTAAACTATACAATATTTATAAATAAGTGGTTTACATTAAACTAACTAAACCAATGGTTAGCTAAAGGAGACTAACCAAAGACTAATACAATAGATATATGACTAATGATAAGGTTTATCATTTTTCTTGAAATCCTTTCGTCAAGAATACATCAAAAATCTTTTTGTTGGTCGTTTATATTGTAAATTATATGTAATATTTCAATTGTTTGAAATGAAAATTTGACAAACAAAGCAATACAAAAAGTATGAGAAAATTAAGGTTTTCCAACACTAGATGTAAATATTAGACATGGTAGACTATTTGGGTTAAGCGCAGATGTTGGTGTTGTTATGCTCATGGTCGATACCCAGTGGGAAGAGTGCTTTACACCGTGCTATTGGTATAACTCGGGACCACATGAAAAACTAGGACCTAACCCTAAAACACGTTTTAGCTAAAAAAGAAACATTGGATGTTAACCACCCTCTACAAATTTAACCGGCTCTAATTAAAAAAAAATTACAAGTGTTGGATAAGGATTTCCCAAAGATCATGTATACAAAAACAATATTAAATTTTTTGGTAGGAATACTTAGGCAATAATTGTCCTTTTTAGGATTCTTTAGTCGGCATCCTCTAGTACCTTTTAGGGTTTTCCTTTTACTTCTTGATACTCCATTCTTCTAATTTAAATTTAATATTATTTATACATGTACGTAAAATCCTAATTTATCTTAGATTGATACTAATTTTGAGATCTTCAAAGACTCTCTCTCTCTCTCTCTCTCTCTCTCTCTCTCTCTCTCTCTCTCTCTCTCTCTCTCTCTCTCTCTCTCTCTCTCTCTTTTTATAGTATCTTTTAAAGAGAGAGAGAGCTATGACCACTTTTTTGCTTTTTGGTTATCCGATCTATCAGATTTTTTATTTTGACCGCGGGTCTTTTGCTTCCGATGTGGAGAAAAATATTCCGACTTTGTTTGGATTTGGTTTCAAGCTTCTTCTCTTTCTTCCATGTTTTCAAGCTATATCCCAATTTTCTTTTTGATCTATACTTTTTGTTGGTCATCCTCAATCTTCATTCTCATGGAAATATTTTTGTTTCTCTTAGGCAAAGTATTTTTATTGGATGAAGGTACGAGCTTTCCATATTTTTTCTTCCTGGTTTATTTTAGTTTAAGAAGAATTGGAGCTTTTCTTATATGCAAGTGTTTCGAATTTGAAGCTTCCTGAAGGTTCCACATCGAGTGAAAAGACTGAAAATCTAGTTGAAGACATATGCGATATATGGAGAGTGAGGCACGCAAATGGAATCAAGCTTAATTGGGGATGGATCTTCAACTCCAGAATTGATTCAAGTTCTGACAGTTGGTCACTGTTCCGGTGACGATACAATCTCTTCCTTCTACGCGACTTCTTACAATTGTTTGAGCTTGATTAAAAATGTAGAAAACATATATGTCTTTCTCAGAGCATCTCCAAAAAAGCAACTTCAAATATGAACTTTTGCATGTTCCAAAAGCAACTTCAAAACTTCAAAATTTGAAGTTTTGGAACAGTGAACTTCATATTTGAAGTTCTACTTTACAAAACTTCATATTTGAAGTTATTTATTTTGAAGTCCTTGAAATTATCTATTTTTCAAATAACATTGTTGACCTTTATTGTTATCACTTTAACCCTTATTTTCTATCTTATAAGTTTTTTGAACTTTTAATCTTTATAATAATCTTGCAACTGTTATCTTTATCATTTTAGTTTATATAATTTTATTATCTTCTAAAATTTTATATAATTTCATATTCGTTTTCAACTTTTATAGTTATCATTTTAGTTCTTAATTTAAAGAGCTAGTTATTATTCTTATTTCTTTTATGTAATTTTGTATTAGAACATAATAGTTTATTAATTATACTAATTATAATATTTTATTACACTAATCATAAGATTTCACAAAAGGCAAATCATTTTCTCATTTACGTAATGTTTGCCGTTTTGGTCAATTATATTGTTGTGCTTTGGCTGGATTGAGCTATTATAGTATTTGAATTCTTTATCAATGCGGGGATAGCTCAGTTGGGAGAGCGTCAGACTGAAGATCTGAAGGTCGCGTGTTCGATCCACGCTCACCGCACTTTTTTTGCACACTTAGGTGTGACTCTGGCTCACCTGCAATTTTGTCTGATTTTTTTCTGTTTTTGAGCGAAATCATGACTTGCTCTGGAAGTTACTGTCTCCATTTCCTTGTAAATATATGGTAACAGCAAGTCTCACGTGTGGCAATCTCTTTGAAAAGAGGTGAGGACACTTAGGTATGAAGATGGTTCTGCCTCTGAATCCTCAACTTGCTTTTAGGTTTTTGGTATCCAATAGCAAAACCTCAAAGGTAGAGAGTCTACACTTCCAAATATATCTATACTTTGGCTAATAAAACTGTTAAACGCTCTTTGAGAAAGTCATTTAACAAGAGAGAGAGAAGTTTCAAACCAAACACTATTTGTTTGAGGATGGGACATTCTTCTCAGAATTTGCAGTGAAACATGGGATTTGAAGGAGTTAAAATGTGTAGCCAAGAGGTTCCAAGACATGCCACACAATCATCACATCCAATACTAGGATGGATTGATCAACAAACTAAAGCTACTAAGAGCCTTAAGGAAACACTACGCCGGATGCAAACCGGAGCCGCAAACCGAATTTATCAGAAACTTTAAAACAAAAGCTAACCTTAACCTTCACAACACAAATCCTTCACCTGAATCACACATCCACGAAGTAGCATCAACCTAACCGCTAGAAGAGCCTTTAAGGCACTATCTGAATAAGACAACGAAGCCGAAAGAAAGCATCAAGAACATAAGAATGAAATCAAAGCCGACGAGGCTTGCCAGACGCCCATCCCTAGGTACACACTTCCCCAACATGCAACTCAAAATCAATTAACATAATAGACCCTTTTTGACTTTTCACCCCTATAAATTCAATATCAACATTCAACTCTCTCTTTCTCTACTCAAAAACCAAAAGGATACAAACATGGAAATGTCAAAAACCCTTTTACTAGTGGTTTCTCTTGCGGCTCTAACTTGTCTCTTGCAAGCCAAGGCAGCAGGAGTTTACTGTAGCACCCTTACACTTTACCTCAAGTGCATTGAATGTCCGGAGGAATGTTTAAGCACAACTGCTATGAACTCTTAAGTACAAAATTTGCTATGCTGATTACGATAGACCCACTTGCAAATCCCAATGCTGCAGTAAGATTTTTTTGATTGCTTATCACACAAGTTTCAAATTCCCCCATGTATTTGTGCACTTAATATTGCATTTGTTCAAGTCATGATGAATCATATATTTTTTTATCTCTTGATTGCTTTTCATACAAGTTTCCACATCCTCCCATGTTTTGTACTTTATATATTGCATTTTTCAAGTAATGATGAATGGTGTGTTTTTTGTATAGTGCGGAAACCAAACTGCAACAAACCTAGATAGCTTGTTATGATCTGAGGTTCATTGGAGGAGACGGCATTGTGTTTTACTTCCATAGAAAGAACAACGAATAATTCAGCCTCGTCTCTGACTCAGACCTTCAGATCCACAGTAGGTGGCCCACTGGTCGTGCTAGAGACTTCACATGGATCTAAGCCCTCGGGTTCCTCTTCAACTCCCACAAATTTTCTCTTGAAGGTGCGAAAACTGACACGTGGTACAACAAAGTTGACCATCTCAATTTCACTTTCGATGGCCAAGATTAATCTGTCTGGAAGAAACTGTTAGAGATTTTAGTGTGGAAGTGTGTTAAACCGAAAACATACCTTAGCCCGGTTTAGCGATGAACACTACTTGATACAATCGGGCAAGAGTCGGGGATGAAAGCACAGATGGAAATCAACCACTTGTCACAGTTCAAGTGCCCTTCTAGTTGATTCTTTAAAGCTTTTTCTCTCTAAAACGTTTTACTCTCTCTTTAGATTTATTCTTCTTCTTACTTGGATTGATTGTTTTTCTTTTTGCAATGTATCTTATTTATAGACAACCAAGAGACACTATGTGAAGAGTCACATATGTTCAAGGAAAAGATACATATCTTCACTAAGGAAGAGACACCAACAAAAAGACACATTTTTTAAATGACGAGTTGCATAGGTTCATACATGAAGTTTAATCAATAGCTACAGGTTAACCAAACCGATTTGGTATGCTGCCTAACAATGGGCGTAAACCAACCATAATCTAATATCTCCCACTCGCACATGATAGGGAGCATATCAATTACTAGAGAAGATTTAGAGATCAAGCACGAGAATCCTAACTTAGAAATCATACAGCAAATGAACCGTGCGACCCTTGCGAGTACACCTACACTTGGGAGCTAAATTATGCACCTGTTAGGGATACATACAAGCTACAACCCTAAAAACAAACACTTTGATTTTTCAACATGTCTCGCTGTTCCCCAAACTCATTTGTCTTTTATATCGATCTAACATACCTGATCCCTAAAGCATATGTTAGACTTCTCCTACATCATGTGTTCACTATATCCAAACTCCAACTGAGTGATATAGTGACTGGCCAGCAAACACATATGTCAATATAAAAACTAATAGTTTTCCCTTCAAGTCTCATGTTCATATGTTCCAAACTAACTGCTTTCCTAGCATGTTCCATAAGGCTAATTATTCCATCACCGTCGAAAAACATACTAAAGTAGCAAGCATTAATTCTTTCCTTCAAGAACATAGCTGAAGGTTCAAGGGTAACCTTTGTAACCATAAATTGGCTGATAGAAACTCACATGCGAGGGATAGGGATTACAATAAAATAATCGCTCGCTTCCTATATCGTCGTAACTAGCACATGTGGTATGACACACATGCCATAGTGGTTAACTCTTCTCTTAAGAGAATATGTTAATTATATAATAAAAATACCACTATGTGGATCAAGCTACTATCAGCTCACTCTCTAGCGCCTGATTCTGTACTTATCCAGCTCTTCCAAGTATTCATGATTCTGGGACAATCATGATCGATACCAAAAAAAAATCTCATCTTAACCTCTTGTTAAGGCGACAATGATAAGTCTTACAAGGCAAGCTCCCACTAGCGCCCAACTAATCAAGTCTCATCTCAGCATTTCACTAAGAAATCTGAGGCGATTGTTCATGTGAGTGAACCAATCTCCTACTTGGTGACACCTCTTAACATTTATGTGTAATTAAGCAAAGCAAGTGATAAAGCTCTATACTAGTACATAACTCTAATTCTACTCATATATGAAACTCATATATGAGCAAGAATACATCATTAAGAATGGATTTAATTTAAACGAACAACTACCATTCTATGCGTAAATATGTACTAGAGCACCACATCTTTCTTTCTGATAATGTCTCTCTTAAACTAAACTTTGATTTCAATGTTCTATATCCTCTCATAATATATAGGATTCTTCACATAAGAGATACAAGTTTGACTATCACAATTAGTCATAGGGCACAAATCCCTTTCTTGACTTGTACGATATGTAAGGACCTCATCAGCCATACAATTTCACAAATTGATGTTGAATGTGCAATAGACTAAGCCTTCATCCTAATAAAGTTGTACAATGTCACTTTTTAATATTCTTTGTAATCATACCATTACTCAACAAGAAGACATATTCTTAAGTTGATCTATCTTTATACAGATCGCTATCCTAATTAGGACCTGTATATCATGTTAAGCGTAAATCACTTACTTGATAGTACAAGGAATAGTCTATTGTCCCCCTTAGGTATATGAGGATCCTTTTCATTACTATCCAATATTTATTTATGGGCTGTGATTGGTAACACCTTACAAGTCAACCACATAACAAATATTAGGCTAGGTGCACATTATAACATACATTAAACTGCTTATATCACTAGAGTATGAGATTCTTCCATCACACTTTTCTCATATTCAGTATAAAGGTACATCTTAAGGCTTAAGGCTTCACATTTTGTGACTATCGTTTCAATGGGATTACTATGAAGTATCTTATATATTCCAAAATTATACAATTGTATGACTCTGTGACAATGTACCAAGAATATAGTTAATAGGCAGAATTGCCAAATGTGACTCAAAACTTGGAGTCAAACCCAAAAGAATACCCAAACTTGGGTCAAAGGCAAAAGTAACTTAAAAGGCTATTGAAATTACAACTATCCCCTTGTGAACAAACAAAAAAACAAAAAAAATTTTACGTTTCTAACCCTCGCAAGTCGTCTGTTCAGACGACTTAAAAATAAGTCGTCCAGACGACTTAACTTAAAGTCGTCTGGACAGTTATTCTTAAACATAATTTAAAAATTTTGTAAAAAATATTTTGATAAGTGAAAAATGGGAATTATGTAATTAACATATGTCTTAAGAGATATAAATTAAGATATAACAAATTTCAATTGTTTTCAGCATAGATGAGTGAAAGTAGTGAGTCATGATATTCTTTAGTTTATGTTTCATCAACATATGTTGTAGTATTGTATGTGTTCTTAGGGTTAAATTTTGGAAAGCATTAAAACCGTTTTTGAAAAATTTAAAAATTACCTAAGCGTGTTCATTTCTGTGTATAGTAAACAGTATTGAAGTATAATTTGATTTATATCGTGGTTAGTTAGTTAATTTAGTCATTTTAGTTTAGGGTTTCATTTTAGGGTCTAGGACGACTTAACATTTAGTCGTCTGTGAACGGACAACTAAATATTAAGTCGTCTGATGTACATTATCCGCCAGACGACTTATTTGTAAGTCGTCTAAACCGGACCAAACCTTAAATTTTTCCACTGTACTTTTAAAGCTAACCGAATTATTTACCCAATATATAAGGTGATTTTTTTTTCTGTGTTAATTTTTCGCAAAAACCCTAACAGTTCTCTCTCAAAGGCGATATCAAAGGCGATTTCGAGTTCCCACTATTTCTGAACAAACCATCGTTCTCAACGTCGACTATCTATCTCACTTCATTCTCACCGTTCTCACCGCCGCTTCCTCTAAACAAGTAGTATAAGCCGCTTCTTCTAAACCCTAGCGCCGCCGCTTCCTTTGTTGTTTAGTTAGGTTGGATGTTGTTTTCCTCTCATTTTACGGTTACGATTTGTGATTTCAAGCAATTTGTGGATATTTTCATTTCAAATTAGGGTTTCAAAGATTGGGGCTTTCAATCGATTTGTGGTCTAGTTAGGTTGGATGTTGTTCTCCTCTCATTCGTCTGGTCAGCTTTCAAATGTTCTACTGGAAGTCTTGGTAGACTTATAATTAAGTCGTCTGGAAAGTCTTCTAGGTGGACGACCCAGACGACTTAATCTAAGTCTTTCAGGTGGACGACCCAGACGACTTAGAATTAAAATGTTTCCAATTCGTTTCTTGTTTGCAGATGGCGAATCAGCATGAACCTCACTTCTTGAAGCCTCTGCTTCCTTGTTTCGACTGTGGCGTGGTATACACACGCTCCCTATTTCTCCTCTGTTTATTTCCTTTGCTTATCTTCTCCTTTGTTGACTTGTAGACAATACCACTTGCCTTCTACTCAAAACACGTACAAGGCAAGCCGAACGAAGGAAAATGGACACTACGATCGGACGCTTCACACCAAACTTGGGAAGTTATACAAGAAGGAAGAAGACTCACCGATGGTTGGGAAGACTTTGCCCAAACACACTCCCTTTGCATCGGTGACATTCTCGTGTTCAAAAAGGAAGGAGACATGGTATTTCATGTGACTCCTTTCGGTCGTAGTGGTACTGAGATTCAGTATACACCTCCTCAAGGGGATGATGCTGCGGATTGTGCCTCAACTTCCTCGCCTCTTCCTAAATGATGGATGTTTGTCTTGCTATTGTCTTATTGTAATCTGCTTCTAGCGGACTTGTAATGGATGACTTCTATGTTGTTGTCCCCTTGTTTCAAAATGTTTTTAAACCTATGACTTGTAATGGATGATCAACTTTTATAACTACAACTCCTTTTTCCTCTATGTACAAACCATGGTAACACCATTGTGGATGGTCTTAGTAGACGACTAATAATTAAGTCGTCTGGAAAGTCATCCAGCCGGAAGATTTGTCAGACGACTTAATTTATTAGTAGTCTAAGAAGTCTAACACAAATTCTAACACAAATTTAAAAATTACCTAAGCGTGTTCATTTATGTGTATAGTAAACAGTATTGAAGTATAATTTGATTTTATAACGTGGTTAGCTAGTTAATTTAGTCATTTTAGGGTCTGGGAAGACTTAATATTTAGTCGTCTGTAAACGGACGACTAAATATTAAGTCGTCTGATGTACATTATCCGCCAGACGACTTATTTGTAAGTCGTCTAAACCGGACCAAACCTTAAATTTTACCACTGTACTTTTAAAGCTAACCGGATTATTTACCCGATATATAAGGTGATTTTTTTTTTGTTAATTTTTCGCAAAAACCCTAACAGTTCTCTCTCAAAGGCGATATCAAAGGCGATTTGAATTCCCACTATTTCCGAACAAACCATCGTTCTCAACGTCGGCTATCTATCTCACTTCATTCTCACCGTTCTCACCGCTGCTTCCTCTAAACACTAGCGCCGCCGCTTCTTCGAAACCTTAGCGCCGCCGAGTTCCTCTAAACCCTAGCGCCGCCGCTTCCTCCGAACAAACCGTCGCTTCCTCTAAACACTCATTGCCGTTTAACATAAAACGTTGTCTCTATCAATTTACTCATTCTAACCGTTTCACGTTTATTTTTTCAGATCTATAACCGCAATGACGAGTACTCCTTCTGCGACTAGTCCGGTACTCCTTCTGCGACTAGTCAGGTCCGCTTTAAAGTTTTCTACTGGAAGACTTGTAACTTAAGTCATCGGAAAAGACTTCCAACTGGACGACTTAGTAGACGACTTAATATTTAGTCGTCTACTAAGTCGTCCAGTTGGAAGTCTTTCCAGACGACTTGTAATATTAGTCGTCTACTAAGTCTTCCAGTTGGAAGTCTTTCTAGATGACTTAATTACAAGTCGTATACTAAGTCGTCTTGTTAGATTTAGCTTGTTTAGCTTATCTCTATTGTTGTCTTTGATTATTTTGCAGACAAAAAGGATGGATATTCCAGAACTCCCCCGTAGGTTATACACATTAGAGGAAGAACCAGAAGCCCACAATAGCATTTCGTATCACACAGATAATAGCAAGTTGTACACTGCTCTTAGGGAAGCCCTTACTGATGAAGAATTTGAAGAGCTCAAGGAGTCAAGTTTGGGAGTTTTCATCAAGTTCAAGGAGCAGGGATTTGGTTGGGCTTCAAGGCTGGTTCACTACATGCTCAGTTTCAAGCTGGACATCAAGAAGAAGTATGAGATGTGGTCTGTCGTTGGTCCAGAACCATTGAGGTTTTCACTGTTAGAGTTTGAAAACCTCACTGGTCTAAACTGCGAATACATCGAGGACCTTGAGAGACCAAAATGTGAAGTTACCAAAGAGATGGTATCTTTCTGGGGGATGCTGGGAGTTCATCTGGAAGCAGGCCCAACTACTGATCAGATAATAGCAGCGCTGAAGAGATGCGATGATTGGTCTAGGGAAGATCGCAAGCGGCTCGCGTACCTTTCCATCTTCGCTGGATTCATTGAAGGGAGAAAGTTTTCAACCGCTACACGATCTAGTCTTGCAAGGCTAGTGATGAACTTAGAACGGTTTGAGAATTATCCATGGGGGAGAGTCGCGTTTAAGGTGCTGATGGACTCTTTGTGGAACAAAGATATCACTGGCTGTTACACGGTGGATGGGTTTATACAAGTTCTTCAGGTCTGGGTATACACAGCTATGCCGGAATTGGGTGCTGGTATTGGTGTTCCCAGAGCAAACAGTCCGTCTCCACCGATACTGGCTTACGAGGGCAGCAGAGGTCGCAGATCAATGAAAGCTGCTATCTTGAAACAGGTATTTACTTCAATCCAAAAGACTGCGCAGACGACTTATACTAAAGTCGTCTGGAAAGTCTTCCAGCTGGAAGACTTACCGGACGACTTTAGTATAAGTCGTCTGGAAGGTCGTCCAGCTGGACGACTTAGTAGACGACTTTTAATTAAGTCGTCTATTTAGTCTTTTTTTCAAATATCTAACTCGATTCTTCTATTTACTGCAGACCCGCGTGATCAACTTTGTTGAGAAGGACCTTAGTGAAATGTGGCCAAAATGGGATTCCGAGGTTGAGGACCTGCCCGCGGAGAACATTATTAAAGTCATGTGTGATCGGAGACCGTGGAAGTGGACCATGGATTGCTGGGAAGTCACTGGTACTAAGGTCTATACCAAACCTAAGGTTGTGACTCCATCGAAGAAAGCCACAGAGATGGTTGTGGTGGAGGAGGAGGAAGACAATCCAAGACCTCTGAAGAAAGCTCGTAAAGGGGCTAGTGAAGAGGCTCCTAAAGAGGCTCCTACAGAGGCTCCTAAAGAGGCTCCTAAAGAGCCTAGTGAAGAGGCTACTGGGATAACCAGAGAGGAGATGGCAAATATGTTCAAGGAAGTAGTTGAATGTATGAAACATGGGTTTACGAAGTGCCTCAAGGAGATTAGGAAGTTGTCCGATAGGGTGGAAGCTGTGGAGAAGATGGTTGGTGTCACCAAAGCCAAACAGACTACCCCTGAAGCCCAAGAATCCGAGGTTAGTAACAAATCCTCTCCCAACAAGAATTAAGTCGTCCACGGTCATCTAGTTTTCCAGACAACTTATATTTAAGTCGTCCAGGGTTAACTAGTGTGCTATTTATATTGCAGAGAGAAATTCGCGATGAGGCGAACTCGGGAAAGAAGAGCTTGCCGGAGGATAAAGCAGATGGTGTCTCCTCCAAAGACCAACCAAGCGTCGCTCCCACCGATCAACAACCAAGCGTTCCAGTTCCACAATCAAGTGATCCAATTTCAGAACAGAGCCTGGTTGTATTGGACAAAACAGCTCCCACTGCTTCGGACGATAAGGTAACGGCTGCTAGATACAGAGGCAAGTTGGATGCTTCTGTGCGTGCAAGGAGTGAACGACCGAAGAAACCTGCTCCCGCGCAGAAATCTCCTTATACGGCAGAGAAAAAGAAAGATAAAGTGGCAGCCTATAATCCATTTCCCCCACTAGACAGACCTAAGTTGAAGGAACTCGCTGATTGGTTGAAAACTGATCCGTAAGTGATTGCTTAACCCATAACTGATTGCTTTTAGTCTACCAAAACTGATTGCTTTTTTGTTTGCAGTCATTATTTCACTAAGAAGGAAGCCAAACCGCGTACATCACCAACTTGGTGGTATCACACCCTCCGGACAGCCAGAGCATGGCTGGAAGACTGCGTAAGTCTTCTGCTTATCTTGTATTTTTTTCGTCTGGACTTAAATATAGGTTGTCTACAAAGTCGTCCAAGTAGACGACTTATATTTAAGTCGTCTGGTAAATATAAGTCGTCTGGAAAGTCGTCTACAAAGTCGTCCAAGTAGACGACTTTCCAGACGACTTATATTTACCAGACGACTTAAAGATAAGTCGTCTACGTGGACGACTTTCCAGACGACTTATGTTTAAGTCGTCTGGTAAATATAAGTCGTCTGGTATCTTCTAACTTGTATTATTTTATATGCAGCATATAGATGCTTGGATTAATTTGCTGAGGCAAAGGTATCAGGAGAACCCACAAGGTTTCAGGAGCGAGCGAATGTGCTTCCTGGATCACAACTTTTCCCAAACTTGGAGAGACCACTATCCGAGATTCAAATCATCGGAACCCGATCACAGAGGTTTAGGAAGAATGCTACCTGGTGGGGCGTGGAATTATTATGACGGATCAATACCATCATTTTGCCAATCAAACAAGGTGTGGGGGGAGGACATTGATGATATCTATGCGCCAGTGAACTTGGGCAACACTCATTGGGTTGCTATTTGGATATCGATCCCTAACAGGCACATAGTCGTCTGGGACAACATACCTTCAGCTACGGTAGCAGAAGCATGGGATGAGATAATGCAGCCTTTTCTCGAGATGGTCCCTTATCTGCTTGTTGAGTGCGCTGCCACCGATGAACTACGGGTCAAATACGGGTTAGAGCCATACACATATGAGAGACAGGGAAATGTACCCACGGCCAACAATGGTGATTGTGGCGTGTACACTGTAAAGTACATTGAATGTCATGCTCTTGGGGTCCCCTTTAACGAAAGAGACTTTGCTAGGTCCAACGCGAAGTCTATGAGGGATAAGATGGCGGTGGCTTTATTTACGGAGCTTGGTGATCTGCATTTGAAAGAAAACCAGGATGGTGATAAGTTCGTGGGCATGTATGATTAGAACTTGTCTTCGTAAATCCCCTGTAAAGTTCGTGGGCATTAGAACTTGTCTTTGTAAATCTCTCTTTGTAAATCCCCTGTAACTCATTCTCTGTTAATAACAATCAAGTCAATTGACTCACTTTCAGTCTTTGTATTTAAACTTGATTTTGTAACGATTTGTATTTATTCTAGGCTCAAAAGAAATACAACAAAAGACAAACAGTTAAATCGTCTGGAAAGTTTTCCAGCTGGACGACTTATATTAAGTCGTCTAGAAGGTTTTCCAGCTAGACGACTTACAGTTAAGTCGTCTGGAAGGTCTTTTAGATGGACGACTTTCAGTAGAAGGTCGTCTAAATTTTTATAAAATACACTGGACGACTTAGTAGAAGGTAGTCTAAAAATGTCATACAGTGGACGACTTAGTAGAAGGTCGTCTAAAAAAAAAATACAGTGGACGACTTAGTAGAATGTCGTCTAAATATAAAATACACTGGACGACTTAGTAGAAGGTAGTCTAAAAATGTCATACAGTGGACGACTTAGTAGAAGGTCGTCTAAAAATAAAATACAATGGACGACTTAGTAGAAGGTCGTCTAAATATAAAATACACTGGACGACTTAGTAGAAGGTCGTCTGGACGACTTAGTAAAAGGTCGTCTGGACGACTAGTCAACTGGTTGTGTAAATTTTTGTTTCGTATGGCCAGTTTCCTTGCAGTTTGAGCATCTATAAGCCCTGTGTTTCTTCCTGGGTTTGTGTCCTCTCATCCTAGATAGCTCCAACCAAGATTGCCATCTTGATTTCTTCTGTCTCCCCGGACCACGCTTTACGTATGGAGGAAAGCATTCTCGCTCCTCAATATGTTGTGACACGATAGGATATATATTCTCTGAGTATTCTGCATACAAATAATTCTTTGAGTACACTGGACATACAAGTGTGGAGATATGCAAACCAACATGTGTTCCAGCAGCTATAGCATGAGAGCAAGGTATTTTCTCCACTGCATAGACACCACAATCACACTTTGCATGTTCCAAATCAACCACACAGTCCATTTTGTCACATTTCACAAAGAATTGCCATCCATCAATTGGTTGGACCGTCATCGTATCTGCTATCTCTGTTCGAACAGCAAGCAAGTATTCAACACCCCGTCTATGTTGAGTTGGGAGACTCAAAGCATCTTGTCTCCTTTTCCAATACCATTTTCCTAACTTCTCCCTTATGAACTCCAGCAAGAACGGAATCGGAAATCCTCTTGCTCGCTTCAGTGCGGAATTAATAGATTCAGCGATGTTGCTTGTTTTTATGTTGTATCTGTTCCCCTTACAATAAACCCTTGACCATAGGCTGGCGTCGGCATTCTCCAAATACTTTGCAAGTTCCGGGTTTGCACTCCGTATCTCAGCCATGTACCGGTCATAATCGTAAACCGTGTGAGCATAAGCAGCCCCTTTCACCAAGTACAAGAGATGTTTCCCTATAAACTTTTTGACAATGTTATCTTGAAGGTGATAATAACATATTCCTCGGGTTGCCCAAGGAAACACCTTATCACACGCACTTTTAATGGCCGCGTGCCGGTCGGAGACTATCACCAGAGGCTTGTCATGAGATATACAACTAGCCAATTTTGTGAAAAACCCATTCCCAAGAAGGATCATCTTCAGCATCCACGATCCCAAAAGCCAATGGGAATATCTGAAAATTCCCATCTTGTGCGGCTGCAACTAACATAACACCTCCATACTTTCCACTTAGGTGAGTTCCATCCACCACAATGACTCTTCTCTGATAATTAAAACCTTTGATAGAAGCTCCAAAAGAGAGAAATAGATACTTAAATCTTTTCATAGAATCAAGTTCTATAGCCGTGATAGAATCAGGATTTGCAATGGAGATTTGCTCGAGATATGATGGCAGACGCGAATACCCTTCTTCTGCTGATCCTCTCACCAATGTTTGTGCATATAACAGTGCTCTGTATGAAGTGGTGTAATCAAGCGCCATGCCAAACATGTTCCTCATTGCATCAGTGATATGCTCAGAGTTATCCCATCAATGATTCCAACACGATCAATGAAAAGACTACCAACATACTTCGGAGTACAGTGTCTCCGCTGAGCGATTCGGTCTCCCGCTGAGCGATTCGGTCTCCCACTGAGCATAAATGTTTTTCCACATACTTTGTTAGCCAAAACGTGTTTGTCCCATGTTTCACACTCGCTATGATCTTCCATCCACAACCGCTAACCCGACATGTTGCCACAAGGAGAGTTTTCGTTGATTTGTATATTCTGAAAGAAAACCTACCCCTCACTGATGCCAACCGCAGCTCTGAAAGTAGTGCATCCTTGCTAACAAAACTCTGGTTGACATAGATACTGGTACCATCCGATTTTCCTCCTTCAATAGCATTTGTCTTACCATATGTCTTTTCGATTTCTTCAAAACAAATATTATCATCATCTTCCTCGTCCTCATCTTGAACTTTTCCATAAAGACTGTAATCCCCACCATTCTGATCCGTTTCACCAACAATAGAGTTATAAGCATCCTCCTCCCCATTTTCCTCCTCCCCATTTTGATTTTCATCTGCAACAAACTCATTATCACCAACATCTTCAAAACATTCATCAGCTTCATCATTATCACCAACATCTTCAAACCATTCACCAGCTTCATCATTATCACCAACATCTTCAAACCATTCACCAGCTTCATCATTATCACCAACATCTTCAAACCATTCACCAGCTTCTTCCCTTTTCTCTGAAACCGTTTCCACCTTGCTGCGGCTTGATACACAAAGACATACTCTATGCGTTTTGAGTATCTCGAGCAAGTTTCGAACTTGTCTATCACTTGTAACATGAATGGGAGGACTGCCTGGAGCCATCATCATTTCTGCTGGTAATGAGTAGCTAATCTCCACAGTCACTGTTCTCATGTCCAGGTTATAATCTTCTTGAGCCATTGCAACAAGTTCAGCATGTGTTGAATCTTCATTCAATAAAAACAATCTTGATCCTTTGAGATCATCAACCACAAAATCCCAACGGCAATCTTTCAACAACCATTCTCCATACACTGCTTGTAACTGATGAATCATCTGCAAATATTTAAAATAAAACACATTAGTAAACATAGAGAAAATGAAGAAGTTCACTAAACATTGCCGCAGACGACATAGAAGTAAGTCGTCCAGAAGACTTAAAGGTAAGTCGTCTAAAGAGGTCACTTTTACAATTGAAAATTAAATGGGATGACTTAATTCTAAGTCGTCCGGCTTTGTTTGTTAAACAAAAAAACTCCAGACGACTTATATGTAAGTTGTCTACGAAAAAGGGCTTGTTTTGCATTTGACCGAATCGTGTCAGATCTTTGACTATTGCTGGACGACTTATAATTCAGTCGTCTCTGAGAAAGTTAAAATTTCAATATTTTATTCAAACTAGACGACTTAAACGTAAGTCGTCCTAGGTTAGTTTTGTAATTGAGAAATAAAACTTGAAATTTAACTTTCTCCAGACGACTTAATTGAAAGTCGTCCAGACAGACGACTTAATTTAAGGTCGTCCGGGTGAAGCAAGGTTTGACCAAAAAACTTGGGAAAACTTCTGGACGACTTTGCTTTCCTGGACGACTTGAAATAAAGTCGTATGTCTGGACGACTTTCAATTAAGTCGTCTGGAGAAAGTTAAATTTCAAGTTTTATTTTTCAATTACAAAACTAACCTAGGACGACTTACGTTTAAGTCGTCTTGTTTGAATAAAATATTGAAATTTTAACTTTCTCAGAGACGACTGAATTATAAGTCGTCCAGCAATAGTCAAAGATCTGACACGATTCGGTCAAATGCAAAACCAACCCTTTTTCGTAGAAAACTTACATATAAGTCGTCTGGAGTTTTTTTTTTAACAAACAAAGCCGGACGACTTAGATTAAGTCTTTCGTTTTGACCAGAAGACTTATCAGTAAGTCTTCTACATACAGATGACTTAAGAGTAAGTCTTCTACGCGAACAAATCTTGAAAAAAATTCAAATTCGTACCTTAAACTAGGTGAGATGACTTCGTTTGCACACAGGGTCTTCTCCAACCACCCAGAACCTCAAACGAAAGCAAAACGAAAGAAATATGGCTCTGTCAACCGTAAAATATTTTGAATCAAAAGCTTGAGTTTTTTGGATGAATATGGAGAGAAAGTGAAAGAAATGTTGTTTTTAGTTCATAACAGGTCGTACAACATTGTTGAACTATTCATTAAAGGACATTAAAAGCTCCAAACAGGTAGTACAAGGTTGTTGAACTATTCATGGTAGTGGCAATGTTGTAAATACTTGAAGATGATGAGGTTGAGACAGTAAAGAAGCCATTTTCGAAAAACCAAAAAAAAAAAAAGTTAATGGCATTTTCGTAGATAAAATGCAGGTGTGGGGTGAAAATCTCAAAAAAAAAATGAGTCAAACAGAAAAGGTTAGTTTTCTGTTTGACTCCAAGTATTGAGTTACTTTTGCAAAAAGGCCTAGTTAATATATCCCATGTAGTTCATCTCCAAATGAGATGATAACCATTTTTTTTAATTAATGGTAGTTAGAAACTTCATGTCATTTCCAGCCAACAAGATGTTGTCGACATATATAGATAAAATTAATACAAGAAATTGTCTAGTGCTCTTGACATAGACACAGTGGTTTTTAGTAATCATAGTAAATTCATAAGATGTTATAAGTTATGAAAATGAATGTACCACTGCCAAGAAGATTTATTAAATTTTATATGGAATAACCAAGATTGCAAACTTTGCGCTCCTGACCTTTTCAACAAATCTAATACGTTGTTCCATGTAAATTTCTTCTTGTATTCTTTTTCCCGTTAGGAAAATTCATTCTTAACGCTATTTTATGTAATTCTAAATCTTATCCGACAACATGGATAAAATAAGGAATATAAAGGTAAATTTCACTACATATGACAAAGTTAACTCATAATATATACCCTCTTATTAACTTTACCATTTTCTACTAAGCGAGCCTTATACTTATTTATAGATCTATCCGCCTTTCTTTTGATATAAAAAAAACTCATTTATTTCCAATCACAGCAGAAGATCAACCAAGTCCTAGACTTGATTTACCTTCATAAATTCTAGTTATTGTCCAAATGCACCATTCCATTCAGTTGAGTTGGGCAAGATAACGACTATTAACCAAGGTTTCTCTCCCACTAAGTTGTGATAGTTTGCAAGAACTTTCATCAACTTTCACATATTGGTTAGTAAAAGAAACACTAGTTGGCTCATACATCTAAACATGGCTCACATGTGTCAAGATCAATTCGAGTGAGTAAAACAAGAAAGCCCTCTCTAGCCAATTTATTTAATTGAATCAACACCAATTAAAAAAAACTTTGACATCTGAAAAACAATGCTCAACATTACTACCAGTAATGATGGTGGTACAATCATATACACTGAAACAATCATGAGCATAACTAGAACTAATGAACATTTGCCTAAAAAAAGTGTTTATTTATATATATGTATATCACAAACTCATACATATCCTAAGTTAAGTAAAGCCAAAAAAATATACAAGCATTATATTATATGAGGGAAATCATGCCACCCATACGTAGTTGGCAAGTCTCGATACGCAGTATCACAATCTTAAAATCATTTTCCACATACAAACATCTTGTATTTTTTTATTTTTTTGGTTTTTAGGTACCCTTTGGTACTCTACAAATGCTTATTCGTTTCTAAACATGGTTGTTGCTCTTGAATCTACAATCTACAAATTATGAGATTCTCTGAGCATTTCACAACCAGAAACATAAGCATACATGGAAGTGAAGGCTAAGGATGCTCTTTTCTTTGCTTCAGCGCATCCAAGAGAAAATTGACTAAATGAGTTAATGTTTAAGCCTTTTCATTTTGGTCATATCCTTCTTGCCTTCATGCTTTACATGTTTGCCATATTTCCTTTGCCTTTTAGGATCAGTCTTATCGGGAGCCTTATATCTTATGTTACCTCTCTTGTGTTTCAAACCCAAGTTTGAATTAAAAAAAAATATTTAGTTAATGAGCATAGCATCCTCTAGGCGCTCATCCTCTAACTCAAAAATGACATTATATATCTTCAAATGTTAAAACATTGATATTGTGCGTCATCTAAACTTTCATATAGTTCCATTTTTTTAGGTAACGAAAGAGATCTGTTGGATAATCTGACCAACAATTTTGTTTTCCTTTCTTTCGTCTAATCATGTTTAACATGACTTATAATTAGTAAAACAAATTTGATTATCCTAAGCGTAGTCACCAGCATGGCGCTAAATTTCTCTCTTTTAAGGTCTCAAATGTGCTTTATTACAGTTTCATACTCTTTAAAACTCACACATGAGATCATCATGCATCCAACTCAACAAAGTGATGCAATGATGCTATTGTTTCTTCCCAAGAAAAAACATATGTCTCATTTATTTTCTAATATTGAGTTTTGATATCATGCACATGTCCTTCCATAAAATGGAAAAAAAGTCGCTTTCACCTCTTTTCCCTAGAAGACATACTAGCCTTTTTGCTTGAACATCTAAAGACATTTATTTCTTTGCATACTTCAACCACATAATCTAATCTTGCAAGGAACATAAATTAAATCATAGTAATTTGATTTAAATACAAGATCGAGAGTTCACTATGTTCCCAATCAACACCCATATTAAAATCTTATTACTATAAATTAATTTATTTTATGCAAAAATTTAAGTTCTAAACACAATAGAACTCCCACTATATGAAGTTCTAAACACTATAGAACTCCCACTAGATCAATGTATTAGACTTACATGAATTAAAAAAACATTTTTATTTACAAAGATCACTTAAATTAAATTAATACTTAAATAATTTAATTTTTTTTTTTACAAAACACTTTTTATCAAAATAAATCTCGATTCTTTATCAACTTAACAAACGAATCTAATTTATTAATTTTCTTACTTTAGCCACATATAACTTATTATATGACCAAAACTTACTTTCTTAATATCTCTCTAAGTACGTGTCCAAATTATGCGTACTATATATCAAATGAAAGATAATTTCAACCTCTACGCATGGACATGAAAATTATGCAATTCCGATGTATAATCATAGAGATATGACCAAAACAAAAATGAAAAATTTTAGACAAATCTAAACGCGACACATGTCACGTTACTGTTCATCTTCTTCATTTCATTTTTTTTCCTCTGCAACACGATCGAAACTTTCAACCCTTATATCCCTCAGAATACGCGATCATATTGTACGTATAATATATCAATAAAAAGATAATTTCAAGATCTACGCACAGATATAAAAATCGTGCGATTCGGATCTATAATTAGAGAGATATGATCAAAACAATATTTTCGGTTTAATTTTTATTTTTTTAAATTCATGCAATATATTCTGGTTCTAAATACAATAATTTTCAGAAGAATTCATGACATTATGATAAACACATATGTAAAATTTCAACTGATTTCATTATGTATTCATCAATTTACCATTATTAATTATTTAAACATTAACCATTTTTCTTAATTCATCATGAATAAACTCAAGTAACCCATATTACTTTTCATTCTTGATTACTAAAAATGTTAATATGCCAGAACCGAATCCAAAGGCTCTGATACCAATGTTAGAGATTTTAGTGCGGAAGTGTGTTAAACCGAAAACATACCTTAGCTCGGTTTAGCGATGAACACTACTTGATACAATCGGGCAAGAGTCGGGGATGAAATCACAGATGGAAATCAACCACTTGTCACAGTTCAAGTGCCCTTCTAGTTGATTTTTTGAAGTTTTCTCTCTCTAAAACGTTTTACTCTCTCTCTAGATTTATTCTTCTTCTTACTTGGATTGATTGTTTTTCTCTTTGCAATGTATCTTATTTATAGACAACCAAGAGACACTATGTAAAGAGTCACATATGTTCAAGGAAAAGATATATATCTTCACTAAGGAAGAGACACCAACAAAAAGACACATCTTTTAAATGAAGAGTTGCATAGGTTCATACATGAAGTTTAATCAATAACTACCGGTTAACCAAACCGATTTGGTATGATGCCTAACAATGGGCGCAAACCAACCATAAACTAATAGAAACTCTCTCCACCTAGTTAGTATTCGATCATAAACTCATTTATAACTATGTTTCTTGAAACCAATGTTGTTTTCCTTAAGAACTAGGTACTCATCAAACAAGGACATCAAAATCGAGAAAGTGACTATGAGAAACAACGTAATTGTGTCGTTCCAGTTACAAAAGAAGACGACAGGACCCACAACTACAAAGTACCATCAGGTGACTGTTTTGCACATCTCGAGGTGCAGTTCATATTCTTCAACTTTTCACCAAACTTTTATGGAATCTTGGGAAAAACCTATAAACCTGATTTTCGTAACCCGTCTAAACCTAGAGTCGCAATGCCAATGGTTGGTAGTGAAGACAGCTTCTAGATATCATCTCTCTTCTCTAATGACTGTAAATGTAACAACTGGGTCTTCCGTTGTCCGACCGGGGTTCTGAGCGAGTGTTATGGATACAAGTTTACTCATTTTAGACCATCCAATAAGTCCCATTTATGTTCCTAAGAGTCAACAAATGCACAACCTTCAGTTATAAATACCAATCCAACCATAATCTATCACTTACATC
This sequence comes from Moricandia moricandioides, assembly GCA_905132885.1. Classification (NCBI taxonomy): domain Eukaryota; kingdom Viridiplantae; phylum Streptophyta; class Magnoliopsida; order Brassicales; family Brassicaceae; genus Moricandia; species Moricandia moricandioides. The sequence continues at coordinate 73,211 of CAJHQQ010000289.1, forward strand.
CTACGCACATGGAAAATTGAAAAGAAAGGCGTGAGTAGATGGATTACTCGGTAAAGCGGTTCTATATCGATTTTCCTACATGAAATACTATACTGCTCAAACAATCAAACAATGCAATTACGATAATTTGACATCAAGCACTACTATAAAGTAAGTCATTGTTACTCATGGACTTGACTCGACTTGGCAGACACCAATCAACTTAAATTTTAAGGACCTATGGTGCGCTCACGGACGTCCCCCTCGTGTCGGTCTATCCCGCAAAATCTTATGTTAACAATTGTCTTGAACCTTCCTACGTAAATGTCTGCTCGCAGCCATTTGGCACTATCTGCGTCCGGTACATGAAGCCACATATGCAACAACTCGATCTTATAATAACTTTTTAAAAAATAAAATAGTTAATATAACAATTTAATATAATTTCGTATTTAGTTTATATATTTCTTCTATTTTAGATAAGATAGATTATAATTATAAAATTTATAAAAATAGCTTATATTTTTATTTATTGTTTTGTGATAATCTTAATTAACATTATTTATAAAATATTATTTTACTAAATATAAAATTAATTAATGCATTATCTTATAAAAAAATATTTCGATTTTTAGTAAGATTTGGTTTTATTATTTCTCAACAAAACTTTGTCATAAATAAAAATAAAATTTAAATTTATAGTAAAATTGATTTATTATTAATATTTTGTATGTTTTAAATTTGATATATTTCTAATGGTATATATTGTAAATAACACATGAGTCTCGGACGAAGCGGGTATCCGGATTCGGATTCTTATCTAGCGGATCAATATTTTTATTATCATTATCTCGATTCGGGGTCATCCAATATCCGGGTGTCGAATATCTTTTTAAAAATTATAATATCCAGCGGATATCCGGATCCAGATTTGAATCCTTAAAATACATAAAATTAATATTAAAATATACAAAATATTAAAAAATAATTTAAAAATAAAAGTATATATAATGTTTTTAATTATTTCTATGTATACTTTTACAAAAATTATATAATTTTTAGATATATTATTATAGAAATAAAAATATAATAAATAAAATTAGTTTATATATATATATTACTATTTTGAAATAATTATCAATAAAAGTTACGGATCCGGATATCCAGCTAAAAAAATCAAGATACCCGGATCTGGATTCGGTTTTGAAGAATCCAATATTTTACTATCCGGATTCGGATTCGGCATCTCCGGATATTCGGATTTTCAGAGCGGATCCGGATCTCGGATAATAAATCTCATGTCTATTCTATACTATAATTATGTGCTGCAAAAAAATACTATAATTATGTTTAATAAGAAAGATGAAGATAAAAATATATTTATATTTCATTAGCAAATGAATGATTATTGTTTTAGACAAAAATATTTTATCCAATTTCCTAAAATAATTTTTAATTAATTAATATAAATAATCAAATAAGTTATACTAAATAACTAATGAATTGATCATATATTATGACTTTTGTATCGTATATTTTTATTAATTTTATTTTATTAGAATAGATGTAATCCACATATTAAAACACTGCAAACAAAAAAGGTTGACTTAGGGCATGACTGGTTTTCCCGCTACCACCCGCAAACGCAGCTTTTGCGGTTGGTAGCGGTTGTTGGCGTTTTGCAACAATCATAGAAAACGCCATAAATCGCTTCAAACCGCTATAAACCTCTAAAATTCAAAAGCTGGTTCCAGCTAGCGTTTGCGGTTGCGGGCGGTTGCGGGAGGGTAAAAAAAATATTTTTTTTCAAAAAATTATATAATTAAAAAAGAAAAATATTCAATTAAAATTTTAAATAGAAATAATAGATATACCAATATATATATATATATATATATATATATTATATTTTAATTTATATTATAAAACTTTCAAGAAAAATATTTTTATATTTTTTTAAATTTAATAGTATAATTTTATAAATACAATTTTTATATTTATTACAATAATATGATTTTAAATATTTTTATAATTATATAAAATATAAAAATTGCTAATTTATTATTTAACTATTGCTACATTTGGAAGTTAACCAGTCATAAGTATCCTGCAAACGCAACAATTATTAACCGCTTTACCAGTCATCCAAATCTCTTAATAACGCATAAAACCGCAACCACCCGCATCCGCAAACGCCCGCAACCGCAAACGCAACCGCTGCGGTTACACCAGTCAGCCCCTTAATCAAATTAAAGGTAACAAACTAACAATATAGCAAATTTCACTAAATAATAATCAAAATTTGCTTTAACACAATCTTGTCAAGACTCTAGTTTCTAGTAACAATGCAAATTGCTCGTTACATAAAAAAAAAAGTTGGAAACAAATAGTAAAACATTACATTTGGGTGGTTCATTCATTGGATACAAGAACCACCAAGCTCCATGCATCTGTATAATCATTCTATGAAATACGTCTTCTTGAATGATTCCTTCGGGTTGCCAGAAGCCTCTTTTATCTCACAATTAAGCTCGACCTCCATTAGTCTGTGGTTTTCCTTCGACCGGCTCATTACCAAACCGAGATTCAGATTATCACCTTCCTCAACATTTATAGGTTTGGACATAATGAAAACCTGCCACATTCCAGATTATAACATGTCTCTTTTAGTTTGAAGCCTTAATCATATCATAGGGCAGGAACTGAGGAAGAACGTACCTGTTGTCCCCAATGTGTGCAGTCCTGTTCACTTGGAGCTGTGGTTAACTCGATTTCTTGCTGCGCAGGATCTTCTTTTCTCCCCTATTTTACAGCACAAACAAAAAAGTATAAGAGTCACTTTAACATTTAACACACAAACATGATGCAAGACAGAGAATCTATATATGAACTAACCCGAAAATGAACATCAAACCATCCACCAAAACCACATAGCGTTGTGTGACCATTGATGACTGAGGTTACATTCGATCTGACTTCCTCGATTTCACTGACAGTGGCTGTCAAACAATCCATCTCTTTGACAATTGTAGGTGTGCCTATCACTTGAAGTGGATTCAAGTCATTCCACATAGCCGTCTGTCCCCAAAAAAAAGACAAATTTTTATGAGTTTCCAATCGATCTTTCTTGCAAACTGTTCACCAGTCACCTAGTGAGCAGTGACCTTATGTTAAGTCTTTTAAATCAAAAGATATACCAGTTTTTGCAACAAACAAAAAAAAGAGTTTCAAAGTCACCTGCCTGAATGTAATGCTTTTCTTGCTCTTGAGCAAAGGGTTTTGTTAAAACGCTCATATCAACGCCGTAGTAGCTTTTGATCTCATCTGAAAAGTTATCCCAATCCGCCATTGCACCATCCAAATCATTCTTCTTCCTATCTGACAAAGTAGATTTGATGGGTGCAAGCCACATGCGAGCATGACTAGGGTACCTATTGGATTCAAAGCTTTATTAGTCACACACAGCATCACCATCGAACCAGCCACTTGTTTACCAACGTTAGCAACATGACCTCACAACTTATTCATGAGATTTGGTACCAACGCAAGATGTTTAACAGTAAAGGTAGACAACATATAAAGTAAGCTAATAGGTAAACCATCCATGATGCATCTATCATATAACTTACATGACACCGGTCGGCTTTAACCAACGGTCACGAGCAGATATCACAGAATCAAACATGGACTCCCGCAGAAGGAAGTATCCCATCCACTCGGAGATAATTACATCAACTTCACATTAAAATTGAATACAAAGATATCAGCTTAATGTATAGTAAGGTCACAACAAAGCTGCTATGTATTTCTCAAAAACAATACTTTTTAAATACCCAAAGAGACTCTCATTACTTTCTTTGCTTGCAAAATAAGGAAACTTAATAGTACCTTTCTCAGGCAAAGAAATATCTTCGACAGAACCTTGAATCACTTCAACAATATGTTCAAGACCATTAGCTTTGACAAGAGCACGAGCATGATCAGCCATTGTAGTAGCTTCCACTGCATAAACTTTCCTCGCACCAGCTTGAGCAGACCAAATCGCTAGAATCCCACTCCCAGTTCCAACATCCAACACGGTCTTTTCAAAAACAACACAGATAGGCGAATTTTACAACAGAACACAGAGCGAGAGACCAATGACATCAAAAGAAGTTGGTTTCTGTTTCTGTACCTTGCCGGCAAAGTGATGTTTGTTCTCGAAGACGGCGTTGAAGTAAGCGTCCATACGGACACGGTCGGAGAGCATGTCTTTCTGGTGGTAGAGGAATGAGTATGTACAGAAGTAATTAGCGTAGTCGACTTCTTTGTCAACTGGTGGTGCTGATGATTTTCCTCCACCGCCGGTTCCGGCAACACGTCCGCCCATTGCGCCGCCGTTGGATGAGCTCCTCATTTGCTCTCTGCTGCTGTGTTGTGAAGAAAATTGATTTTTAGGGTTTTAATTGTTAGGGCAAACTGATTTAAATTAGGCATGGGGGTTTGGTTACCACTTGCCATGTCATCGTTGTCTTTTTTATCATGCCACGTCAGCATTGTCTAATTTAGCAATTTTCATTTTTTCCTCTAAAATATTTAATTGGGCAATACTACTAAAATCCACCAATGAATGAGATAAGCACCATGAAATGGGTAATGGGCTTTGAGAAATTTCGGCTTATTATACATATAATATAGGTATTCATACGAAAGCCCAAAACCTTATTGCGGTATATACTAATGGAGATATTAAATTAGCTACAAACTTTAAAATGAATTGAATCGTAAATTCGTAATCGTAGATTGTGTGTTCGTGTTTGGAATAAATTTATGTTTCTTTTAGATATGATCGCTATATTAGTGTGCATTGTTTGGGGGAATTAGAAACTTGAGTTCTTGCCATGGTTTTGAAAACTGGATTGCAATTTGAGTTCTTGCCATGGTTTTGTAAACCGGATCGAACCGGTCGATTGAACCAGTCCGACCATAACTCGTTAAAATAACTGAGTCCTGTTTGATTAAAAACCGGTGTTTACAAAAAAAAACAGTAAAATCGACTAAATATTTGTAAAATCGGCGACATGGGTTAACTTCAAAACCCGGTTCTAAAAAATTAACATAAAATTCATGTGTTTTTAACTGTTATTAAAATTTCTTATCTCATAATTTTATTGGTTTTCTTTTTAATTTTATTTTCTAAAAAAATATAAAATACTCTTTTTAGCTTTGATATATTGTTCTTATTTTTCTATATTCATAAAATTTAGAATTTTAGTTCTAGAATAAATAAGATCAGTGATATGAAAAATCAATCATTTGATTTTTATCAATTTAATTTACATATTTTTCTTTTGTTTAATATATATAGCTAAATATAGGTTTATCGTTTGTTTTTCTAGTTAAAAAAAAAGAACACAAAATGTATTATACGTAGAGGTATTTTTAGGTCTATATGATTATATATATATTTAATTTCTTAAACAAAATACCTGGTTTGACCGATTTAACAGGTCCAACCAGTCAATAAGTAGTTATACTGAGTTAGTATCTTGTCCGGTTTTCAAAAAATTGGTTCTTCCATATGTTGATCTAGATGTTGATTTTTTCATGTTTGAAGTGGTTTATATTTTTTCTTAACCTCGGTTAAGTTACCAGTATCAAACAGTAAATGTAGCTTTTATTTTTTTGTTGGTTATTGTCAAAGAATATTCATGACTATAATTTATTATGATACTCGAAATAGAAAACAGAGAAGACGAGGATACCTATTCGACTCAAATTATATTTTTACTTAAATGAAGAAAACAAACCTGATCATTTGCTTGTAACACTAACATGAATCACATCGATTGTCAATGTTGTATTATTGACATGTTATAGTTGCTCTCTTGTGTTGTTGTAGTTTGCCAAGTAACAATTAAGTCTAGTGACTCTAACTCCATGAGTTGATTGTTTTATTCGTTGCACGCAATTAAACTACCGGCCTTTGTTGATCCATCCATTGGTTTACCAATCTCGGGTTCTCTTATGCCTAAAATGATTAACCTATAAAAGTAAATAGTATTATCATACAAATCTTCAGCTACAATGTGAAGATATATGAGGCCTTTATCGGTGTTGTTTTTATAAAAGTACTATTGTATATCTCGTATGTAATGTGTCTCTAAGTTGCCATTGGCAAGACATCGTTCCATAAGGTCGTTGTACTTGTGAAGTGATGCTCGTGGACTCATTGTCAGTGGAAGTAGTTGATGTTCTGGTATACGCGAAGATCTGTTGTGGCTTTTGCAAAAATTGGACTAGTCTCCATGACGATCCATACACTTGTTCTCGAAACCAATGCCACTCGTGAAATGATGTTTAATTGAATTTTCTTTGGCAAAATTTCAAGCTTCGAGAGTGGTTGGCGTTAAGCCATGGTGTTATATGCAGTATTGTCTTAGATTTGCTATTATGGTTCGATGAGTAGCTCTATTTGAAGGTGGGATTTGAGTTGGACCGGCTCAATAATTTTACGAAGTTTCGGGTAAAAGAAATTTTAGGATCTTAAAATTAATATTTTATCCATTTCATTATGATATATGTTTTAGAAAAAAATTATTTCATAAAAATATATTTTTATATTTTCTATGAAAATATTGCAAACTTCAAGAAAATTAATTGACTTTATTGAATAATTATTTGTCAAAATTTATTGAAAATTAAAATTATAGAAAACGATACATTTATTATAGTGATTTAATGCGTTTTCTTAATATGTGTGAAAACCTTAAAATATATATTTTTATGAAATAGAGAGAGTATTAATTTAGAATTTAGATTAAGAATATTTTTTAAAAAAATTGTTATGATAACGAAAAATGTATTCATATGAATCATATAAAATATTTTTTTACTATTTATTATTTTGTATAAATAACATATACTTTTAAAAGCATCTCGACTCTAACTTTTAAGGAAAGCGGGGAACAGCGAATTGGACTCATGATAGTCACCCCCGTTTACCCCACTTAAACCACCTCTGGATGTGAGGATGTGGAACGCTAATAAAGTTTTTACGTAACTTCATATCTTTAATAAAGTTTCTCTATTTTCTACAAAAGTTATAGAGATAAATAGAGGTGGAGTAGAGATGGTTTAGGAGAAGTTAAGTTATATGTTGAAGGGTTAACTGAACTCAAAATGTGTGTTTAGATGGCATTCCAGATTTTGATAAGTTTGTTATTATAAGTTAATATGAGCATATATTTGATAATTAATTATTTTAATGAACTTTAGTATTTATTTTTAGTTCATTTAAGTATTTTTGTGATCATTTAATTGTTTGTAGTGCATATGTGTTTAATAACTTTAATTGCATATACATGGTTAGAGTGCTATTTTAGTAGTTTGAAACTGAATTCAAGGAAAAAAACAAAAGAGAAAGGTCTAAATTGCAAATAAGTGTAACTTGAGTTGTTTATCAAACCAAGTGTATTCTACACTTAGATCGGACAATCTCAAGCTCTTCACGAGATTTGGCTCGTCGCGTTGATGAAGGAAAAATTGTGGATTGACTGCAACTGAGGGTGAGATTCGCTGCAATTGGAGGTAAGATCGATGACTTTGGGAGCTAAGAGATACCGTGGATGTTGGTCGCGAGCTTAGGAGGTCGCCACGGTAAAACGATGAATGTGGGCTCGCTGAAGGGACCTGACCCATTTGTTGTACTGTTAGTACGAGTCTGAGTTGACTTCCTCGACTATACTTATGCCGTTTTCAGCTTTTTCTACACATAGAACTATTTCGCCATTTTTGTTCATTTTCAGACTAGTCAACCAAGCATAATAATATTAAGATAGATAAAATGAGGTTTGAGTTGACGAGTGAGTTTGCTAAATAAACAAGTTCTAACTAGTCTTATATCTACCCAAATCCACCATTCATCCTTCATGCCTTATCCCGTGATCAAGTTATGTCTTTACCCTTCCGAGTTTGATCATGATTTTCATCCACAAAGGAGGCATAAGCAACATTTTTTTTTAGTGAGAGCAGTGATCGTGTCCCACTTAGCCATAGTAGATCAATCGTATATAAGTCAGTCAATCAGTTTATCGGACATGCTTGTCACCAGACAAACACTTGATCGACATAACCATTCCAAGCCAAAGTGCCATCTCACAATCCAGTCATATACTGATCCAAATGCATTGATAGAAGGAACTGATTACTCGATCCAAGCCAGAATAGTGCATATAATTTGAATTAGACAAGCAGTTAGTACCGAACTATCTCCTATCATTCAAACTATGATTTAGTACATTAGACTATGATCACACATTCACTTTTTTTCTTCGGTATGTTTCAATTTGATTCAATAGTCTTAACACCTCTTGCATAGTTTTGCTCGAAAGTTCCAACTGTAGGTATTACTCAACAGACAATCGTTTTTGACTCGGGCTTGATTGATCCAACCAAATCTTGAACTTTCTCACTTCATCTGGCAATTTCTCTCTCAATTTTTACTTGTTTTTCATGACAGAATGAAGAAATGAGGAAGAAAGATGATTGATTAATTGAACAGTTGAGAGGTTTATGCCCCAGAAAATGTCAAGAAACCCTTCCCTCTCATTTTCCACTCGGCCAAAAGTGATAATTGCCCCTTAGGATTGGGCATTTTATCCGTTACTTAATCCAATTTTTTATTCATTTCGATTCAAAAAATTTGGATATCCGTAAGTCTCCGAAGCAAAGCAAATACTAAAAGTCAATATCCGTTAAAGACGAAGCAAATCAAAAATACTAAAAATTTAAAAACGGATATATGCTCCGTCATTATGCAAATAGATGTTTATCTATTATTAAATATATAGTTTTAAATGTATAATCTCATATGTTAACATATAATTTTAATTTACAGATTACATATACAATTAAAATTAAGAAACATATAAAATCTTCATAGAAAACTACAGTTTTTCTTTAAAAAATATTCTATAAGAAAATTTTATTAATTTTAAAATCTTATGAAACATATAGTTTCATTAATTTTAATTTTTATTTTATATTGTGTAAAAGATATTTAAAAAATAAATAAGCTTGTATGATTTTTCTAGATTTATTTATATTGAACAAAGTAGATGATGTATCTGTAAATATTTGTAATTATTCGCAAATATTCGTTAATTTTTCGGATATATGGAAAACCAAATATCCGTATTTTTCCGAAGCAAAGCAAAGCAAATCAGAAAATTAGATATTTATGAAGTACGAAGCAAATCACAAATACTAAAAAATTATAGTAGTATTCGATCCGTGCCCACCCCTACTGCCCCCCTTTTGCTGTACGCACTCAAGTGCTTTGCGTGCACGACTTTTCCCTTTTTTGGACTATAATCGTTAACACCAATTTACTTAAGCGAAAACATGAGTTCAAGTTGAGTATCCAAGCCAACAAGTCTAACTGATCTGGCTGAATCAAATCGGCTTTTTTTGGATCCGACTAATATTGTCTAAATCAATTGAGCCTAGTTTGGCTGACAGTGTCAACCATTTTGTTTGATATTAAACATCAATATCTAGTCGACCAGCTCAACACCTATCTGAATCTGACAACACTTGTACGAATCCGGTCATTAGTGTTAAAAATTCTACATTATCTAAATTAACGTCCGAACACTTTTGAAATTCTCGGACTGAGCTACTTAGACATAATCCATGTGTAAAACTGACTAACCAAGCTTAGAATGGAAACATATCAGATTCTAGCGTTTTCATACCATGGGTTCATCCAATCCAATTTTTACAGACATCAATCCGACTCTTCTTCCACTACAGTCATTCCATTAAACTTTGACCAGCTCTTTCTGGCATTATTCAACCTTATCAGTATCACGGTCCAAGCCAGCTAGTCCTTGGATCATCTTATCTTCAATTTGTGAGACACCGCGCTACACACACACTGTAGAGGAAGCTTGTTCAGGACAACAGAGGGAGGTAATTTCGGTTGAACCGCCAAAGATCATTAAAGCCACGATAGAGATGACATGAGGAGTCACAGGGTGCCATGGTGTGGACTCAAGATCGCCATGGTGTGGACTCAAGATCGCGGAGAATACAAAGACTTTGAAGTAGGATTGGCCCATATTGGGCTGCGAAGAAAATAACATAGATTAGTTTTAATTGTGTCTAATTTAAATAAAACCAACCAAATATGGAGCTCATAAAAGAAATTCATCAAAGAAAACGGTCGAACTATTTTTTACTAATGACACATGATAGTTTTTTTATAAATTTATTATATGACGTGTCTCATCTATGAATGAAGAAATTTCATCTTATATATAAAGATAACGTTACAACAAATTATTTACAAAATAGATTCTATTTTTGAAATTCAGTAGAATCTATATAGTTGAAGTTTTAGGGCTTGGGAATTTTAGCAATCCTTAAACATCTAGTAAATTTTCGTAAATTCTAAATAGAGGTTATTGGTTGGTGTATTTTAATGGATTTGAAATTCCAAACTAGATATATTGTTATTGGTTTTATGGTTTTAAAATCTATACTAAAATTTTGTGTTATTAGTTTCATAGTTTATAAATTTTAATTCAAATTAAATGTTATTTAATTATACAGATTTATTAATTAATTTGATTTCATAATGAATTTGAATAGATTTGCTCAGATTTTTTTAATTAAAAATACAATGACTCAAATTCGAGAGAAAACCTTTAGATAAATAAGACTAGTTAAAATTCTTATGTTAGATTTAAAAATTTGTATATTTCATTTAAATTTGTAAATACTATATGAATTTGTAAGTCGATTGAAATAAATAAATCAATAACACCCCCTAACTCTGTTTTGGGGTTTCTCTTATTTATGTCCACTATTTATAAACAATCACATCTGTCAACTTTACTATTTTAATTATTAAAAAAACATTTATAGAAGTCATTAAAATGGTTAATTAACTTAATTTATTTATAAGTCATTCGTTTCCCAGCCACACAAGGAGGATTCAACCTAACGATTACTTGGACGGATCACAAGCTAACACTTACAGATTTTAAGACAGATTAATTATATGAAATATTTGATTTAATAGTACACTTGTACATCACCACATGAGCTCCTTGTTTGTCCGTGGCATGCACAGTTCCACATATACGGTCTATATGCATTTGACCTCTTGTCCTCTTCCATTAAAATTTTGTCTTTTTTTCTTCTTCACTACATCTCTTTTTCTTGTGTCCGTAGCATGCACAGTTCCACATATACGGTCTATATGCATTTTACCTCTTCCATTATAATTTCGTCTTATTTTTCTTCTTGAAAAAAATATTTATTTGTTTTATTTCGTGTTACGGAATTTAAACTACTAATATCATTTTGTAGAATATCGATGAGTCATATTCCCTTGCTTTTAGATCTATTCATATGATTCATTCTTATTTATAATTTAATAATTTTTTACCCAATTTCCGGCCGCACCGCTACATTTGGAGTGGTTCCACGATCCACAACATTTACTATGAAGTATTGGAAAACACCTCTAATATAGTTTACAAGATCATTCATTCTCTCTCTGTTCGGTTAAACAACCATTGAGAGTACAAAAAACAATACAAGAGAATAACATGGCAAAAAGGTAAGCCTGGAATAACATTTCTATCTTTAGCTTACTTTATCTCTCTAAGAAACGCCATGGAAGCCCTCTCCAAAAGCTTGAGGCTTTGGCCTCCTAGAAGCTTGGCTTAGAGGTTCATGTCGTGACCTCTCCTTCTTTGTATATCATTACTTAACCTAATGAGCTTCATCGATTAGGCCCATAAGTTGTTTGTATTTAACTTATGCAAGCCATCCCAAATTGCTAATGGACTTGACCAAACCTCACAAAACTCCACCTATTTGGTCCAAGTCCATAACCTTTCCTTTGTGCTGACACCTCCTCATGCCTGAATAAACCTGCTCATCTTCTACATCTCCTTGTCTTTTCTTATCTCGTCTCACTTCTCTTAGCTCTACTTTGCCAAGCTTGAAGTCCCTTCATGATCTTCTTTAAACCTGCATAAATTTACACTTATACACCACAGTCGCTTAAGTATATTAAACACTTAAATACACTTAGCCTCATCAATGAAAATAAACACCACACCTGATGAAGGGTATATGACAAATCTCATTTCCATCATCTTCACTTATTGTCTTGAGTTGCGAACCTAGCTGTTACACTTCAAGTGTCAAACTTAACTCCTCATTGGCGTCATGTTTCTTCATATATTTTTCCTGGTATACTGCATGTGAACCTATAAACAACATAATATTGTTTTCAAAATCATGAACTTGTTCAAGTGCTTGAACAAAAACCCGAACATCCTGTTGCAAGTTGATTTTCTCCTTGGCCTTTTGATTTCATTCATGTGCATCGGGCCTTGAATCATATTACTTGAATTCTATGAAGCTACCTCAAAATCATACATGCCCCACACCGAAACAATCCTTGATTCGACTATTTCTCTTGTTTAAACATGTCAGCCTTGAAGATTTTCTTGTACCGTTGTTACTCTGAACAGGAGACGTTATCCAACCATCACTGCTGAACAGAATTTTGACACAACCTTAGTTTACCCTTCATATTGTTAACATAAATTGTTTCCACATAATTATCCTTGAATCACCGCAAAACCTTGAAGTCACTCATGCTCCATATTTCTGAAATAGTTTTTTACTTACCCTTGGTGTACTTGAACAGACTGCACTTGAGCATCACTTTATAATGTTGAATACTTAAGCAGGACACGTCGCCTAAAACTAGGGTTGGGCAAATTAACTGAACCCGAAAATCCGAACCGAATCTGGCCCGATAAAAATGAATCTGAGCCGATCCAAACCCGACAAAAGTACCAAATGGATCTTGTTTTACGGTATTTCGGGTTATGGGTTTTACCTGAACCGAACCCAAACTTAAATGGATATCTGAAAGAACCCGAAACTTCAAAATTCCAAAAAAAAACTTGTATTATACCCAATCTCAATTTCTAATATATATCCAAAACACACTAAGATATTATTAAGCACCTACAATAATTAGTTAGTATATGAATAGTTAACTAAAATACTTAGTCTAATATATATTTTATTTGATTAATATTAATGTTTGACATTGCATTTGAAGTTTAGTTATGAATATATTTGTTTTGAAGTTTAAACAATGTTGTTTTTAAAATTTAAATAGTGTTTATGACGTTTATAGTATTGTTAGTTGTGAACGTTAATTTTTTATGTTTCATTATGTGCGAGTTTGATTCGTACAAGTCTTTGGTTTGTCATGAATCATGATATGTTTAATGTTTTCACGTATAGTTCAACGACAAGTTTCGTATAGTTGATTGATAGACAAGTTTCACAAAATTATTTGAAGGACAACAATATGGTTGGAAGAAGCTAAATACACAAACTTATTGAAATCCTTGAAAATATATTGTATTTAATCAAGTAGAAATTAGTATATTTAGAACCGATAACCTGATTAGTATCTGAAACCGAAATTATTTTGGGTTCAACCGTATCTTGGACATGTAACTAAACCCGAACCAAACTTGATTAAACCCGAACTGAACCGGACCTGGATTTTTATAATATCCAAATGGGGCTGAAATTCATGAGTCCGAAAACCCGAAACCCGAATGAACCCAAACCAAAACCCGATTGGGACCCCGATTGCCCAGCTCTACCTAAAACCACATGATTAGGAAGACTTTCGACACAAATATCATTGCTCCACCATCTGATGAAACTATTATGCAACAACATAACCTCCACTAACAGATTTCTTCCCCACTGCTAGTTGAATGAATTGAGCCTTATACCATCGATTCCATGATATGCCTTGACTCTTCTTCACAAACTGTTTCTGATATCTTATCTAGAATCCTTGATATCCCGCATTTACTCAGCTTTGAATATATTAATTCAATACCCTACCTTGTATTGAGATGTCTCCAAAAAAATAAAACATGTGCATCATTATCAATGACTTGAACACACAAATTAATCATTGAGCTCGCCATTAACCTGATGAGTGTTTGGCCATTGATGATTATGTGGTTATTACCTAATAAATTTTCGTGAGAAAGCTTACTCACTATATACCTGTGATGCGAACATATATCCAAAACTTCATACTCCTTCCGTTCCCAAAAGATCCATATTCTAGCAAAAAATATTATTTCAAAATGTTGTATTTTTTACATTTTCAATGCAGTAGTTAATGATGAATTGTAAACTTTTATAAAATTCTTATAATTGTATTGGGTAAAATTTATGAGAAATAGTAAGTTACAAAAATTTATGCATTGGTAATTTAAATTTTATATGTTTTATTAATATGCGTAAAAATTCTAAAACATACATCTTTATGAAACAGAGGGAATATGTTCCTTTTTTTAAATGCAATTTTTTCCTTGCATTTATACTTTCATGAAACTTCTTTCAGTTCCATGACTTAAGCTTGAGATGAGTCTTTTTGTGGAGAAATTTTTTTATCTTTTCTGAGATGGATAAACTGTAAGACAATTTCATGCAATCCCTGCAATATCTTCTAACAGTTTCTTACTTTGTTTCATCTTACCATTATTCATCTTCACAACTTAATACTTGAGTTTAACTAAGTACTTCACCATGTTTCCTCTTGCATCATACTTGGCTCCTTTGTATCAACCTCACTGCAGTGTACTCATGATATATATGTCAATTTACTTGTCTCGCCTACAAGTTACCTTAGGTAAAACTCCTCTTACATACTCCTTATGATCCACCTTGGACTTGTTAACTGATCTTGACACTTTTGGCCTTGACACTCTGAACATATCAACGATACCCTCTTATCATGTAAACGTGTTCCCTTTCAACTCTTACTCCCTCGAGCTGACCAAGTTGCTAACTGAAACTTTTACCCTTCAGCTGAACCAATCAAGACATCTTCTAAACCATAAAACCAGTGATTCACTCCACCTTAAATCAGATTATATATATTCATGATGCATAATTACTCATATAATCTTAGTGGCTCCACCTAAATCAACTAACCTTTAGAAGTACCATGTCTCTCGAAATAACTAAGTTTATGCAACTGTTCGTAGTTCATGTCAGCCTTCTAACCATATCTCGCATCATCCCAGCCTTTGATGCTCCTCAGATACTCCATTACAGCTTTTCTCGTGTCAAACTCGAGCCCATGATGAGTTTTTTCTAGCTGTAACTATACATGAACCATGACTTGTTCAAGCATGAAGTTCTAACGTGGTCAAGTCTGCGAGTTTCTCCTTTTGCTTTTAAGCTTCGGTTCTTGTCAGAGAGCTCCACCTTGACGCATGTGGTCGTGACAACAAACTGGTGTTCTTTACTTCCTCTGAGTCTATTCTTCTAGAACTTCTGACTCAAACTTCCATGATAATTTCTCTAAGATAAACTCACACACGCTTTTGCTAGCTGTGATAACAAATTTATACTTCTTGAACAATTTTTGATAAATCTTGTCTCATACCCTTCGTTCTCAGGATTATAATCAGTCGTAACAACCTGTTCAACCCAATTATGCATGCGCATTTTCCTCTGCCTTTGACCAAAATCTTCAAGCTAAGTCTAACCTTGAATCGCCTTTTCTCTTAGGTTTTCCTTGTCACTCACACGACCTCACTAAAGTTGCTACATGTTGTTACCATAAATAACAATTTTATCCAACATATACTTGTGTATGGTTTAACAGACTTTCCCCTTGCTTTAGTTTCTTCTTTGTGGAGTTACAACTTATATTAGCCACACTAACTTAGTGACTCTTCTCTTTTTCTTCTAACAGCCCGAAAACCTTACCTCGCATGCCCCCAATAAGACTGACTTGAGTTGACCCGAAACATAATCATATATGTTTTGTTGTCACACGACAACCAACCTATGTAGCTGCAAGATTTGTTGATCATCTTTCGCAAAGATAACATACATTCCTTGTGATCTAGAAAAATTCAGTTCCTTAAGCCTAATTTTAACTTAACATAAGTTTGTCTTTAACTTGAGATATCCTCCATCCTAGACGACTCAAATCAATCTCTAACATTATAGATCACGAACACGCCCATCTGTGAAATTATTTGCCTATATGGGTATTCCCATTCTTGTAAACACATCAAGTCCCTTAAAAGTCTCTCATCATGATTTTACCAATCGTTAACCATCAGATGTATTTAGATCCTCCTCAGTGAACGTTTCTTCCTCTGTCTCTGATGTCGTCTTTGTCTACCACCATTTGCTTCTTTCTCTGACGCTGCATATCTTTTAACAGCATCCTTGATTCGTCACACTTGAAAATAGTGATGTGAACGTGACTACAAATCTACTCATTCTTCTTTTCCATAATTTCCAACTGATGTTAATGCTAACTTGAAGCTTTTGCGGAACCTGAATCACCACTATCTCAAACCAGAAGCTCTTTGACTCAACCATTATCCAACCTTAACAACTCGTAGACACCAAACTTCTTATCTTGAGAATTTCCTTTGTGACAATTTCAATGAACACCTTGTCTTGAACATCACTCTGAACTGTTTTTTTTACCAACAGAACACACCGCTTAGCTCAACTAGCAAAGAAGACTTTCGACACAAAGTATCTCTGCTCAACCTATGCTCAAACAAATCATTACCTCTACAATCATGATACCCTGTAGACTCATTTGTTTACCCTCATATGTTCTGAGATACCAAAACAAACTACTACTGAATCACATTTAGAAAACCCAAAAAGATACATGTTTCCATCCCGAATCAGTCTCTATTTGAACCGCCACCTGTTCAAAAAACACTTTGCCTTGAACAAGCAAGCTCCATGTGCTTGCACATTCATTCTGGTAGAATTATTATGTGTTATGCCAAACATACTGCTCCAACAAATCATACCAAACAATCTTCATAGAATACCACATTGAATTCTCTCTGAAAATAATAACCTTGTAGTATCTTTTTCTCTGATTATCTACCCAACTATAGACTCTCATAATCAACACATTGACGAACCCTGCATCAGCTCATTTACTTCAACCGTTCTGCAACATCCTTCACGTTGACTAAAGAATATCATACTGATACTCAAACAGCCATGAAACACGCATATCATTCAACGTTCTACGGCGTCCCCTAGTTCCAAGAATTTATGAGATACCGAGCTGGAATGCCCACATAGATTATAACATCACCTGCGATTTATATACCAAATAGATTGAACCCAAAAACTCAAAAATAGTATGGTTATTTTTTTTTGGAATTTTATTTTTGGATACTCTAAAAGAAAATGCTCACCAAAGATGCCAAAAGATATCCACTAAGATTCCTTTTTGAATATAGTTATCGTTTTATTAGAAAAGTGTAAAAGAAAAACAAAATATATAGATAATTTGGTAGTCTGAGGTTAAATGTCATCAAGTGCACGAAGGTATCTTTAAAATAGTAGGGCACTGCCAAAAACATATATACAAACTACAAAGCTTATTTAGTTTTGTCCAGAAATATTGTATGGTAATAATGTCACAACAAACTCTTCATGAATATTTTTAGAAAAGTGTGTTGGTGATGCCAGTTACGATTCCCTTAAAATTCTCAGATGCTTTATTTTTTTTACCTTGTATCTTTCACTGTTCAATATATAAAATTTTATTTTTCAAAAAAACATTGGTATTTTTATCCTGAAATTGATAATATTTCATATGCTTTAAAATATATGATGTTTTGAAATTTATTTTAATGTTTTAAAATATATGTTATTTTAATATTTTATTAAATTTAATAATTTTATTAAAAACTGTGTGACTAATAATATTTTGTAATTATTTTGATGTTTGGTTAAATTAGTTTTAGTTTATATTATTAATGCTACTTTTTAAGAAAATGTGTATATCTTAATTCATGTGCATTTAACAAAAAAATGTTAAATATATATATATATATATATATGATGTTATTTTATAAGCAAAAGTGTATATCTTATTTTTACACTTTTTTAGTTATTGATGGTACACTATTTTATTCTATTTAAAACGTGACAAAGAGAAGGTTTAGAAAAAAAGAAAATAATTATATTAAAAGCTACAAAAAGAAGAAGATGATTTAGTGAAAAAGGAAGTGGAGAGAAAAAAAGGTGGAGCTTTTGATATCTCCTCCTCTTTCCTTTACTTTTCTCCTCCATCAAAAAGAGATTTGGTCGGCGATGGCGATGGAGTTCTTAGCGACGGAGATGGAGACGGCGGTGCGTGTTGTGCACCTTGCTTCTTCTCTCTGTGTTAAAGTTCAGGACAAGCTTCGCCTTCCTTCCTCCACTAACGGCGGTCACGTTAAGTCCAAGGATGATGATTCCCCTGTCACAGTCGCAGGTTCTTTTATGATTTATCTCATCTCCATGATTATACGTTCGATCTAACTGTGGTTTATTGCAATTGAGATCCGTTTTGGGCTTTTCTGTGTTTATTTGGTTTACTTTATGTTGTGTAATAATGCTAATTTGTTTTACTTTGTACAGTTCTTTTGTTTTGTTTTTATGTAATTAGACTGAACAAATGATTGTTTGTATTAGTAGTTTAATAGTGAAAATGTATATATTTTTTGTTGCAAAAAAATCCAAGTTTTAATTGTATAGTACTTGATAAAGTGTCTGTTAGTTGATAAAAGTACCAGATTGTATGTGCTTTCGTGTTAGAAGTTCAAGTAAGTCATGTGGACGACTCTGTATTGATGAGATTGATACTAGAGAGAGTTATCCACAGACTGTGATTGTATTATATATTGCTCTTTTTTGAATCTAAATGAGTTTCTTATCAGATTGGGGTGTTCAAGCGATTGTGAGCTGGGTTTTAGCCCAAGTTTTTGGTGGTCAAAACCTTTCTATTGTTGCTGAAGAGGACACAGAGTCTCTCTCCAAGGCTGAGTCATTGGGTCTCTTGGGAGCTGTCTCCAGTGCGGTCAATGAAGCCTTGTCTGAAGCTTCCAAATACGGACTTCCAAAGCCAGATGAGCCCTTGGAAACAACTGATATTCTAGAGGCTATTGGTCGATGCAACTCCCTTGGAGGAGCTAAGGGAAGGCACTGGGTTCTTGATCCTGTCGATGGGACGTTAGGGTTTGTTCGTGGTGATCAGTACGCTGTTGCTTTGGCTCTGATAGAGAATGGTAAAGTTCTGTTGGGGGTGTTGGGATGTCCTAACTATCCGGTGAAGAAAGAATGTCTAAGTAATGGTTGTAACCAACCTGGAGCCGCTGGATCAGTGTTGAAAGGGTGTGTCATGTATGCAAAGCGAGGAAGTGGTCAAGCTTGGATGCAACCGTTAGTCCCTGGTGGATATCCAGAAGCTGCAACGCTTCTTAAGGTTTCATCAGTTGTTGATCCGGTTTTAGCTACGGTTTGTGAGCCAGTGGAGAGAGCAAACTCAAACCACTTGTTCACTGCAGGACTTGCCAATAGCATGGGAGTTAGGTAACTTATTTGTTGTTTTATTGACTCCTCTTTTGTTTACAAACGTCTCCTCAGTACAATCTTTCTTCAGGAAAAAGCCGTTGCGAGTGTATAGCATGGTGAAGTATGCAGCGATTGCATGTGGAGATGCTGAAGTGTTCATGAAGTTTGCACAGTCGAGTTACAAAGAGAAGATATGGGATCATGCAGCTGGAGTGGTGATTGTGGAAGAAGCTGGTGGTGTGGTGACTGATGCAGGAGGGAGAAACTTAGACTTCTCAAAAGGAGTATACTTGGAAGGTCTTGACAGAGGAATCATAGCATGTTCTAGTCAAGTTCTGCATGAGAAGATTATAGGTGCTGTCTATGCTAGTTGGGAGTCTTCTAGCCTCTGAATAGCCTGTAGCCACAAGCCTCCTTTGCTGCAGCATCATCGAGCTAACGTTTTAAAGCAAAGGTAATGAAGAAACTAATTGTCTCTTATAATCCGGTTTATGGAAATTGGAAAACCATTTGGTTCGGTTTAGTAGAAAAGCTAATCTTTATTTTAAACGGTTTTTAAAGAATATGCGGTTTTAACTCTGGTTATCTTGCCGGTTCGGATATAGGTCGGGGAAATAAGGGCCATTGGTAAACTACGATTTGCTAACCGGTGAATGTGAATCGTGAAGAAAGTAAATAGTAAAAGAAGCAGCGGTAGAAGAATTTTACTATCTACTATAGTAATAAAGCTGCTGTATTCACGTACTCTTAATGGATGATATGTAATTTTTTATGTTCGTTCTGTAATTTTAAATGACCTATTTCTCACAATTTTAAATCAATATAAATTTAATAAATATAATCAATTTTAGAAAAAAATAACAATTTATCATTATTATAGTTAATAATGCATAAAACAGACAAATTGATTTTTAAAACATTTTTTCATACATAAAATGAATGGAGTATGATCTAGTTGCAATGTTTTTCATATGTTAACTTCATTTTTTGTGATATTATTCAATTAATATGAAATTTTAGATGCTAAATTTGAAATTTAGACAATGGTTAAATGTTGTTAAAAAGACTGATTAATTTATTTATTTTTAATACTTTTCAAAAATAATTAATGGTTTAGAATAAAAAACAATCGAAACAACAAAAGAAAAGATATCAATTTTTTTTGGATTGTATAAACTTTATGAACCTCAAGTTTAACCAACTCGAAAGTAGAACCGATTTAAAACCATACAAATACTTAGGGGTGGGCAAAAATTCTGAATCCGAAGAATTGAACCGAACCCGATCCAAAAAATTAGTATCGAATCCGAACCGAAATTGATTAAATATCTAAACGGATTCAGAATTTTGGTATCTAAAAACCGAACTTTATCCAAACCGAAGTATTTTGGATATCTCAATCTATCCGAAATAGATTTATATACCTAGATATATTAATTATTTTAGATTTAATATATATTAAAAACATCCAAAATATATAAGATACTTTTAAGTTGTCTAAAATAGCTAAAGTATACTCAAAACAATATAAATACTTGAAATATCTATTGCTTCTCTATCCAAATACTGAAACTAAACTAATTTATATGTTAAGTTTAGGTTAAATTTATATGTAATATTTATTTTGTTTATACTTTTGCGAAATTAAAAGTATATAATGAATTTTAAAAATAATTTAAATGGGTTATTCAAACCCAAACCGAACTCGCAAAGATCTGAACCGAACTCGAACTGAAATTTAGATATATCCGAATGGAGCTGAAATCTTTGACCCCGAAAATCTGAAACCTAAATAGATTCGAACCGAATCAAAATGGATACCGGAACACCCACTCCTATACTTTATAGATATTGTAGTCCAGATTATTTTGATAAAACAAAAAAAAGATATTATAGTCCAGAAAATCTAGCCCGATTCCGATGTGAACTGGTCTAAAGACTCTAAACCTAACCTGAAATTTTGGATTTTCAAAAACTAATGGTCTCCTTTTAGGCTAATAAATTGTGTTTATTGGGCCGCCTAAACCGATTTTGGAATGGACCCTATCAGATTTTTGAATGGGTTTCCTCAAGTCAATTTCTCTTTTGCTTGATCTTCAATTATTTTGAAGGAACTATTCCTCTATTTTATTCATTTTTTCGATGGTAAGAAAAAGTATCAAATAAGACAACATAAAACGCATGAAGATGATTAAGCCGACATGTTTGGCACCCTAAGAGAAGTAACTTTTAGTTACTAAACTGTATGTAGTAGCCTAAAGGTCAAAAGTAAAGATAGATTCTGCCGACAATTGGTTGGATTTGATGCTATTTAGAAGATTTTACTCTTTAAAATCCATCAAAATCCAACCTTGGACAAGCTTTTCTCACACAATTTATTGAAGAAACTTATCATCATTAGTCACAGTTGTGTCTTCATCTTTACTTTTCAAAGTACATAATTATTCTAATAATTAAATTCTATAACAAATAGAGGAGGGCCAAAGTGTCAGTGATGAGGCATGAATGGTTAGTTGATAGACATCTCTTTCTGATGAATTCAATTCTTTCTTTATAGTTCTGAAATTAAATCTTTTACTTTTGACTTGTTGAATGATAACAATACATAGCTACAATTCTTATAATAAAGTTACAAAAGGACTGGTAAGATACTATCATAGAGAACTGACAAGCATATGACATGCAGAATAGTCTCATATACAGTTTTAACATGTAGGTTGATTTCATAATAGTAAAAAAAATTATATGAGCTTTTGTCTGCCAAATTATTTTATTTTTCTTTTGTAGTGAACCTAAGTGATAATAGAAGATACCGTTTATAAAACTGAAAGGACAATCCAGACTTATCTCACCAATCGACGATGATATTATATATGAGAACTTGGAATCTTGTCGACTGTTAAAATGTAATTTGCTTGCCGGAGAAACTATGATAACAGATGTTGCAGCACGTAAATTATTTATATGTGCTTACATTATATTATTTAAAAAAAATTGGACGTAATTCTCACCAGATACTTGTTCAAACATATAAAATTATGGGAAGTGTCTTCCCGAATTTTAGAATAGTAAGCCCAGTTACCAACAAGAAAATAGAACAGCTAACTAATAATACGTGTATGAACCCTTCATCTCAAATGAAAGCTTAATATTTTAAATTGAGGAATTAATCATTATTTTCTATTTGAACTACCACATATACTTCACTGAATTCTCAGAAGATGTTTTTTCATATATAACCTTCATATTTCTTCCATGTATATATTATTAATTGGAATACTAACAGAAAAAAATAGGTTAACAAAGAAATTTCCAATGCCCTTTCTCAAAAAAACAAAGAATTTTCTAACAACCAATTTACATGGGTACAATTACAACGTAGATGGAGAAACTTTGACCCCAAAAAATGGAGAAACATTAAAATCAAATGGAGAAAATATATCAAAAGAAAAACAAATTATTAAGTGAATTATCTGATAAAAGTAAGTAAGTGATAATCAATTCCATGTGCCTAAGCAAGCGTCGAAGTCAGATTTTGACACATGAAAGACCTTAGCATGTGCCTACTTCGTTCACTGGCACCACAAATTCAACTCTTCTTCTTTCTTTTTTATATCATTTCTAGTAAATGAATAAATGATATTGGTTTCTCATATTATGGACGGACATATGAAAGTTCATAAAAGTTTAATCTCACAAATTAGACTTGTGTGATATTTGGAGGTTTTATTGTGTGATAGTTTGGGTGGTTGCCCCCCCAAAAAAATAGTGATAGTTGGGTGTAAACTCTATATTATAAAATTATATTCGTATTGCACCTAGCTATATGCATGTGCTATTTTTCCTTTTTAATAAATTTTTAATTATAAATAATATCCAATTAGTTTTCTTACTATAAAATAGAAGGAAAAAAAAACGACCAGGCTTCAGGTCTACCAATTATAAAAATCAAAATTGTTTTCTTGACTTCTAAATCAATTTTAAAGGAGTTTTAAATAAACTCATTTAAATAAAGGTAAAGCAGTACCCGAACAGTGATAAGTTTGTCACAAAATAGAAATGAATATTAGAGAACGAGGATAACACAGGTAAAGACTGAATGAAATATTAATGAATAGAGGAGAAACATTGTTTAAAAGGTGTGAAACAAACAAAAACAAAAATAAAATAAAAAAGAAAAGAGTGTTAAAAGCTAAGGCATGAATAATCGAAATGAAACAAGTTTGAATATTTTTCAAAACGATAAAACAAGAAATAAGTTAAAACTTTAACTTAAGAGACTTCATATATTTCAGTTTCTTATGTGGAAAATACTCTGAACTCTTGAAAGTGATAAATAATTTTTTATCAAAAAAAAAAGAAAAGTGATAAATAACTTACCAAACAAACAAGTTTAAATTCAAAATTAAATCTGTAGGAAAGAAATAAAAACACGAGCGAGTGGTCACTCACCGAACAAACAGCCTAATATCAGATAAAATGCCATTAATGAGATTTAATGATAGACACAAATAATCCATAAATAAAATTAAATCAGGGACGGTTTCCACATTAAAAATAATACTAATAATAATAATACTACTAAACAGTCATTCATCTCACGTTTTTGTGTTTGACTGTTGAATAAAATACAAAATCAAATATATACATACATATAAAGTGTATACGTCATGTAACTGTTATGCATGCCACTATGTATGTATTGTATACGGCGATGGATGTTTTTCATGTAGAGGTTCTCCATATATATATAAATGTGTGTGTATAGATTTTATCAGATATAAAGCAAGCTTCACTGTGATTGTTCTGTAATAAAAATAAATAAAACGGACGGTCTGAACTGTGTCAGAGAAGTCCTCTTTTTTGCTCTTTCTTGTGTTTCAAACATATTTTTGTAACCGTCTCTGTTTCGATCTAATGGGGAAGACGACGAGCGGGACGAGAGATTGGTCTCAGATCTACGCCGTCTACGGGATCGAGCAGAAACACACTCTCTTATTCCTCCTCCTCAACGCCATTGCTTTCTCCCTTCTCTCCACCGTCTTCTTCCTCTACTTCCACCCTATCTGCCTCTTCCTCGAGTCCTTCCTCTTCTCCACCTCCTCCGCTAGATTCTCCGCCGGTTTCTTCGGTGCCGTGACTGCTCTCTCCGCCGTGTGTTTGTTCTTCGCGGCGGCGAACTTTTTCTACTCCGCCGTGCCTCTCCGGTACGAGATGGCGCAGAGGATGGTTGGATCGGTGGGAGACTGGTCGAGCGTCAAGACGGCGCTTGATCTCGGCTGCGGTCGAGGGGTCTTGCTTAATGCGGTGGCCACTCAGCTTAAGAAAACCGGTAGTTCGGGTCGGGTCGTCGGGTTAGACCGATCCATGTCCACTACTCTCTCTACTCTCCGCACGGCTCACATGGAAGGTGCGTCCTGAGCTTTTTTTAATTACGTTGACTTTTGACTCTTTTATTTTACGTTTCAAAGTCTGACCAATCAATAGTTTCATTACATACTCCTTCACTCTTTTTATATTTAACTTTTTAGAATTATGCACATAATTAAAAAATTAATTTTTTTCTATTTTCTAAATAAAAACATCATTAATCGTTTAAACCAACTAAAATTATATTAATAACAAAATATAATTTATAATATTATTAATTATTAATAAATTTTACATAGAAAATTTAAAAACGTTAAATAATTTGAAAAAATAAAGAAAATTTTAAAACGTCAACTATAGAAAATAGAAGAAGTATAATTTTGTTTTGTTGTTGTTATTTTATACATTAATTATTTTCAGAATGAAAAAGTGTTTTAATACTTTAATTAGTACATCAATAACCTGTGGAGAATGTAATTATAATATATATAGGAGTGCAAGAGTACGTGACTTGCCGTGAAGGAGACGTAAGAAGACTCCCGTTCGGCGACAACTACTTCGACGTGGTGGTCTCCGCCGTGTTTCTCCACACTGTCGGGAAAGAGTACGGTCAGAAAACGGTGGAGGCGGCAGCAGAGAGGACGAGAGTGCTAGGAGAAGCGGTGAGAGTGTTGAAACCCGGCGGCGTAGGAGTGCTTTGGGACCTCGTACACGTGCCGGAGTACGTGCGGAGGTTACAAGAGCTGAGGATGGAGGAGATTAGGGTTTCGAAGCGTGTCACTGCGTTTATGGTTAAGAGCCATATGGTCTCGTTTAAGAAGCCTAGTCATCATTTTGTGGGCTCTGGAGAAGTACGTTTAGACTGGAGATGTTGAATGACTTGGGATTATAAAAATGTTTAGTTTCAATACTTTTTTTTCTTCTAATTAGCGAATCTATTTGGCCAAAATATAAGAGATGTTCATCGATCTGCAGTGCATGAGTATAGTATAGATAGAGTTTGTGTATTTGTGGAGAGCTTTTTAAAAACTAGATTGATCTTAATTATTGACGTAAACCCATGTTTCAAAAAGAAATATAAACGTGAGTATTAAAAGATCCACTATGTTTAATTTGTTTTTAGGACGAAATTGTTGCGAGGATAGGATACTAATCATAATCTAATTGGATAACACCAACCTTAAAGGAGATTAAACTTTTCTTTTCATTTTCTAATTAACAGTTTTAGAATACTTTGAACACTATTTCACTAAAACCGGTTTGAAATCGACTTATATTATAGAATCCGACAAATAAAATAAAATAAAATAATGAATTTTACTAAATGAAAAAAAATAAATATTTTTATTACAACAGTAATACCACCATGATCTTACTTAGAGTCTAGAATAAATAATTAGACATTTTTCAGACGCATAATAACATATGGATTTCTAATACAGTTTATGGTTGATAAACATGATAACAAATTTTGTAATTTAGATATATATTTTTTATTACATTCCACTTTACGATAACACGACAACAACAGTGGTTATAGAATCTATTAAAAGGAATACTAGTATAGGTTTATTCTCTCTGGAATTATATGGATCAAACACGAATTAATATGATGCGAGCCAGCTTAGAAAATTAGGTTGGAAGTTAATGCTACGAGCATGCCAAATCTAGGGAGTTGATTATGTGGAAGACTTTAGTTTGCTTGGAAATGAAGTGATAGTTACTTAGTTAGTACATAGTGTCAGCATCAGTGTGTCACTATCGACTTATTGATTTCCATTCAACTAATTGTACTACTAATTAAGCTTTTAATATTTTCTGATTTTTGTAATACAATTTATATTGTCTGACCTTTTTTTAAAAAATAATTCTAATAATAACCTGGTGCTACATTAACGTGTAATCAGTAGTGCCTTTCGATCCCAAAATAAAAAAAAAAAAAAATGAAGGGCTATCTGAGAGCTATTATTTTGGTGTGGGGGCATCTTCTTTTCTTTTCACCGTCTCATCCTCTTTTGCCTTTCCACTCTTCTTTACTCTTCTATTTTTCACACATGGTTAAAACGAGCCATGTTACTTTTTTGTTTTATCTAAAGATATGTTACTATTAGTATTAACTATGTTCTATTCTTTTTCTTATAAGTAGTCCTCGTATACTCGTATTAAAAGTTTTATTTTTGATTTATAATTTCCCAAGACAGCCTCCAAAGCCAGCTGAGAAGCAGAGACATGAATGAAAACAAGAAAACCTAATCGAAGTATTGGTCACAATATATTCCATAAAACGAATTTATTTGTGGAGTAAGCATGCAAACAGATCTTGCTAAAAACATTTCTCTACATCGGTATAAGAGTTCAAGCGATTTGTTTCCATATTCTTTTCTCACTGAAAATACGCACCGCAAGACAATTTGACGATCCCATCAACTCAATTCTCTGATATATATATATATATGATTGAAAACCATACAATAAAATACTTTCTTCTTGACTATGTCGCAGCAAAATACTATATAATGAAACTTTCGAGTCGAGAGTGGAAAAGTTTGAAGTGAACCAACCTTTAGTCTACTTGATTGGGACGCAATAGGAAGAACTGAGAAGTGGAGGCAAGACGCAGACTAAGTGAGGACACGGTGGATTGCTGCTTACATTTGCTTCTTCCACGTTTGGCAAACCGAGCTGAGGAGGACGTACATAACCCGCAACTAATGGAACACATAGTATTGATATTATCACTCTTGAACCTGTAATATTTTTAACCACCCACCCAAAAAAACATATCATCATTAGTATGCAAAGCCTTTCTAGCAACAAAACAACAAGTGAGAAGAAGAAGAAAAGGTCACTTTACCTTGCTCTTCTGAGAGAGAGACATAACCTCTCTTCCTACCCGCAATCATCCAGTTCTCCGAATTTGCATTGACTTCGTATAATACCTCATCCTTGCGCAAATAAAACGGTAACAGTTGATGAACACATGGGACATTTGATAGAAAAGGATAAGGAAAAGCCTGGTAATGATGATCTGGTCATAGATCGATGATTATATAGCAAATGATGACACTCCTAACGAAAAGTAATATATAAATATACAGCTCGATCTGGACATGACTCACATGTTGCTGTTCACTTCCCTTGAGCTCTTTCAGCCTTTCGACTCTCCACTGCATGGTAACAAGTTTACCGACCCTAAGACCATCAGAAGGAAGTGGGAGAAATCCAACTGTCAGGCAAGGATCAAGCACTGGACGCTGTAAAACAATACAACTCTTGAACACCAAATCTCTCCTTTCAGCATCAGCTCCAGAGTCATCTGCATCCACTGGTTTGTGCGCTCCAGCGACTCTATCACCATGGATTTCATATTTGATATTCAGAATGCTCTCTGGTTCCTGCAAATCTTTCCCTTATGTTGTGCAAGCAATTAGTTAGCTCGCATGCAGTTATCCACAATTTTTTTATATTAAAAAAATAATTGTTTCTGTTTTAGCATGCAAATGTCATTTTGTATGCCAATAGCCACTGCCTCAATGAGTTATGGAGGAAAAGTACAAGTCAGGGTTCAAGAGATTGACACGTTCTACAAGTATATCTTCCTATGTATTATATGTTACGTTATCCTTATTATGCGCACTGTTCTGACATCAGAAATAGTTTCCAAATCGCAGATGGCCTTATCAGTTTAAGTGTGTTTACCAAAAGTAAGAAACATAGTGATATTAACAGTTATTCAGAAGAAAGGAATACCTGATGACATTGTCTTCTCTAGGGATATACTGAACACGACTGCTGCTCTAGACCCAGGTGACACAACAAGCGGAAAGAACGTTGCAGTTGGTCTTCCATCACTTTTTCCATGAACAAATCCATCTTGAAGATCGAGCCAAGCATCAAGAATTATCAAGTTGGCCTTGACAAGGGAATGTAGCATAACCTGTAAAAAGGAATTACTTGATTAATAACCATGAGTGGACGTGAATAAGAATGAGGGGACGAGATGTTAAGGATTAAACAAAAATTCAATTTAAAAGAGCTCAAGTTCGCTACCTGCAAGACCAATGTGCCATCATTGCATTTGTTTGCCACCCTTGTAGTCACGTCAAAGGGGTCGGTAAAATGAGCAGCTATCGTTCTGCTCAAATTCAAGTTTGGTGAGGAAACGAACTATTAACAAAGATGATCGAGATTTTCCATAACAGGAAATAAACACAATACCTCTCAAATATCTGGTTATGATGCACCCCAAATTCAAGTTTCAGAGCTACAGTTCTCATTCCCTCTAAAATATCTTGTTTCAGCGGAGTAACTGCTAACACAAAAAAAAGTATCAGTGGCCAATGGATGTGACAAGAGACGTGCAATAATCAGAAAATAATTTATTGCTGCAAACCTGAAGATGACCCTCTAGCAAGCTTCTCGCTCAATGCACGAACAGGGACCCACAGAATAGAACTCACATTGCTCGCCCATTCTGAGAAAACTATTTTACCTTCGCAGAGATTAAGGACCTCTGAGTCACGTTTTGGAG
Source organism: Moricandia moricandioides (assembly GCA_905132885.1). Classification (NCBI taxonomy): domain Eukaryota; kingdom Viridiplantae; phylum Streptophyta; class Magnoliopsida; order Brassicales; family Brassicaceae; genus Moricandia; species Moricandia moricandioides. The sequence continues at coordinate 102,549 of CAJHQQ010000289.1, forward strand.
AGACAGGGCTATCTTCTACAGAAGCTTCAGCTTTTGTTGCACCAACATCACAATCTGTTTCCATGTATCTCTCCATCTCAATGCCGTATGAGTCTTCAATCTTTAGCCCTGGACCAGTATCAATGTGCAAGATGGCGCCTTTAAGTGAGTAATTAATAGGACGTACAATGACACCAACCCACTGGGCTTCATTTATAAGTAGCGCGGTAGATACAGCTGCAGCAAGATCAACCAGAGCTCTTGGTTTGGCAACCTAAAGAATAAGATGTCTTCGTATCAATCAAAGAAAAAAAAATGTCCATAAGAGTATCACTACTCATGCATGTAATTAAGGATTTTCTACTGTTCCACAAGCTGTAATAAATTTCTTAGAATTGGGAGATTGTGTACCTTAAGGATAGGTCTGGTTGGCTTTTCATAACTCATAAAATCATCAGTTTCTCCAGGACCACCCTTTGAAAAGCTGTGAGACCTGAATCTCAAGCGACCAATCTGGCCAGTAACGACTCCCAAAACATACGAACCGGGTTTTTGTGGAGGCAAATCAAATGTGATAGTATTTCTTCCGGGCTTTAGTAAAGTTGCAGCGGAACTCTTCAAAGCCTGAAACCCATTTCATATACATATTTCTTAAGAACGTGAAATTCAATAGAAGGAAAGGACGAGAACATTCATGTCTAATGGAGCCAAACCTGGCCGCCTTCGTCAGTGTTGTTGGTGGCTACCAAGGTAAGACTAAGCGAATCAAGGGTGATATCATCAGGAAAACCGCTCCAAACAGTAACAGATAGATTCCCAGGGTCTCCATCACTCAACTGAAGCGGAGGACCAGTATTTCCAGAAAATGTTATCAATGATGACACATCTAAGGGAACTGGGTTCTTCATTTCACTGTGTGCAAGATTGACAACCTCGGACTGAAAAGCTTGCCGCTCCTTGGACGAGAATAAGCTCTTATCCAACGAAAGTAGCCTAACACAAGATGACATGTACCCAGCTTGATCATTAAGAATCTTTTGACACTCAGCTAAATTGGGCAAGACTTCTGCTAGCAGATCTTGCCATCTTTCACCCGCATAAAGGGCACACACTTTTTCATAAGAGTTTGCAGCCAAATCATATTTCCCGTGCTTGAAGCAGACCGCTGCAATTTCACCATCAAGAACGACTCCATGTCTCTTCCACCAAGAGCGGTGATAATTTTCGGCAGCACCTTTGGTTAGACTAAGATATTTATGCTGCCACAACAAAATTTACACATGAAAAGCTAGAAGAAAGACAAAGAATCAAAATCAGAAGAGTATCTGTATGTAAATGGCCTTTGCACAATCGAACTTCCCAGTTTACTACCTCGAAATCCTGAACAGATGACAATGTCTTCAACAAATCGTGATCTGAAATGGTAAGCCGCAGAGCGTGTTCAGCTGCAACAAAAATTTCAGCAAGCCTCATAGGCCTATCTAGCGGACTCTCAAAATTTCCAGGTGAGGAATTTGTTCTCGACATGGGAGTTGCTTGTACTTTAAGTGATGAAGGGGTCCTTGGAGACGCTTCTGAACCTGATCTGTCGGAATATATAAACATATCATTAGTTCCTCACAACAAAAGGTGATGATATGCAATTCTTTCTGGAAATTTCAAAAATATGTGAGATGCAAGTGTTATAACACATCTTAAAACCATAAGAGCAGAATGGACATAATTTTATTTTCAAATTTCATTACCCTTCAGTAAAACCTGGGCGGCCATCAAATATTTCAGGAATATTTCCAGTAGAAAGAGAAGCCCTTCTTCTGTTAGCCACACGTAGAAGGACAGATGGTTCAAGGGGTAAAGGTTTCCGTTGGATGCCAAAGTGCTTGGTCCTTGAAGTTGCTTGAAGAATAGTCTGTAAACTAGGAGATAAGTATTCAAAGAAAAAACAGATGGTATATATAGTTAGGCAGACCTAGATCTCATATACATTCACAACAATACACAGGTAAACAAAATTATGTCTGTGTCGACAAGAGGCTATGCAAGCACAGTTAACTCTTACCCTGAATCTAAAGCATGGTTGGCTTCAATAAGAATGCTATCAGAAAACACATTCACGAAGCAGAATATGCACATTATACCTTTTCTTTTTCCAGCACCTCAGAGGAAGCATCTGGTGGAAGAGATGGCCAGACTGCTGGTTTGGGCCAAGGCAGCATACTGAGACAAGCACTGCCCAAAAAATGCATAAGAGTTGGTTAAGGCAACAAAGACTTGACTTATTTTGTTTAAATGAATAGAATGAATACTTATAATTAACAAGCAAATGCATATGCTATAATACACATAGACCGGTACCTGTTCAGTGGACTTTTTTCTATGTCTGTTCCATATCCTATTAGATATCCAAGTCTCATGAACTGCCATGAACAGAAAAGCATTTCAATGGGTATGAACAGTTGGGAATGATTGGCTTTAAATTCATATACAACCAACAAATCAACTTTTAAGTGTCTGGACATGAATTAACAAGTACGTATCACATAAACGAACTCTTACATAAATGCAATATCACCTCAAAACATATATATTAATGGGGAACTCCATTCAAATAGAGAGAAACAAGGGTTGTATGGACTCTCCCAATTTTGAAAGCAAGAAAATTTCTACCTTAAGCCGGGACAGTGAATAGAGATCACCCTGAAGACGGTAGAACTCCTTTTCGATATCAGGTGCAACAACGCCATCATGGTGATGAGAAGCAGTTGCATCGAGCAGCGCCAAACATGCAGTAAATACCCAAACTTCCCGCAAACAGAAGGGAAGTACACTCTACATAAATGTCAAAAGAAGAGGAAAAATAAGAACGAAAAATCAACAAATCAGAGGTACGATGGTAAGGATTTGTCTAGTAACAGTATAAACTACCTCATGGAAAGTCAAGGCCTTTGCAAAACTGATAACAAAAGAATATCCCCTGGATGAAACTTCAAAAGGACGATTCAACTTGAATAACAGCTGCGAAAAACCATATGCTCGTAAGCTAATGAAAAAGTTGATGTGCCAGTAAAGCTACAATTGAAAAAGGGAAATGCATTGTATCAATATGATTCTCTTGTGTACACTAACCCTAGATTGACAGGCAAAGAGATACTGTCTAAAATCGAACTCTCTAAAAGAATCATCATGAACCATCTGTGTCAGTGGTTTGCTTCCTGGTTTCAGCAGCGCAGCTTGGTCATCTTCACTGTCGAATCCTCCAAAATCCCTCTGTTTCCCAGGCATATTAACTGCATCGTAGTTAATGCATAATAGATTATTTTTTCAATAAAAAAACTGGAGAAATAAATTAGTTTGTTATATGACTACTGATCTCATATGCTTCAGAAATTAAAGAGATATGTCAGGTTTTTCTAAACCTAAGAACATAATATTACATATAATCTATCTTCCCGCTATAAATTAACATATGCAGAATAACCGGGATAGTAACTGTCATGGATATGCTAGTGAGACACAGGGGTAAGAAAAGAACCTGTTTCCAAATAGCAGAGCTCTAGTTCATCATATTCCCGTAATGCATCTTCATGAAGATGAGCAATCTCAAATATGAAAGCCAAACTTTCCTGAGACAGAATTGAACATAAAGACCTTTAAGAAAATGAGATAAGTTTCATCAAATGAGAAGCAAGGACCAACAATGGTATTTTTAAGTTCAACAGATGAGGATTCTTCTCATACTTCTATGGAAGATAACAAAAGAGACTCAAAATTTTCCATCAGAGACTTTATCAAAATAGTATAAAATCAAATTATAAACAGGAAGAAACAGAGTTTTGAACCATTATATTCATCTGCATAGCAGCCCCATTTCGCTTTCCTTTCAGAAATAGAGAAGAGAGATAACCTTCAGGATGAAAAAGTTACAAAAGTTCCATATTGGCATAAACCGCTGCTCGGTGAGTTTGCGAATCTCATCCTCATAGAATTGAACGCGCCTATCCAAGGTATTCCTGATGCACTCGGTAATCTTTAACTCTAGATCCTCCCAAAAATTTGCGTCGGGTCCATGTATATCCAGCTTACAGCACCTTAAACGTATAGCATGCATAGATTTGAGTAAATCTGATAAAATGAACCTGTATAGTAGCGTCTACCCCTTCTGCATTATCTTAAGTAACTAATCTACAGATAAATTCATCACGAGTCATTACTGATAAATGGGTTTAGTTTATGCATCTAGCAAAACATATAAGTTAGTGCAACTGTTTATCTTAATATATATATATATATATATATTTGGTAAGAGTTACAATTCCAGCACGAGCAATCAAGCCTCTTTGAGAGTCTGGCATGGTTTTACTTTGGTTCTAGGCCACATGTATTGAAGCAAAAAAAAAAAAACACTGTTCAAACTGCATTCCTAACCTTTCTCTCTTTTTGGAACTGAAATCAACTTCAAGCTTGGCATAAACTTTCTTGGCAGACTTAGTAGCTTGATCATTACCAGGGTGAGCCTTAGATACAAATACAATAAACCATTCCTTCTCATCGTTCTGAACAATTAACTTCAGGCGTGGTTTAAGAATGTTCTTAAACTCATCAAGATCCTGCAAGGCCAAAGATATAACATAACCAAATAAGTGACAATAGTAAACTTGAAAAATAACCAATAACAGAACATCCTCTCTGTTTCATAGTGTTTTTGTTTTTGTTTTTGCAAGAAAAGTACCTCACAAGTGACAAGAACAATAGTAGCGTATGGTTCTCGGAACCAGTACAAATACTGCTCATGCGGGAATCGACTACGAAGCCTGGCGTCAGTAGTTAATATGAACTCAACGGGCAAGTTCTCAACAAGAACCAGGTTTCGAGTCTTGTTTGTCAAGACTGCTCTCTTCAAAGGCTGATGTTCTTCAAACAAACCTTTAACTGTGGGCCACAGATCAGACACATCTTCGACTGTAATAAACGGGAAGGTAAGTAAGATCCACAGGTTAAAGGAAACAAAAAGGAAGATCACATTGTAAAACTACAATGGGAAACTTTGGTTTATGATTCCGCAAACGAGATCCTAATCGAGGAAGAGAACAGATTGGAGAAGTTTACCGGCGGCGACGACGCGATCGCAAGAATTCTTAATGGTCTGGAACTGAGATAGATAGTTCGCCATATGAGTGAGTTAATGGAAGTTTCCGAGACGACGATCCGAGATCGGTGTTAACTTGACAACATCATGATAGAGGAGAGAAAGGTGAAGCCGATTCCAAGTCGAATCTTACGAGATGAGGGCATTTCTGTAAATAAAATCATTTATATATCTCTTAGGCCCAATCAAAGCCCATTTATTTCTATATCCTCTGTTCAATATCCAAGTCATGAACTGCCATGATGGGTATAAGCACTTGAAAATTATTGTATCATACTAAGTTTACATTCAACCAACAAAAAAGAACTTTTTAAATGTTTGGACGTGAGACTAGTATGACCACATAAAACATTAGTGAACTATCACATAGACAAATACAATAATAGCGGCGGATCTAAGAAAACTTTTAATCGGGGCACAACTGTAAACTTTAAAACTAGACAGGGGCAGTATCATAAGATTTAAACTAATTACTTCAAAAACTCAAGATTTGAAGTGAATGCTTAAACAAAAGCTTTGTTCGGAGAATGAACGCTTCGACTATTTTCAGCAACAAGAAATAAAGTGACGCAAACAATGGTGATGAGATAAAACAATGTTGATGTAACAGTTAAAGTAGCCACTGGTATGAGTTGTTACGAGTCGTAATTGTAGCTGGATTTTTTAGCGATCAATTCTCTTCCCGATCGCGTCTTTTATTATCAACACTGGCCTCAGCTATTTCTCTGCAATTTGGAGTTAAATCAACAAAATTACATGGCTAAAACGTGTCGTTGACGCTGGACGTGGCGTTTTTCAAAAGAACACAACTAAAAATCAAAAATTAGTTGGGGGCACGTAACCCCATACGCCGTAAGCTACATCCGCCCTTGACAATAACATTGCAAAAGTAGTATATTCTCTAGGATCAAGATTTTTACGATATGTCAAACTGAATAATTTGTTTATATAATCATAAAAACATAAATAAAATATATAATACTTGATAGCAAAATATGATGAACAATAACGGTTTCGTATGGAGGCGGGACACTCTTTCCTTAATTCTTTAATTACTCGTATTGTGACGGTGTTTACGCAATCAGAATCTCAAGATACAACCACACTTCGACGATTCATGCATCACTCATAATAGAAGTTAACGAACCTCTTTTTGTGTTGTACTCTCAGACACAAAATAAAAAATACTAGCATAACTATTCTAAGTGGGAGAGAGTAAATTTTTGTTGTTGAATGTCCATTTTTCTATAATGCTAACAAGCCTTTATATAGAAAAATAATGAGAAGCACAAAGTTCATTAAAAAGAAATGAAAACTCCATGGTGCACTAATAGAGAGTTTAATTCTTGTCAATTATTATGTGAATTTATTTCACATTTTGACCAAGAAATTAAAGAGTAAAATTATTATTGTTTGACTAATTCAAACAAATAATATATTTTAAAATGGATTTCTTTTTTATATTTTATCAATATAAAAAATCAACATATATTTGGTTTATAAGATTAAGTTAATGAACATAAAGTCCAACTAACAAATCAAACCCCAAATCCAATCAATGTTCAATGTGTGTATCTCTTACTTTATACAAGTTTCTCAAATCACACACATTGGACCTCCATTTCTCATTCAAATAAAACTCTTTTTTGACATATGAATATACTATTCATAATGTTCAAAAAATAGTTCCAACAATCTCCCACATGAATAGAAATGACTCTAAACACTAGACGACTCGATAGACTTGACCTCCTAGACAAAATTTGACAAAGACTCAACTAAGGACTTCTGAGAGTACAAACGAAAAATCCACTGCATCATGAGTTGGTAGCATTTTTCAGCCTTGAACCAGTCATTGTTAATAGCTATCGGATTTACTCGGCCAGGTAGTGAACATGATGTCTTGAACATGATGTCATTAACAAATTTCACATGATGATACCATGGTTAATAAACAAAACTAATGGCAAATCACCTTGTGGGTGTGAAATGTGGCCGTTTTTAGGAGAATGAAAGAAATGATATATTCTCCAAGTTCACTCATGATTAACGAGGATTGTTTACGGCCAAAATGAACACAACAGAGAACCTAGCTATGTGAGAGAATGAAACTGTGTTATAGTTATTGTCTAGGTTTTCATCAAAGTCCGGATGGTTCAAGACATCATGTTCACTACCTGGCCGAGTAAATCCGGTAGCTATTAACAATGACTGGTTCAAAGTTGAAAAATACTACCAACTCATCATGCAGTGGATTTTTCGTTTGTACTCTCAAAAGTCTTTAGTTGAGTCTTGTCGAGTCTTGTCTAGGAAGTCAAATATGTCGAGTCGTCTAGTGTTTAGAATCATTTCTATTAATGTGGGGGATTGTTGGAACTATTTTTTGAGCATTATGAAATGTATTCATATGTCAAAAATGGAGTTCGTTTGAATGAGAAATGGAGTTTCAAAATGTGTGACTTAAATGTACACATTGGATATTGGAGTTTGAATTTGGATTTAAATTTGTTAAATAGACTTATTTCTAATAACTTATGGTTTAAATCATATTCATGATTATCTTTTATATATGGTTAAATATAAAAATGTATACCCATAACAAAATAAATTAGTAGCTTTGATTTGATCAAAGACACTAATATCATTTTTGCAAGTTATGGTTAATAGTCAAAGGAATCATTTTCCATTATGAATATTGATGACACTTAATACTCCATAATAATGCATATACATTTTTGGTTTTGTAAAGAAGAAACCTAAATGTAATGATATGTGGTGCTCACCTTTTCTATATAAAGTCTCATGGCAATGTAGAAATATGGAGATTGAGATTCATACGAACAACAAAATCACCTTCTCCTATTTTGAATAGTTATGTTAGCATTTTGTTTTCTTTATGTCTGAGAGTACAACACAAAAGTTAGGTTCGACATGTTCTGTTTTTTCGGTGATGGTAGACAAAAACATAAGCAGTTGTATCATGGGAATCTGAGCGCTATGAAACCGTCACACTACGGGGCGTTTAAAGATTTAAGGAAAGAGATTAACTATTTCGACTATGCAATTCTTCTTTATCAAATTATTTCGGTATCGTAATTTTGACTTTTTGTTTTTATTATTTTTTCAAATAATAGTTGTCCCATCGTAGTAAAATAAGGTTCCTACATATTCAATAGAGAACTCCATTCAAGTTTTTTTTTGTTCACCCATTCAAGTTGAGAACATAAGGGTCGTATTCATTTCCGAGTTTTTAAAACAAGCAGATTTTTACCTTAACTCTGAAGACGGTCGAACTCTTCTCAATATAACGTTCAACGAGTACATCATGGTGATGTGAAGCAATATGCATCGAGGAAAACTCTAATTCATCATATTCTATTGAGCCAGGCTTGGTATAGCAGTTGAGATTGGGATGACTTAAAGCTCTAACCCCGCAACCAATTTAAAAGGAATTGAATTTTATATAGTTCAAAAAAAAACTCTAATTCATTATATTCACGTAATGCAGCCAAACCTTTTTCATATAGCGTAGAAAAATTATGTATAAGCTTTAAGAAATGCGAAAAGTTCCATCGTCGAATGTGACTGCAATCACCAAAGGTGGTACATTTTCTAAATTAAACATATAGATATTTACCATACATGCAAACGAAATAGATATGCGCTTGCCGGTAGGCATATATAACTGTAACTAAACCTTAAATCCAAAAAAAAAATCAAACTAGTATCTGTTTTGATTTGTAAAAAGTAGATGAAAGAACCATGTAAAATGGTATTTCATGTTATATATTATCTGAACCCCAACCCGAACTCTAGACATATATCTGATAAATTTGAAATTCAGAAAACTTTGAAAATACATAAATTGAATATCTAAATTAGTATTTGAAAAGAATATTACCCAGTTTCATGTTTATTTTGATATGATTATCAAAATATTATTAATCATACCTATGAATATAAATCAACAATTGACCTTAGATATAAGTATATACTAGCCTTTGACCCGCGCGTCCGCGCGGGTGTTATTTTTATAAATGTCAAATATTTTAAGTAATTTGTTTGATATAATTGTATATATGACTGAAATTTAATATTCGCTATACATTATCCGATCCGAGATCTTATTCGCTTCGAAAAACGGATATTCGGGGATCCTAATAGTGATTTTACAGATTCAACTGATCCACGTACAAATTCATGTAGTAAAATTTTAGGTCTAAGTATCCGGATCCGGATATTAAATATTTAAAATTTAATTATAGTTATCTATGTATATTATACATATTTTTATATAAAATAACTAAAATTTTAATTTTATTAAATATTAATGATTTTAAGTATTTTTAAATAATAATTTTAAATAAACTAAATAGATGGTTAATATTTACTTTTTGATTTATTTTAAATTAAAAAAAACAGGTTCGGATATCGAAGTATATTCAGATTTTAATCCAAATATCCTTATCCTGAATATCCAGATTCATATAACAATTTTACGAATCCAACGAATACATATTCAAATCCGTATATCCAAAATACTCTGGATATTCAATCCGTCCAAGACCTAACTGTGTATATGTATTATATGGTGATAAAAAAAATTAAATTTATAAATTACATAGGTTATTCTTATTAGATATATATATCGTACAAATGAATAATAAATTGTATTTCTTTGTATATATAACCATTTATAATAAATATTAGTACGTATTTTAGTCATAAAATTGTTATGGAAAGTTACATGATTTTGTTATTGTAAATGAATAAGTTCAGATTATAATAAAAAATTGTTAACATTATTATCTTTTTTTATATTTCAAATATAGTTGGTAGTTATATGAATATAAAAAAAACTAATTTAATGCTATATATATGTATAATTTTTTTTATTATAAAAATTTGGAAAACACATATAAATTTTTTTATGAAGTCTTCAATTTCAATGACAAAGATTGTTAATGAGCTTAGCCGAATTTTATTTTTTTCTTGTTAAGAATTACTGTTTAGATGTTTGGATGCATGGATAATATCAGTGGCATTTTTTGTAAATATTAGTTAAAACCAAGAGTTATTTCCTATTTGTATTTTAGTTTTAATAGATTAGATTTATTTTTTTCTTTGATGTTTGGATGCAATGATAATATGAGTGGCATTCTTTATAAATATTAAACAAAAGTAATGGTTATTTCATATTTGTACTTTAGTTTTAATAGATTAGATGGTCAAGTCTCTCAAATAGACATTTTTAGTGTCACAAAATAGCTTTAAAAAATGTCTAAAACTATTTTTTTTATTTTGAAAATTTTAATATTTTTTTAATTTTAAATATCACCTCTAAAACTCTAACCCATATTTCTAAACCATAAATCTAGATTAGTTAATCCAAAGAACATAAATTTATATTTACACTTTTTAATAAAATTTATTTTAGTCATTTGACTTTTTGAATGTTATTTTGGTGATAATTTTTTTGGGAAAATTGCAATTCTACCACAAGTTTTGATACCACTTTGCAAATTTACCTTTAATGAATGACAATTTTCAAATATACTTAATTAATTTTTTTAATATTTATAAAAAAATTAAAAACTCAACCTCACCCATTTAACACTAAACCCTAAATAATAATCAATAAAGTGTAAACTCAAATATTAATATATTTTTGATAATATATTTTTTGCAAAATAGTATTATCTTAGGGTATTGAATCTAAAATCTTAACGTCCATAACAACTAACCAGACCAGTGGTTGTCCGGATATGAAGACATGTTGAGTAAATTATGGATAAGAATGGCATTAGTTATCCAACAAAAAGGGGTTTTTGGTCGAATACCATGGAGAGTAATTAGTAGGGATAGCAAAACCAAAAGCAAACAATGGAACATGCAGACACCAAGTAGAATATTCTCTATTCTGCAGATTAAAAAAAAAAGGTTAATTTTAAAAAATTTAATTTACGTTTCTTATAGATTAAGATCTGATTAACAAGGCAAGCGAGAAAACACGCTCTCCTTCTTCTTCCACTTTCCTCTCTCACTCTTTTTGCAGCCATCTTCGAAACCATGAACCCAGATCCCGATCATCCTCAGCTCCCCACCATCAAGATCCACCACCCTCCTTCCCCTCACCACCACCACTCCTCCTCCACTCCCTCCTCCGCCGCCACCCCAACTCCCACCGCCGGAGCCCGCCGTAAAATCGGAGTCGCCATCGATCTCTCCGACGAAAGCGCTTACGCCGTCCGCTGGGCCGTGGATCACTACATCCGTCCCGGAGACGCCGTCGTCCTCCTCCACGTCTCCCCTACCTCCGTCCTCTTCGGCGCCGACTGGGGACCTCTCCCTCTCAAAACCCAAGATCCATCGGATCAACCTAGCCAGGAGGATTTCGACGCCTTCACTGCATCCAAAGTCACAGATCTCGCGAAACCTCTCAAGGAAAGTGGGTTTCCTTATAAGATCCATATAGTGAAGGATCACGATATGAGGGAAAGGTTGTGTCTTGAGATCGAGAGGCTTGGTTTAAGCGCTGTGATTATGGGAAGTAGAGGTTTTGGTGCTGAGAAGAAAGGGAGTGATGGGAAGCTTGGGTCTGTTAGTGATTACTGTCTTCATCACTGTGTTTGTCCTGTTGTTGTGGTTAGGTACCCTGATGATCGTGACGTGCCTGTTCCTGTTGTTACTGTTAAGACGAGTGGGGATGATGAGGAAGATGTTGCTGCTGTTCATCATGAACACCATATTAAAGGTCTGTGCTTTACTGATTAATGAGCTGCGTTTTTTTATTGGTTCCCTTGACATGTTAGATTAGGCTTAGAACTGAGTGTTGTAGTCACTTGAACACAGGCCAAGTAGATTTTTATAGAGGTGGATTTGTCCATTTTGTGAAAGTATATCCTTCTGGAGCTGAGAGTTATGTTTGAATGTACAGAAGAAACTTGCTATGGGCCCTCGAAAGGAAGTTTCAATATAAGTAGAAACTTTTGTTCGTTTTTTCTTGCTATGCTTCAGACTAGGAAACGTTGCAGTGGCGGGATGTTTGTAGGAAAGCATAGGGACTTGTAGATTATATAAGGTTTTGTTAACATGATGAGAAAATTATATCTATCATTCTCTTGAGTTATGTTAAGATATCATATCTAATGGAGATGTAGCATTAGCTGCTGAGGAGTTCTCAGATAAAGATACTGAGTTAGTGAGTTCCCTAGACTGAATCTTCAGTGGTGTTAGTCCTTGAACATTTTGCTTTTGAAGCTACCTAGTGAGTTTGTATTATCTGTATTTATAATATGATAGAGGTAAAAAAGGCTAAAGAATCCATTTTGCTATCTTCGTTATACTGCATGATGCATAGCTACGTTTTATCAGCTTGGTTTATTTCAGTGTTACCTCTTTGTTTATCTTCAAATCATGATATCTATTTTGTGGAAAAGGGTTTCTATGATCAAAGACCAAATATTAATATCTTGTTCATTGTGTTACCCTGTGTTTCTATTACAGATGAGTAACGCTTGTTAGGGCCTGGTCAAGTTCGCACTCTTTACATCATCATCCAGGTAAAGATAAAAACTAACATCAACCATCTTGTAAAACTTTTATCGGAACATTTAATATAGTTATTGATTGTTCTTTCTTTCTGTGTGTTTTATAATTGAAAAGGTACACAAAGCAAGTAGGAGTTTTAGCGGAATGGTGGAGGAGTGTTTGTTTGTTCTATCTTTAGCTATCCCAGGGTTACTTTGGAGTGTCATGTCTTCTCCTTTTAATGGTTTCTTCATTAAACATGGAGTTTGTATGATTGCTGAAACCTACTTTGTTTTGTTTTCTAAGGAAAGAAAACAGATTATGAACTTTAATAACAACGTATGGCTGTTTAGGTTTGTCATGTTGTGTGAGAGTGAATATCAAGTTTGTTTGATTAGCTTTGTTTTTAGTGTTAAAATCAAATAAAGAATTGGTAGATTTATGTTTTTGGGTTGGCATCGTGGCTCTTAGACAAATCTCAAACCATGAAAGTTTGACTCAAAGTTGGATGATAAGAAGTACGAAATGAAACACACTATGAAACAAGGAGAAAAATTAAATGGTGATTTGTAAAACCTGTTTGGTTTCAAAACTAAGTGTTATTAGATGGCATCAAAACGCAATATTGAAACAACCATATCACAGTATCTATCTTATTAAAGTAGAAATACTTTAGGATTTTGTTTGGATATAAGAATAGCAAAGTTAAAAAAGATAGTTGTTTGGATACATGGATAGCAATATAAAAAAATACTTCCTTTTATTTACAAATTTAACCTTTGTATTTACAATAAATTAAATACTTCCTTTTTATATTTTTTTATTTACAGATTCTGTTTAAAATAAATTTAAATTAAATAATTACAATTCCAAAACTTATTTAACCAAATCGATATTTATATATTGACTATTAAAAATTTTAGTATGTTGTTTCATTTCTAAATAAATTAAAAAAACAACAAGTTAATATATGAATAATAAAATTACATCAAATTGCATCAAGTTATAATTTTTAATATAATATTATTTACAAATAAAAACATATTATCAACAATCTATATTATAATATAAAATATTCTACTCTATATGTAAATTACAAAATATAAAAATATATACAAAGAATTTTTGTAAAATTAGCCATTTATAAGTTTATGTTGAACACAAATTAAATCAAACACCCGCGCCAGTTCTAATTAGATGAAACAAATGATAAAAACCTAACCTTTTATTGAATTGTTCGATAGTGTCTACAATAGATTGAACATGCGAACATGAAATCAAAGCAGTTCAGATATTTCTTCGAATTAGGTTTTTGATCGAATCTCCACGAGAACAAGTGAAAGAGATAAGGGAAATGTACAGATAGATCTATCTCGAAGGTTAAAAGAAAGCGAAAAAGTGTTTTTCTTTTTTATTACTAAATTACATTAAAAAAAAAATTTCATCTGAGTGATTAAGTGGGCCTAATGGATGTGTTAAAAAAATATAAACATGGATCAAATTTTAGGTAATATACATTTAATAATTATAATTCTATAACCCACTTATGTAAATAGTTAACATTTACATTTTTTGTATAAATCTAATGTCCAAATAAATAATTTATGATGCATTTTATGGTTGATTTATTATAAATAACAAATCATATAAAACATAATATGGTTTTAAGAAATTTCAATAGGTCTTCTAATTTAGAAATACATAAATGAAAAACAAATGCTAAATATATTTTTTTTTTTTTTGAATGAATGTAAAATTTATTCAAGCAAAAACCTATTTACATCAAGTGCAGACGTGTTTCTTTATATTTTAAAGAATCAAACTAATTCTGATCTAAATAAAAGAATTATCTAGCTCCTCCATTTATCTCTTGTATCCCAAGCCAAGTGATCAGACCTTCATCAAGGTATTGCTGCCCCTTTCCTTTTACTGAAAGCAACCTGAGCCTCACTGTCTTGTCTACAAATCGGACCAAGCAACTGATATCTTTCGGTTGTTCACCATGTCTCCGAGCGTTCCTTTCTCTCCAAACTGTATGCATTGTTGCTTGCAGAACATACCGAAAGATAAAAGTCTTTGTTTGGGTGAGTCTCGGGTTTGTCAGTAACCTTTGGAGTATATTCCAGTCTGTGGTGAAAGCATTCTGCATAAGACCTCCTATTAGCTTCTTCCATACCTGTCCTGAGAATCGGCAGCCAAAGAACAGATGGCAGCAAGATTCTTGTTCTTCACTGCATAAGACACAAGTCGTGTTGGCTGCTATGTTCCAATGTTGCATTCTGTCTGCAGTTTGTAGTCTGCCTCTCATGACTAGCCAGTGAAAGAAAGCATACTTAGGGGTTGATTGGGAGAACCATACACCTTTGCTCCATGAACAGGTTTGGCTGTTGTTCCTGATCTGTTCCCATGTCTTCTTCGTAGAAAATTTGGTTGTGAAGTTTCCATCAGCTTGCTTCCAAATAGGTATATCATCCTCCTGTAGTATATTGTGTCTAAGCTTTGTTATCTCCTCCTCTATCTCATTTAGGATGCTTAGCCTGTGCCTTCTGCGCCTATGGTTGACCAGCACTTCAGCAATAGTAGCATTATCACCAATGCCAAGATCAATAAGCCCTCTATCTCCTAGAGTATTCTTCAAGCTCCCAAACCGGGACCATACATCATACCAGAAGAATGAATTCTTTCCATTTCTCACTTCCACTTTTAGAAAACCTCTTGCAAGATCCCTGAGCTTGAGAAGTTTTCGCCATACCCAAGCACCCAAGGTAGTATTACTCTTTATCGACCAAAATGAGCATTTGCGAATCAAGTAACAGTGTGTCCAACGTACCCATAAGGAAGACTTGGCAGAGAAGAGTCTCCAGATGAGCTTCAGGCTGTGCACTACACTCACTTCCTTCAATGGTCTAAGCCCTAAACCGCCCTCTACCTTGGGTAGACAAATATCCTTCCAGTTCATTTTTGCCTTGGTACTTTTCAACTCTGGTCCGGACCAAAGAAAAGCAGAGCACATGCGTTCAATCTCCTTCAGGCAGCTACTAGGTAGTCGAAAAGCAGATAACCAGAAATTGGTGAGGCTTGTTATTACCGAGCTAATCAGTTGTAACCTGCCAGCATGCGACAAAAATCTCCCTGTCCAGGAGGACATCCTTTTCCTGATTTTCTCTACTAATGGCAGGTAGTCATTAACCGTCATTCGCTTTGTGAGCAGAGGAAGCCCTAGATACCGAACTGGTAGCTTTCCTGAAGCAAATGGAAAGCTATTGAGAATTTCTATTTCTGTGTCCTCCGAGATACCTGCGATGTAGAGAGTGGATTTCTCCAAACTGATATTCAGGCCAGAGATTGCAGCAAACTCATTGAATACTTGGAGCACGCCCTCAATGGATCTCTTGGTTCCATCGGTAAACACCATTAGATCATCTGCAAAGCACAAATGAGTTAGTAATATGTTTTTACATTTTGGGTGATAGCCAATAAGCTTCCTCTCCACTGCTTTGTCCAGCATATGGGATAACACATTCATGCAGATGACAAATAAGTAGGGGGACAATGCGCAGCCTTGTCTCAGACCTCTCTTACTCTGAAAGAAACCTGCAAGCTCGCCGTTTACTTGTACTGAGAAGGAAGCAGTACAAATGCATAGTTCAATCCAGTGAATGAAATCAGCAGGCATGTTTAAAGCTTTCAGAGTTTGTAGAAGAAACGGCCAATGAACTGAATCAAAAGCTTTAGCAATGTCAATTTTCATGGCACATCTAGGTGAGACATCTTCTTTGTGGTAATCTTTAACAATCTCTGTAGCTAGTAGCAAATTTTCCACCAAAAGACGATCCTTAACAAACGCTGATTGATTAGAGGAGATACACTGGGGGAGAGTACCTTTTAATCGATTAGCGATTATCTTGGAAATCACCTTATAGAGAACATTGCAGCAGGATATTGGTCTATAGTCTTTCATCTCTTGTGCTGATTCCTTCTTTGGTATAAGGGCCAGAATTGTGGCGTTTAAGCCCTTAGGCATGAAGCCTTTACTGAAGAAAGATTGTACAGCAGTAGTGAAATCTTTTGCGATGATGCTCCATGACGATTTGAAAAATTCAGTGGTGAAGCCATCTGGTCCCGGAGATTTATTGCTTGGCATCTTAAAAACCACTTCCCTGATTTCTTCTTCAGTAACTGTTCTAGTGAGCATAGCTTGATCCTCTACAGAGCATCGAAATGGCAATATCTTTTGCAATTCAGCAATTGTTGTGCCCCGCAAGTTTGTCGGCTCGAAAGAGAGGAACTCATTAAAGAACCTCACAGCCTCCTTTTTTATTTCATCTTGTGTGGTAGCTACATACCCAGTGGGGCACTTGATCTCTCGGATTGCATTTCTTGTTTCCCGAATCTTAGCTGCATTGTGAAAGACCCTATTGTTGCGATCTCCCACCTGAAGCCAATGGACTTTTGAACGTTGCTTCAGAAGCTTTTCCTCAATGTCTGTAACTCTTTGCCACCTCTCTGCTGCCTTTCTTTCTGCAGTAATATTTTCTTGGGTAGGAGCTTCGAGAAGTTTTTCTTGCTTAGTACAGAGATCCAGATGTGCTTCTTTTACTTTTTTGGTGATAGCTCCCAGCTTCTCTTTACTTAAAGATCGAACCAAAGGTTTTAGAGCTTTGAGGTACTTTGAGAAACGAAATAGCGCAGATGTGGAATGGAACAACGGCTGAGTTTCTTTCCAGTAGTCTGAAACCATCGGAAGGAACTCAGGCATGTCTGCAACTGCATTTGAAAACTTGAAAGGTCTTCGTTTACTAACTGCCTCAGCCTTTAAGTGGAATCTGCCTCTGAGATGATCAGAGCACCCCCCTGATTCGAAAATTCCATAAGATTGAGTTCGGTGATCAAGCCAAGATTCATTCACCAAGATTCGATCTAGCTTCTTGCATATGATTCCTTCATCCCTCTTGTTGCACCAAGTGAATTTTGGCCCCTGGTATCCCAAATCACTAAGATTGCAGTACTGAATTATATTTACAAAATCCCTCATTCCTGGTGTGGATAATCCAGATTCCTGGAAGTTAGAGTGTTCCTCTCCTTCAAGGATCTCATTAAAATCCCCCACGATAATCCAATCCTTACATCGAAACATAGGCGAGTCTTGGTGAGCCTTTATGTCCCCCCACAAGTCTTTCCTTCTCTCCACCGTATTTTCTGCATACACAAAAGAACATAGAAACTCTTCTGTGTCACCTTCCAATAAAACTGAAACTGTGATGATCTGATCAGATTTAAAAACCGGAGTCACTCTAACAGGAGCACTCCACATAACCCAGATTCTTCCTTTTCTACTAAACTCATAGTTATTAACAAAAGACCAGCCCTGGAAAACAGAGGATACAATAGGAGCAGATTTGCTCTCTTTGACTCTTGTCTCCAGGAGGGCACCAAACTGCAGACCTTTGTTTTGTATCCAATCTCGGACGACTTTGTGTTTTGAAACTTTATTAAATCCCCTTACGTTCCAGAAGAAACCTGTCATTGGGAGGATTTTCGGTTGCTGCGTTTTCCTTGTAGGCGAGGGTTTTCTTTATCCTTGGGTAGGACAATCTTGTGATTTGTTTTTGAATTTCTTGGTATAGAGGGCCGTATACTTCCTCCAACCGCAGAATCTACACAGCTCCGGCTTCCTCCTTGCCTCACTTCCTTAGTGTTTCCATCTTTCGCATTCACAGTTCCATGTTGACCACAATTCTCAGATTCTTCCTCAGGATTCTCATGTGGGGTAACTTCTCCCGAGTCACTCTGACCGCTCTCTGTCTCAGCTGCTTGTCTATCAGTTACTGTTTCATTTCCTTCTCTCACTTCCTCTTGTGTCACATCAATATTATTACCTTCTTGGGTCTTCTCAAGGAACAAAAGAATATCATTCCTTTCATTGGCCTTCTGGACTAGATCGCCATTTTCATCAATGTCATCTAGAGCTGAATATCTCGAGGCAATTTTGACTTGTCCATATTCCAGCACCTTTGTTGTTGGACTTCTGCTAGCCTTTCCTGGCGTGACATTTGACCAGGTCTCTATCACTTCACCTTCCTCTATTTCTTTCTCGGTATTTCTTCCCACAATTTCCTCCACATCTTTATGCTCGACTGCATTCTGTTTTGGACTCACTTCCTCACTGGTTTCCTTCTCTTGCATTCCATGTTCTATGATCTCTGCAACAGACTTGAAAGTCTCATCTTGTTTGTTCATTACACAAACCTTTTCAATGTGACCCCACTTTCCACATGTGTTACATCTCGCAGGTAGCCGAGGATAGATGAATTCTATCAATGAAGACTTGCCGTTCTTTGTGAAGTTGATCTTCTTTGGCAGTTCTTTAGATAAATCTGCATTTACAAAAATCTTTGCTAGCTTGAAGTTAGAACATGAAGCTGTTTCAGGGTGAAGCCTTACTGGGTGCCCCACTGCACTGGTGATGAAGCTGAGACCCTCCCAGGAGAACATATTCATCGGAACATTCTTGAGATAAACCCAGATTGGTATTGACTTGACTTCTGGCTTCTCCGCAAGCTCATCCGGAGTCCATTTCGTTACTACTAATGGTATATTACCAATATTCCACATCCCTCTTCTTAGTATCCGAGCCCTCATAGCAGAATCAGAAACTCTGAACTTCATTGTTGTAGAATCTACTTCATAAACTTCAACAAGTTGACCCTTTCCTCCTTCTCTCCAGATTTTGTTTACTACAGCATGTATCCGGGCAATGTGTGGCGCAGTGTCCAGGAACTTGCCTATCAAAAAATGCTAAATATATTTTAACAAGTTATTTCAAATATACAATGAAAAAACATATATACTAAAGTATTCGTTTTTTTCATTGTGTTCCAAGTGCATTAAATACAATAACAATCATATGATAGCAAAGAACTTTGATCATGCTTTATAAAACCCAATATTTTATAATTAAGTACAAGTTGATAATTATTATTGTTAAAGAAAACACCCGCCCAGTCGGGCGGGTCAAGATCTAGTTGGTATAATGAAGAAGGTATAAGCATGCCTATTTTTATTATTCGTATAACACTTAACTTCAATCTGAATCCTGAAAAGAAAAGAAAAAAAAAAAAAAAAAACTGTTTTGAAGCCCGGCTTAAAAGATCGGTCTAAAGAAGGAGAACCACATAGTTTTCATTAATTTATTTAAATGCATAAAATAACTTGGTAGACCACCCTCGCTGTCCAATTCTCTCTTACTGACCATACATATTTTACTTTAATTCTTTAAAAAGTCTTTTAATTGTTAAATCGTACGTTAATTTATGAAAGAAAATATCGCGTGAGAGCATCAAATTTTGGTCCAGCTTCAAAGGATTAAAGGAGGACCCAATGTACTTGATATCTTCTTGTGTCTCCACAATTTTTTTCCTTTTTCTATTTTGTGGTTGCAGATTAACGACATTCATACGTTATTGTACTTTTCATCTCTCACCGATCAACATCACACATACTTGCTTTTTTTTTTTTTTCTGAAAAGATATACTTGCTTATTGATAGAAAATTATAAAACATAAGCTTAAAGATTTTGGTTTTAGTTGATAATACTACTTCTAATGCTTATAATAATTCTCATATTTTTCTTTTGTAGGCAAAATAATTTCTTATGATTAATCCCACCACCAGTAATTTAAAAAAACAATTAATAGAACATACTAATAGCTTGAACAAATAAATTAAAAAAAAATTATAGATAGGTAATTAATACAACCAAAATAAAACGAAAATCTAAGTAGCTAAGAAAAAAGGGTTCAACGAATACGTGTTTTAAAAAAAAAAATGTAAGCCATTGAAGGAACTAAATTCAATTCACTAAAACATGAACCGTTGGCAAGTGAACAGTTATGATTAAATCTAATCCGAATAAGCAGAGAAATCAACGGCTCACATGTCTACATGTGTCGGTGGTTTTAGAAACCAGAGTAGACGATGATTTAATCACAACCGTTGATCTTGGCGAGGTTTCATCTCTCGTTAGCCGTTTCAAAGGTCGCAAAACGTTTGATTCGTCCTGCATTTAAAAAAAAAACAAAACAAAAATGTTGAATCAATGGTGGGTTTCTCGACCATTCCTCAAACAGAAAAAGACAAGACAAAGATTCCATACATGGGAGGAGTTAAGATCTGAATCTTCTCGCGTCCTTTTCACTACAGAACTGAAACGTGCCTCTCCGCTGCTAACGGAAGACGATAAACTCATCACCGGAGGTTCTTGCGCCGCCGCAGACGCATCCCACGGCACCACCTGATTCTCCCCTTCTTCTTCTTCCTCATCATCACTTTCTTCTTCATCATAAGATTCTGCGCCGTCGTCTTCTCCGTAACTATTGCTGCCGGCGCCGGAATTATTCTTACGAGCAAGGCAAGAGTCGCAGATGGAAACTGTTGGACAGAGCCGAAGACCCGAAGCTTTCCAAGGCGTACGAGATTGACACACGCTGCAAAGAAGACACCGCGCGTGCTTAGCCACAAGAAAGTTAGCTCCGTGAACGTTACCGTCACAGTCCCAGCATAAACTGGCCTGGTCTGATTCACAGAACATTCTAGCCACACATTCACACAGCTCACACTTCATCTTCCCCATCTCTCTCTCTCTGTATACCAAATACTTTCTTGCTTCTTTTTGTGTTTGATCCTGTCTTTATCTATTTACTTCCTTTCTCTCTCCTCTCGTTTATTCTGCGGACAGAAACAAGGGAACAAGATCAAATAATGGAAAGTACACTTTGCATTTTCAGAACTTCGTGGCGAGTTTTGTGTGATTTAAAATTCTCTTCAGGGGTACTTTCGTCTTTTATTATTCAAATGAAGCTTTCGATTTTTCACGTATTACCACCCACATCTTAAGGAATCGTTCAAACTTGTAAAACTTATGGTGGATATTTTGTGGATAATTACTGTATCACTTCTATATAATTAAAAAATAATTATTATTAAGGTTCTGTGCGGCTGAGCGTTGTCCTCGAGTTCTTTATTTCTTTGTAGGAGTTTGATATATTTAATTGTTTTTAAATTTTTACTTGGTCCTGAAACCACGTTACTGGGACATGGCCCTACGGGCGCCAACCTTACGTGTCGATGTATGAGTCGTTATATACTACTAAATAGATATTTTTAGTCGGTGGAGTGACGAGAGAAAGATTCTAATAAAATCCTACGTGGAGGAATCATGTTCTCGGAGAGACTAATAGCCACGTGATCCCTACCTGGGATTTGTCTGGACCAAGTTACACGTTTACTGCGGTCCATACCTTTTTTTTCCTTTTTTTAAATTCTCTCGCTTGCTGCGATCCAAGTATTTTTTTTTGTGTGAATAAGGTTTTCGATTGTTTTGTAAAGAATTAGTGAATTTAATAACATTTTGGCTTAGGAGAGGAGAATAATGATGCCATAAAAATATTATTATTGTTTTAAAATGGCTCATGGCCATGGTAATGGATCAACATTTCTGCTATATGATATAAATAGTTTGTCTACTAAATAGCCATTCTTTAGCGGAAAAAAAAATCAGTGTAATAAAAAAGAATTCAATCCATTAACCACTTAGTCGTTGGCAAAGTTTATACTCCTCAGTTTCAAAGAGACGTGTATTTTATGATTTTTACATCAACTAAGAAAACATGTGAAATTTTGAATACTAATGTATTACTCATTCTCTTTCATATTAAGTATATATTTATTTTGTTTCAAAATAAGTGTCATTTTACAATTTCAATGTAATTTTGTATAGATTTTTATTTAATTATTTTATTTAATTAATTATGCATTAAATAAATGTATATTAGTCTATTATACAATGTTCTTAATCTCCGTGAAAAATGTCAAAGTGACACTTATATTGAAACAAATGGAGTATTTTTTTAAGTAACTATTCCCAATAAATTTTAACCAATAAAATTCCAAGAACAACAATTATATTTTTTGAAGTTTACTATTTAACATTAATTAATACATTTAAAAATAAAAAAAAATCTCTTTTTGAAATACTATGTTTTTCTAAAATAAAATCTTTTTGAATGAAAAATATTTTACTTGATATTTTACTAACATAGATAAACGAAATGCTCAAAAACTATTTAGATCATTAAAAATAATAAACACTAAGTATTTACCCGCGCGCATGCGCAGAGTGAAATTTATATACTAGTAGTCGTTGAATACTAACTTTGGTCGTTCAACCATCATGTCATAAGTCCTCAAACATATAGTCATGACCGTTAATATAATGTTGATTAGTAATGTCATGTTTTTTGAGATTTTTTAATCTATTTAATTTACATTGATTTTAAATGATATCATCCGAATATTATAATTCACATCTCACTTTGATATGAAGAATTTTATATTTGAAATGATATAATCAAATAACATTTGAGATCCGAGCTTGCGCGAAATGAACATTAATTATGTATACAAATTATTTAGACATATTACTATTTATTTTATGCTCATTTACTTAATATGCAATAATAAGTATATTGAATAATTGAGACGCGACTAACTATTACGTATATAATTAAATTAGAGTAAACACTTAAATAAAAACAATTCCACTTTTATTTACAATAATTTTTGTTGGTAAAAAAACAAAATAATAATTTTTATTTTATATGGTATATAATTAAAATTGAAATGATATCCAAAACCGAACGGGTCCTATCCGAAACCGAACATGTCCTATCTGGAACCGAAGGTTCCTATCGAGAACCGATCCAAATACCCGAAGTCCCAGCCCTATCTGGAAGTCTTCTTACGTTCACATGAATTTTTCTCACTATCACAAGAAGTTTGCATGGGTTACTTTTGTAATTGACTATATTTGACTTTTTCGGAGAATACTTCTAGAGAAGTATTCTCTCTTAACAAAAGGTTTGACCAGAAACCCGAAATAAAATTTGAGAAGACTTCTTCATTAGTATTAAATGTATTAATTGTCAATTGCAAAGTAACATACGTGTACTTCTTGCGACAGTGAGAAGATTTAATCTACAAGTAGATAAGACTTACAAAGAAGTTTTCTCCAAGAAAACTTCACAGGAAGTCTTCTATAAAAGTTATATTTTCGACAAACTTCGGTCAATAGCAAAACTAACATGTTTGTTCGAAAATATTTCTCGAGAAGTTTTTTTTTGTTTTTTTTACAAAGAAAAGTTAAAAGACTTTTAGGGAAGTCTTCTATTAAAAACACATAGAAAGTCAATTGTAAAACTAACATATGCATTGATGAGAGACTTCTCTAGAATTCTTCTCGATCGAGAAGTCTTCTTCGCGAATAAAGCTGGAAAAATTGATTTCATACATTGAACTTCTGAGATAACTTGCTTATCTTCTCCAAACACACATAACTTCACCACCAAAAAGTGACCCATTTATTAATGACCAAGAATTATGACTTCAATGACTCTATGAAACTAACGAAGTTTGGAATCAAAATCTTGGTTTTTTGGATGAATTTAGAGTGAAAGTGAAAGAAATGTGATATATGTGCATAAGAAATGAGATCTGAAGAGAGAAAAATTGACTTTTAGTGCATTAAGAACGCTTCAAATTAATTGTTCATGGTGATTGGTGTATTAATGAAAATGACAATATTGTAAATACTTAGTGAATATGAAGATGATAGAGTAAAACATTCATCTTCAAAAAAAAGTAATGGTTTATTTTTGTAAATAACTCAAACTTTTAGGGTGAATAAAACAAATGAAAGATTCAAAAAAAACATGGGTTTGTTTTAGGGTTGACTTAAAGTTTTGATCCAAATTTGAAAAACTCTCAAAACTATAATACCTAAACAAAGTATAATTTCAAAATCCAAAAAACTCGATACCCGAAAGAAGCTATATGTACCCGAACGTATACATGGACATTTATTATGGTTAACACTAAAATAAATGATGTCAAATTATTATGATAAAGACAGTTAACGAAGTAATTAACAAGTGTGAAAAAGGAATATAGAAGATATAATAAAACACTTCAAATAAGTAAATTTTGTTTTATATTTCTATAATAAATACTATCAAATTATTTGGAAGAAAATAATTAATAAAGTAATTAATATGATTAAAAATAAGGAAAAAAATGTATTATCTATTGAAAATAGTGTTAGTTCTATTTTGTAATTGAGTTTTAATAAGATGGATGTCATGTATTACTTAATTGGTAAATGAAAATACTTGGTTAGTATTGTCCACCTCGAATTGGAGTTTGTTTCGGAATATACGATTTATGTTTTATCAAACTATATCAAAATAGAAAACAAAATACCTAATTTAACTAACTTATGGACGGACGTACCATAGGTCCATAGCTAGTGAAATCTTCGTTTTTCAATATTCCACCATTAAAACGTGTTGTTTTCTAGAAGCAACGTGTTCGGAAGAACGTCTTATCACGACCATGACCAACACTAAACATAATTGATTGTTGTCAAGTCATTATGAACCAAAAATAACATGAGATATACATATATTTTAAGAATTACTAGCCTTTGATCCGCGCGCCCGCGCGGGTGTTATTTTTATGAATTTCAAATATTTTAAGCAATTTGTTTGATATAACTGTATATATGAATGAAACTTAATATTCGATATCCATTATCCGATCTGAAATCTCATCCACTTCAAAAAAAGGATATTCGGGGATCCTGATAGTGATTTTACGGATTCGACTAATCCAAGTACGAATTCAGATAGTAAAATTTAGGTCTGAATATCTGGATCTGGATATTAAATATTTAAAATTTAATTATAGTTATCTATGTATATTATATGTACTTTTATATAAAATAACTAAAATTTTAATTTTAAATTTGAATGCTTTTAAAGTTTTTTAAAATAATAATTTTAAATAGACTAATAGATGGTTAATATTTAAGTTTTTAATTAAAAAACAGGTCCAAATATCCGCGTGTATTTGGATTATAGTTGGTTAGCTTATATGAATATGAATAAAAAAATAAAATTAATTTAATTCTATATATATATAAACACATATACATTTTGCAATGATAAATGTTGTTAATGGGCTTAGCCCAAATTTATTTTTTTCTTATTAATAATATGTTTGGATGCAAGGATAATATCAATGGTATTTCTTGTAAATATTAGATAAAATCAAGGGTTATTTCTTATTTGTACTTCAATTTTAATAGATTAGATATATAAATAATATGATTATTATATTTTATATAACTTTTACAATAGTTTTATTAAATTAAATTGATTAATTTGGTTATTAGAACTTTTAAAAGTAAATTACTTTTTATTTTTTCAGAAAAGTATTATTATATTATTATTATTTTCCTTTAAATTTTTTTATTAGAACGAAGCGAAACAAATATCTAGTCAAAAATATAAAATATTAAAGTTATCTGGACACCAAATATATAAATAATTACGGATCGAATCAAATATTTGATTATTCGAATGAAACAAATCGGATAGTGAAGCTATCCAATGAGGGGAAGGTGCATCGATTTTGGGTAGAGGATGGGCTACTCTACACCAAAGGTCGTCGACTCTATGTCCCGAAGTGGAAAAGTCTTCGACGTGATATCGTTCAGGAGTGCCATGATACTCGGTGGGCGGGCCATCCGGGACAGAAGAGAACGATGGCACTTGTTGAAGCTGGATACTACTGGCCACGGATGAGGGATACCGTGGAGTTGTATGTAAAGACTTGTCTAGTTTACCAATAAGATAAGTCCGAGAATAAGCAGTCCGCGGGTTTAATGCAGCCACTTCCCATCCCGGAGCGACCATGGGACTCTGTTTCGCTCGACTTCATCAGCGCGTTACCAAAGTCCAAAGGGTTCGGATCCATCTTGGTGATCGTAGACCGGTTCTCTAAGTATGGGACGTTCGTGGCATGTGGTCGAGACTGTACCGCGGAGGAGGCAGCAAGGGCGTTCTTCAAGAACGTGGTGAAATTTTGGGGACTTCCGCGGAACATTGTGAATGATCGGGATCCCCGATTCACCGGACGTTTGTGGACGGAGCTGTTCAAAATGCTGGGAACAGAGTTAAGTTTCTCAACAAGCTTTCACCCACAATCAGATTGGCAGACCGAGATGGTGAATGCCTTGCTGGAGGGATATCTCCGACACTTTGTGAGCGCTAACCAACGGGACTGGGCCAAGTTGCTGGACATAGCCCAGTTCTCATAGAATCTTCAACGCAGCGAGGCAACGGGACGGAGTCCGTTTGATGGGACAACATCCATTAACCCCGCATACTTTGGCCACACCAAAGACTGAAGGGAAGAGTCCAGGGGCGTTCATAATGGCTAAGCAGTGGGAGGAACATGCTGATCTTGCCCGAGCATGTTTAGAGAAGTTCCGAAAGCAGATGAAGAAGTGGGCGGATGAGAAACGACGGCCTTCGGAGTACTTAGTGGGCGACCTTGTCCTTGTTAAGTTACTTCCACAACAGTTCAAGGCATTCCGGAGTCTACACAAAGGCTTGATCCGGAGATACGAAGGACCGTTTGAGGTAGTTGGAGATCCACCCGGTCTTTCATGTGAGCATGCTGAAGCCACCATGCTGATGGGAACGACCAAGATAGAGGTCTCAAAAAGGGCACCACCAGTCATGACCAAGTCTTATGACAAGGACATTGAAGAAGTGTTGGCGTCCAAAGAGGTAAGGAAGCAAGGAGTCTCGAGGCAAACCCATTTTCTAATCAAGTGGAAGGGACTACCCGAGGCTGAAGCGACGTGAGAACCGGAAAACTATCTATGGCAGTTCCGGGAGGCATTCAAGGCATACACGGCGACGAGGGTGTCACCGCCTTAGGTGGGGGAGGATGTCACGCCCCATCCGGATCGGAACGGAAACGGGACGAGCCGAGAAGGTCCCGGGGAAACTTAGTATTTACTTAAGTGTTAAGCTTTGTAAAATATCTAATTAAGGATAAAGTAAAATAATTTGGGCTATCTTAAGGGGGAAGTTACTTAATGGGAGGGTACTTCACCTTGAAGTTACTTCATTAGAGGAAACTCTTATTAGCCGTTAGATCGGTTTAATCTCCACCGTCCGTTGAGGAGGTGTTTTTGTATAAATAGGGGGTGAGATCTTCACTTGTAAGGCATCAAGTTCTTAATAAGAAAAACACTTCAAAAGCTATGCCTTCTCTCTAAAAGCGTCCCACTCTCTCTCTAAGTACTGATCGGTTTGTCCGAAAGGCTGTTAGCAAATCACAAGGGTGAAAGGTGCTAAGGCCGCACGTCCTGATTGATGTGGAGAAATCGGTCCGTGACATTAAGCTTCAGACATTTCTTGGAAATTCATCTTTTTTAATGTAGATGTTGGAGATGAGCCTAGCACAGAAGCTCATTAACTGCTAGGTCCAAAATCAGGCCCGGCCTGTTAATAAAATGATGATTCCGTTAAAAGACAAGACTGTATTTTTGCTATAAAAGGAGGTGTCAGAGTCATTTGAAAGGACATCAGAAAATTCCAAGACGACCTCTCCACTCTGGACGAGCTCGTCTTCGACTACCAGAAAACTACCACCAAAAGTCTGAAACGACCTCTCCTATCTAGGACGAGCTCGTTTCTGACGACCAGGAAACTTGTAAAGAGAATTAGTTTAAACGATATTGTTTAGACAATCTTTTTAAGTTCTTGTAATTTTCGAGCTT
This sequence comes from Moricandia moricandioides, assembly GCA_905132885.1. NCBI lineage: Eukaryota > Viridiplantae > Streptophyta > Magnoliopsida > Brassicales > Brassicaceae > Moricandia > Moricandia moricandioides. The sequence continues at coordinate 130,895 of CAJHQQ010000289.1, forward strand.
GTTCATTCTTGACTATTAATACGAAATTCTCCGACCCCCTTTACATTTACTACCAAGTTATATCATCGACCGAATATGGATTCAACAATTGGCGCCCACCGTGGGGCCGGAGAATCTTCTCTACTTCAAGAAAGCTCGGCGATCACAGAACCCACAACGCAAACAGAAGCCACAATATCCGCAATCACCGACAAACTGGGGTCGATATGCATGGCGACCGCGACGACGCCTCACCACCCAGTTGATGAAGTCGCAACACTAACCTCGGTCCGACCAATTGGCAGCGCAACGCTAGTCACGACGACCCCGAATCAGATCGCCGACAACACCACGCCTGTGATGGCGACTCCGATGCAACCACCTAGCACAGCGGCGGCAACTCAACTCAACAAGACATCTCTCTGATTTTTCAGGCACTTCTCAGAAAAATCGACGAGCTCGCTCGAGGAACTACTTCCCGTCTAGACGACCTCGCCAACTCGCAAAACGCATGAAACAATCGCATCAATGATCTCCAACCCATCGAAGTAGGCGCTTCTGGATCAAAACAACTGGATACTACCCAACGACTTCAACGAGTTCTTTTTGATGACCTACCAACACCAACCATCAGACCCGGAAAACATCATACGATGCAGATCAACAATCCACCCGCGACGACCGTCAATCCCAAACAACACCATATTCAGTCAGATGGCAAGCAGGCCCCAACCGACAATGATTCACAAACTGCACACAGAGAAATTTGGCACAGAAACGAGGAGATCGAAGAGATGAAAGCCCAGCTGCAGTATATGACTTCCAAAGTCCATTAGTCAGTCAGCGCGGCGCCAAAAAATTGACCGCGTGCTCCGCGAGACTCAAAACACACCATTCTCACATCGACTCCTCTGCATTCCCATTCGACATCCGGGAAAAATAAAGCTCCCCACTTACAACGGGACAACAGATCCAAGAGAGTATTTTACTGCTTTCAGCATCGCAATGGGAAAAGCAAATTTTTCACCAGAAGAAGGCGACGCCGGTCTTTGCCAATTGTTCGTAGAAAATTTGAGTGGACTTGCCCTCGGGTGGTTTTCCCGTCTCGAAGCTAACTCCATCGACAACTACAATCAACTTTCGACGGCCTTCCTTAAACATTACTCAATGTTTATCCAGCAGAGTGCGTCTAACGCTGATCCATGGATGCTCGCGCAAGAACCAACAGAGACGCTTCGTTCGTTTATTAAAAAGTTTATAGCCATTGTTTCTCGCATTACTGTGCTCGACTAGGCAGCTGTCCTGGCGCTCCGTAACGGCCTTTGGCACGAATCACCATTCCGAAAGGAACTCTTCAAAAAGAAGCCACAAACCTTGGAGGACGCACTTCATCGAGCAATGACCTTCACTGATATCGAAGAGGATAAGGTTGCTTTTGCCAAAAAATACACAATCATCAAGAAGTCATCGTCAAGAGAAAAGGAGTCCAGTGAACACTACGAGCCTCGGCAACACTACGACAAAAGATACAAAGAGAGCAAGAATAGGAAAGCTGGAACCTACCAGATCAGCGACCAAAAGGTTAATCGCTCCGCCGATAAGCAAAATCGTGATGATCGCAACACAGGCGACACACGAACATATTGCACCTACCATAAGTCTACGACTCACAACACAGACGAGTGTCGCCATCTGCAGGGTATGTTGTCACAACACCGCCGCAACCGCGATTCACCATCCAGAGATCGAAGAAGCGACAAAGCACTCAAAAACAAAGGGGAAAGTTTTCGCATTGCACAAGAAGAACGCGAACGCCAATAAAGACAAAAGCGCCTAAATGAAAACGCAAACACTGAAGGTGAAGCCCATAAACGAGCATGTAACGACCGAAACAAACATGAGCGCGGACGAACGCCCCCACCTCGTTGTGTGATCAACGTAATCATGGGAGGTCTCTAGACATGCAAAGATTCAGTTCGCTCGATCAAGGAATACAAACGCAAGACATTCGCCTAGCAAAAAAGGGAGAGATACAATATCAACGATAAAACGAAAGAGAGTTATGATATCAACTTCACAAAAGAAGACACCAAGGGTTTAGATAAACCTCATAACGATCCTCTCTTCATCGAACTCAGAATAGGAAATTGTGAAGTGTCGCGTGTGCTGATCGATACCGACAATTCAGTCGACTTGATCTTTTCGAAAACACTTCAACGCATGGACGTCATGGACTACGAGCGTAATCCTTGCAAAAAACCCCTAACAACTTTTGCTGGGGATACAACAATGACTATCGGAACAGTAAAACTACCAGTCTACGTAGCATGAATCACCAAAATTGTCAAGTTTGTAGTCATCGAGAGCCCCGCCATCTACAATGCCATACTTGGGACTCCATGGATACATTCGATGAAAGCGGTCCCGCCTACTTACTATTAGTGCATACAATTCCCTACGCCATCAGGAATCTACACCCTCAAGGGAAATCAGCGACTATCACAAACATGCTTCGTTACCGAATATAAGTTACGAAAGTCATCAAGAGCATGCTTGATCGCTAAGCAAGGAGACGAGCAATTCATCAAGAGCAACCACGCACGTGAACTCGTCATACAAGTCAATATCAACAATAAAGATCAAATGCGATGCGTCGGTATCAGAGCAGACCTAAGAAATGATCTCAAGGATCAACTCATCAACTTCCTTAAATCGAATGCGTCAACCTTCGCTTGGACAACCAAAGATATGCGAGGAATCGATCCATTTATCACGTGTCACGAGCTACACGTCAATCCGATCTACAAACCAATCAAGCAGAAACGACGCAAACTCGGCCCAGAACGCGCTAAATCAGTTAACGACGAAGTCGACCGCCTAACTAACGCGGGGTCCATCACGGAGGTCAGATACCCAAATTGGCTTGCTAATCCGGTTGTAGTCAAAAAGAAGAACGGCAAGTGGCGCGTATGCGTTGATTTTACCGACCTTAACAAGGCATGTCCAAAAGACAGCTTCCCACTCCCTCACATTGATCGACTGGTTGAAGCAACTGCGGGAAATAAGCTCCTATCATTCATGGACGCGTCTCCGAATACAATCAAATCATGATGCACCCTGATGATAGAGAGAAAACCGCTTTCATCACTGACCGAGGAACCTATTGCTATAAGGTTATGCCTTTCGGACTTAAAAACGCTGGCACCACATATCAACGTCTAGTCAATCGAATGTTCGCTGAGCAGCTCGGCGACACGATGAAAGTTTACAACGATGACATGCTCATAAAATCTTGCATCGCCAACGACCATATCAAACATTTAACATCATGCTTCAAAAGCATGAATGAGTATGGCATGAAGCTCAATCCAACGAAGTGCACGTTCGCTGTCACATCCGGGGAATTTCTAGGTTACATCGTCACCAAAAGAGGAATCGAAGCAAACCCAAAGAAAATTACAGCCATTATAGACCTTCCATCTCCAAGAAACACAAGAGAATTTCAACGACTAACCGGGCGCATCGCTGCACTCAACCGATTCATTTCACGATCAAGCTCGACATATCTGACGGAGTAACACCAGTTGATCATTGGGCTGCTAGACGTTTGAAAGCTCGCGGTGCACACTACGTCCTGCACCACAGAAACCTTTTTTGATGGAATGCTACCAAGAAGTAAAATGGGTACTCGAAGAAACACACGAGGGAGCAGGCGGCAACCACTCGGGCGGGCGATCATTAGCTATCAAGATCAAGCGACACAGACATTTCCGGCCAACAATGATCGCAGACTGTGAAAATTTTGTTGCCAAATGCGAGAAGTGCCAGCGCCATTCTCCAATGATCCATCTCCCAACAAAGCTTCTCACGACTAGCACAGCGCCGTACCCTTTCATGAGGTGGGCAATGGACATCGTCGGACCTCTACCACCGTCCAAACAAAAGTGCTACCTTCTGATTATGACCGATTACTTCACCAAATGGGTCGAAGCTGAATCCTACGCATCCATACGTGCCCATGACATCCAAAAATTCGTCTGGAAGAGCAGCATCTGCAGCCATGGTCTCCCGTACGAGATCGTCACCACATCGGTTCCCAGTTTATTTCTGCTACATTCGAGAATTTTTGCTCCCGCTGGAAAATCAAACTGAGCAAGTCCAACCAAGGTTTCCCCAAAGAAACGGACAAGAAGAGGCGAAAAATAAAAAAATTCTAGACGGAATTAAAAAGCGCTTAGAAGAAAAGAAAGAAGTTTGGGCCGACGAGCTCGATGGCGTTCTTTGGTCACACCGTACAACCCCCCCCCCCCCCCCCCCCCCCCCCGACGATCTACAAATATGACCTATTTTTCTCTATCTCATGGTATGGAGTCTATGTCACCCGCCGAAGTCAGTATCCCAAGTCTTCGCCAGTTAACACTCACCGAAGACGAATAGCTCAATAATGCGATGATCGCCGATCATCTAGATCAAATTGAAGAGAAACGGGACCAAGCTCTCCTCCGTATCCAAAACTACTAGCATCTTGCCGCCCAATATTATAACAAGAAGGTCAAGGTAAGATTCTTTCAGGAAGGCGACCTCGTTCTCCGCAAAGTTTTCGAAAACACTCGCGAATTAAACGCAGGCAAGCTCGGCGCAAACTGGGAGGGGCCATACTTAATTTCAAAAATCGTTAAACCAGGCGTTTTCGAGCTCGCTGAGATGAACGGCAAAAAGTCCCAAGATCATGGAACTTCATGAATCTCAAAAGCTACCACTACTAAGGAAGAAGCAAATAAGGAATTTGGAGCTATTCTGTATACCAAAAATAACACCTATGACGATCCGCCCCCCTTTTAATTTAAGCATTTAGTTTTTTTGTAAAGGCGAACTAAGAACGGCTTGATCCCTGCCTGTGGGGTACATAGGCAACCTCTCATGAGGCTCAACTATTTCAATAAAAAACTCTATATTTCCCCAAATATTAGAGTACGACCACTATATAAAAAGTGTTGCAGCTCTGCGCTCACACTTCAAGACTTTGCAAACGAAATAAGAGATCTGTTCTCTAGTGTTGCATCTCCGCGCTCACACTTACACATTTCGCAAAGAGATAGGACACATTCCAAAAGTGTTGCAGCTCCGCGCTGACACTTCAACTCTTTGCAAACGAAATAAGAAATCCACTCTCTAATGTTGCAGCTCCGCGCTCACATTTATACATTTCGCAAAGAGATACGGAATACATCCCAAAAGTGTTGCAGCTCCGCGCTCACACTTCAAGACTTTGCAAACGAAATAAGAGATTTGTTCTCTAGTGCTGCAGCTCCGCGTTCACACTTACACATTTCACAAAGAGATAGGATACATTCCAAAAGTGTTGCAGCTCCGAGCTCACACTTCAACTCTTTGCAAAAGAAATAAGAGATCCGCTCTCTAATGTTGCAGCTCCGCGCTCACATTTATACATTTCGCAAAGAGATACGGAATACATCCCAAAAGTGTTGCAGCTCCGCGCTCACACTTCAAGACTTTGCAAACGAAATACGAGATCCGTTCTCTAGTGTTGCAGCTCCGCGCTCACACTTACACATTTCACAAAGAGATAGGATACCTTCCAAAAGTGTTGCAGCTCCGCGCTCACACTTCAACTCTTTGCAAACGAAATAAGAGATCCGTTCTCTAATGTTGTAGCTCCGCGCTCACATTTATACATTTTGCAAAGAGATACGGAATACATCCCAAAAGTGTTGCAGCTCCGCGCTCACGCTTCAAGACTTTGCAAACAAAATAAGAGATCCGTTCTCAAGTGATGCAGCTCCGCGCTCACACTTATACATTTCGCAAAGAGATACAGAAAGTACACTAAAAAAAAGGTGTTACATCGCTAAGTGATCAAATTTTCGACGACCCTACCCACAAGCGGAGGTAACAAGCGACCATTCCAAATAAAAAATATTCGAAGCGGAGAAACATAAAGACAAGATTCAAGAAGAGTTCAAATAAGGAGTTCAACGTAATCCGAAAGAGTCGACATAAGCGACCATAAAGAAACAAACATAACAAGTCCAACAAGAACAAAAGCATGCGACTAAAAACAAAAACTCGTAGCAAGATCACTCCTTGAAAGCTCCATCCGCCACAGAACGAGCAACACCACACGCTGGAGCCACATGATCATTTCCCCCATGCATACCATCCTCGAGAACGACGGCAGGACGAGCGGAAGCAGTTGACTTCGAAACAAAAGCAGGAGGACGAACAATGGAAGCTGGAGGATGGACAATAGAGGCAGGAGGACGAACAACATGAGCAGAAGGACCACCAGGAAGAACATGAGAACAAACAGCAGGAACGTTCGTCAGCTCCCCATCCGCAAAAGTGATAACATCTAGCTCCTTTATCTTAGCCTCAAGCCTGACTTCGTCTTCTTCAAGTTTCCTGATCTCATTCTCCGGAATCGGAATCCCATCCTTAAGAAGAAGACGAAACGCTCCGAGAATCCCCTTAACCTGGTTCAACTCGAACAAAGCGTCTCGGATAACCGGTTGATCTGCCACAAATCCCTTCATCTTCTTGCCGCGAGAAACAAACGCCGCGACCAGCCCATCATACTTTTTCGTCTCTCTCAAAACGGAAGCGGTACGTGATCTTCTCAAACGATCACACTAATCATCAAAAGCTTTCTTCGCAGCAATCGCATCAGCTACGTTCTTGTCAGAGAGACGCTGAATGTCCACTTGAGCCGCCGTAATTTTATCATTCGCGACCGCCACCTTCTTCCTCTCGGTCTCAAGCTCATCGCGCAACTTACTCATTTATTCAGCCCGCTCTTTCTACCATTCTTCCCTCGCCTCCGCCAAGTAATGGTCTTTTGCCACCAACATGTCATTCACAAACGACGTCGACTACAAAAACAACAAGAAAGATAATCAAGACCAAGTCAACACAATATAAAAAATCCCACAAAAAATGATAAGAAAAGATACCTTCATAGTATGCCGAGCATACAATTTGAACAAGTCTTCCACGATAGGGTCGTCACAAGGAGGAGGATCATCACGTGATGGACTACCACGAACCATCTTGCAAAATCGAGCACACCCTTCCGGGTTGGCGGTAAACTTCTCCTTCCCAGAAAAACTGAAATCAAAGGCGAACATCCCTGGCTTTTCGACCGCGGGAGGAGGCGGAAGAGGGGGATGAACAATTTTGCGTGACTTCGGGACCGATATTTCCTTGGAGGAGTGACCTTCAGCAGGACGTTTCCTCTGAGCCGTCCTAACATTTCTAGCAACCGAATCAACCTTACCAACAGAGTCTCACTTAGTTCTCTGGGAACCACCACCGCGACCCCCTCGCTTATCATGACCTGATTCCGGAGGATCAGCGACAGCCGTAAGGGCTACGACGGCCGCAGGAGTGACAGCCGAAGGTGTAGCTAAAGGAGGAGCCGAGGGATCCACCAAAGGAGACGCAACAACTCGTCCTTCCCCAGACCCAGCCGCGGCCACACCGCGACGAGAAGCAAAGTAATCCAGAAACTAAGCATCCAATTTTCCCATCCTTGGATGAGAAGCCGAACGAGTACCTACCAAACAAAAAAAATGTCACCATCTTTTTTTAAAAGAAAAAAGGGGGAAGAAGAGGATAAGGTACAAAACAAACCTGAAGCAATACGCGAAAAGCTACGATGAAACCGCTGCCTAGTCACCAACGACCAACCTTGCACCCGAACACTCTAAATCTTCTTCAAATCTTCCTTAAAATTCTCCTTGCCACCTACCTCATCTTCACAAACAACAAACATTCTACCACGATTTCCTTGCCACAAACTCGAACCAGCCAGCTCAACATCATCTCTGCGACCTCCGCGACCAGGGGTACTCTCGCCATCGACCGTCAAATCGACCCCATACACCTCGCGACCAGGAGTGCTCTCACCAGCAATCACCAACTCGACATCTCCGTGACCTCCGCAACCAAGTGGACTCTCGCCGGTGACCGCCGAATCGACCCCATAACCATGATCCTCGCGACCAAGAACACCCGCAACCGCCGAATAAGCCCTTCCTCCATCTTCAAGACCAGCACCTTCCAACCGACCTGACCACCCAAAAGCATCATCACCCGTGGTCACCGGCTTAGCTCCTCCTCCGCGACCAGGATTGACCCGAGCAGACCACCCCAAAACACTATCCCCTACGGTCGCCGCCAAGCCTACCTCACCATTAGCATCCGATAAAAGACCGAAGAAATCAGGTCGCACCTCTCCACAGTCCTTCTTCTCACCGATCGCCGAAATCGACGACCCCACCACCTCGTAGACTCGTCCTCGTCGCAGATCCAGATCGGCGAGCATAGCGTCCGGCGACCTCATCCCACGATCAATAAATCCATGCGGTCGCCCGCGATCGCCGGCCTCCTCCCCACGGTCGCGGACCTCCTCTCCTCGGACGCACCTCGTCGCCAAACCCCCGTGATCGCCGGCCTATTCATCCCCTCCAACATCTCTATCTTTTCTTCTCTACAGAAACTACCCCAAAACCTTATCTTATCCTTATCTTTTTTTTTCTTTAAAAAAAAAAGAACAATAAAATAAAGACAAAGCAAGTAAGAGAGAAGAGAGAGAGAAACAAAAATACCTCTTGTGTTTGGAGACAATACTCCTTTTCTTTTGGTGAACGCCCCGACCAGCGGCAGCGACTGAAAATTTACTAATCACCACGGCAAAACACAACCAACCACAACACTCATGAAACAACGCCAGCCTGTTATTCTTGACGCAGCAGCTGATTGCGAGGAATAAAAGGAACGCTGATATATTCAGCGACAACTGCTTCTCTATTTTGTACTTCCGGCGGTTCACTAGCGACCATTTCTATTTTCCGTGCCGTTCATTTTGCTTCCGTTGCACTGTATTTCTTTGCCGCAGCCGCTGGTCGTGGCGTTCACGAAAAGAACAGGGCTAATGAAACCAAAGTCCACAACCCCAAGCACTTATATAGCGAAGAAAAATCACTAATTCATAATAAAGACAAAACAAATACTTGACCGGTCTGATTTTACCTCAGAAACACTAAATTCACCAGAGCTTGGGACAATTGTTGGAGACGGGCCTAGCACAGAAGCCCATTAACTGCTAGGCCCAAAATCAGGTCCGACCCATTAACAAAATAATGATTCCGATAAAAGATAAAACTGTACTTTTGCTATAAAAATGTATTATCTATTGAAAATAGTGTTAGTTCTATTTTGTAATTGAGTTTTAATAAGATGGATGTCATGTATTACTTAATTGGTAAATGAAAATACTTGGTTAGTATTGTCCACCTCGAATTGGAGTTTGTTTCGGAATATACGATTTATGTTTTATCAAACTATATCAAAATAGAAAACAAAATACCTAATTTAACTAACTTATGGACGGACGTACCATAGGTCCATAGCTAGTGAAATCTTCGTTTTTCAATATTCCACCATTAAAACGTGTTGTTTTCTAGAAGCAACGTGTTCGGAAGAACGTCTTATCACGACCATGACCAACACTAAACATAATTGATTGTTGTCAAGTCATTATGAACCAAAAATAACATGAGATGTCTTCATTTGGGAGCCACATGCCTTAACAGAACATGCTGAGTGAAGGAGTTTAGGGTTTTATTTTTTTATGTGGATGAGAACTTTACAACAACTTAGAAGAAGCCTTATGTTTTATACACACATGATTCACATCTAAGTCCTTACAACTTTCCTTCATATTTTCTCCCCCAAGTTATCTGGTAGGATTTCCTAATAAACGCAAGTTACAATACGAAGGGGCTACTTGGAGTAGGGCTGGGCCAAAATATCTTTAAATTTTGTTTCAACTCGTTATTCGTTTCGATTCGAACCGGAAAATCTGGATATCCATAATTTTATGAAGTAAAGCAACTATTAATATGCAATATCCGTAAAAAAGAATTAAATTACAAATACGTATATTTTTAATATGCAATATCCGATTTTGATTTGTTATATACATATATTTTAAGAATTATATATAAATAATATGATTATTATATTTTATATAACTTTTACAACAGTTTTATTAAATTAAATTGATTAATTTGGTTATTATAACTTTTAAAAGTAAATTACTTTTTATTTTTTCAGAAAAGTATTATTATATTATTATTATTTTCCTTTAATTTTTTTATTAGAACGGAGCGAAACAAATATCTGGTCAAAAATATAAAATAATAAGGTTATTTGGACACCAAATATATAAATAATTACGGATCGAATCAGATAATTGATTATTCAAATGAAACAAATCGGATCACCTATATTTCTAAAAAATTGGATATCTGATTGCCGTTCATCTCTAGTCTGGAGCTCTTAATAGTTTAGTTATGTTTTCCCTCAACCAATCATATAGCCATAGAAAGAAAGAAAAAAAAACTTAGTTACTGTACTTTGAGTTTCTTTTTCCAACAACATCTAGACTATTTAAAACGGTCTAGACATCAAAATCAGAGATCAAAAATCGATATAGAGCATAGCTGATGGAGAACTGCGTGCACAACGTTCAACTTGTCTGCTTATTTGTTGCTTTTGTCAACACTACTGCCAAATTTATTTATTATTGTATATAGTTATTAATTATCTCATCTGGATTTATCAACTACGTGTTTTATTGTCTATGTTAACATTTCTTTGTTAACATTTCTTACCTTAAGCTTTAGACTTTTCTTGGAAATTCATCTTTTTTTAAAAGTAGATTCGACTTAAGCTTATGTTCTGTTGATCACTGACATAAGATATAGTTGGTCTAGATATCCTCATGTCTTCATCAAGACAAGAGTGATACATGTCGAGTTAGAAACCTTTGTTGGAAGGCGTTTTTGTTATAATTTTATAGAAGTAAAGTCTTACTTGCAAATGGTCAAATTCACTGTACTTTTGGACGAGGTTGTTTGGTACTCACCTTGTTGTTTCGAATTTGTTATATTTTAATTTGTAATGCCTTACTCCTACCGATCGACCAACATTCAAATACTTTCATCTGTGTTTTTTTTCATTTCTTTAACGCTCTACGTTAGTATTGAAAGTTTTATATTCGTACACTTTTCGTTTTCGTTCTTTAAATACTTTTCAAATTACAACATTCCCTCTAAATATTTAGTCCTAATTTTGCAGTCCCACTTCTTACACACCACTAGCCACTACATAAACTTCAGTCCACAGTATTTCATTGGTGTCAAATTTCACCTTACTCTTCTCAGCTTTTTAACCTTACATTTCTTCTAGCAATGGCAGATCACTGGAAGGCCCGGCCCAAATAATTTTCTAACATCATCTCCAATATATTACTCTGTTTTCCCTTTATAATAAATGAACTCTATAATAGAGTTGATTTTCTTTCAAATGTATTCTTCTATTTCTTCTAAAAATGAATATTTTAAAAGATTTTTTAAATATTGTAATTACCACTTTTAACTTATAAATTTTGAAAGTTAACCTATTCATTATAATTTTTAGATTTTTTTTCATAAAATGCATTATTATTAAATTAAACATTTTTTAAAAAAATATACACAAATAATATAATAAAGTAGACATTATCTAACCATCATTATTACTATATGTTTCCCATAGATGATCAACCAATGCATTCCGAAGTGAGAAATAAGTTTCTTTATCTTTGATTTTTAGAATCAACTTAGAAACTCTTAGAACCGGTTATCTTCATCATATGGTATTTGGACTTATGGAGTTGGAGCTTCTCTTCCAATTCCAATCAGTGCATCAAATCACGCTCATCCTCAATGATCATATTATATAAAATTATACATGTAATCATTATATCATGTAATACTTTTGTCCAAAAACGTACCGGTCATTTCACAATAGCAAAACGTGACTGTAAAACTTCGAATGCACGTTCTACATATTTTCTACATGCTTTTTTTTTGTGATGCAATTGGCTCATGAATAGTTTGCACTAAGGTTGACCATTTTGGATATATACCATCGGCCAAGTAATAACCCATATTGTATTCTTTGCCTTGAATGACATAATGAACATGAGGAGTAATACCTTGAGCGAGATTGGAGAAAAGGGGAGAAGACTCCAGCACATTAATATCATTGTTAGTCTCTGGCAATCCAAAATATACATGCCATATCCAAAGATAATAATCATCCACAGCTTCAAGAATTATAGTAAGTGATCCCTTACGACCCGTATATTGTCCAACCCATCAGTAGGACAATTTTTCCACTTCAATGCATGCAATCTAAGCTACCAAGCATTCCCAGAAAGCCTCGTTTTTCACCTATGTAAAGAATGTAGCAACGTCATCAGGTGTTGGTGATCGTAGGATTGCTCTACGAATATCTCCACAATATCTCAAAATTTTTTTTATGCTTTTTGTTGTCGTTGATTCACCAATCTCTATGTACGCATCTACGGTTTCTGCAAGAACATTGTATGCTAGCATCCGAAAACAACCGTTACTTTTTGAATAGATGATAATCCAAATCTGACCATAGTATCTCTTCGTTGTGTGAAGTAGATGTCATGAACTTCAACTTCATAGATGATGCAGAGGAATAGGAAACGATACATACGAAATACCTCCTCTGAAACAAAACATCGTTATATTTTGGAGTTTCCGAGAAATAGCCATTGAACAGTCTATCATGAGCACTTTCTCGATCGTGGTGGGTGAAATAACAACGGGAAACTAAACCACCATGAATCGCTTGATTTTCTTGTTAATTAAGAAAAATGTATAACCGAATTGTTATTAGAAATAGCAAGTTGGACTGCTTCTTTTTCATGGTCAAGACTATCTAGGATTTCCATATTTTCATCTGAAGAGGAAGATGATGAATGGTGAAAATTTGGCAAAGTAAAATTGAAGTTCATATTTGTAGAGACTTTTGTAAGGTTAGAAAAATAATGTGTGTTAGAAGTGTGAGGACTTAAACAAAATGATGGGGTCTATATATAGAGAAAATATGGTGACATAGCTTTTATTAAAAATAATTCTATTTTATGTAATTAATATTTTGTTTACCTTTAGTTATATCATGTCCAGACGTCTTACCTACATTTCATAATGCACTAGGCAGTTTCATTTTCTTAGTCTTTCTTCTGAACAAGCCTAAGTCTACTTTCTTTAACTATTTTCTTTCTTTATAATTCTTCTTTATCAAAACACATTTAAGTTAATAGATAAACAAAACTTACAGGAATAATATTTATACTAATTTATATTGTTGGTTGATCCAACCCGATACCAATATGCATAGTCATATGTCATTAACTAATTTTCTTGTTTGCTTATATATTTTAAAAGGCTTAAAATATGTGTTAGAATTATATATATTTACAGCGTTAGCACCACTTTTTATTCCTAAAGAATTTAAAGTTCTCGCTAGCCTTGTTAGGTTAAAACAAAGCACTGACAATACTTAGGTCAAACAATACTTAAGTAAAACAATGCACATAATCCTCCAACTACAGCAAGTAATTAATAAACTAGCAATCTACACCAAACAAAACACTGATCAAAAAAGAATCTAGAGGTAGTAATTAATAAACTAGCAATCTACATCAAACAAAACACTGACTTTTTAGATAGGCACTGTCATAACACTGATTTAAACATGCATTACTATAAAAAGACGAAATTAAGACAAACATGCATTGGTGCAAAAAAAGATCTTGTAAACCCATGCTAATGTGTTTTATTTTTCTATAAATATTACCATAGATACAACATTTGTATGCAACTTTTAAAATATGTGTGCAACTTTTAGTAATTAATTTATAATTGATAATTTTTGTTTTAAATATAAAAATTGAAAAATCATTTGTTTAATAAAATTTTGACTTTCGATAAACTAATAAGGTTTTTTTTATTTGAAGTATAATTGTAAAAATTAAAATTTATTATGTAAACAAAAAACTGTAAGTTTATGTTAAAAATTGTTTTTTGACAACATTCCATGTATTTTAATTATAATTTTAAAAAGTGAAAGGATTATTTTCTAAATAAAAAAGTATGCCTCTATTATAGAGGAATGCTATTTTTCTCCTAAATATAAAGACAAAAATAACAATTTCTATTTTAAGGGGGGGGGGGGGGGGGGGGGGGGGGGGGAATAGAAGTAGTTTTTTAAAAAAAAATAAAAAATAGAAGTAGGTTGGAGTAAATTTTATTCTAGTATAGCATATAGAGTCAAAATAGTATAGGATTGAAGATGCTCTAAAGCAATAGAAAGGGTTGCCTAATAAAAAAAACATATTTTAGAAAAAGATAAAAAAATTCATATTTGATCTTCAAACCCAACATCTTGAAAAATAGCATGAACTAAACCACTACTAATAATTATTGATAACTGAAACTCCTACAGAATTTGATATATATTTGCATCTAAACCACATGTTTGTTCTGTTTTAGCCCAAGAACTACTCTGTCAAAGATGTCAAGCCCCATGGTATCAATTTCATTTTCTGTCTCACCAGTCCAAGCCTTAAGGTTTTGGAATTAATTCTTCACGCGTCTTTCTACAATTGTTCCATGTGAAACGTTAGTGACCATGTTTTTACTTAGTTATTGGTACAACTTGGGATATTCAGTAATAGAAATCTTTAACCGACAAGTTAGAAATCTTTGCGCGAGATCGAGAAACATGATATTTACTGAACTTCAAGTACGTAGGATTCTATCACAATATACTTCCATCATAAGAGCCTTTGCGACTAAATGTAAGGAACATAGTACATTGATTTTTAATATTATAAAATATTTGTTTGTTCTTGAAAGATTTGAAGGAAAATATATTAGTAATTGATTTAGATCTTGATCTTGTTGGTCGAATTAAATAATTTAACTAAAATTTATGACTTGACCGGGTCAATAATGAAGATTCAGTGTTCTTTCTATGAATCCGGTTCATTTTACGATTGTGGTTCATTCATGCATTCAATTTTATTATAATGAGTAATAAACGAAACCATTATTGGGCTGAATCACTGAGTAAACTATGGATAATGGCAATGGTTTATCGAATGAGGAAGAGACTTAGTTGGATGATTATCAAGAGTAATAATAAAAAAGCAAAGGCATGCAATAGAACGGGCGGACCAAGTGGAACATTATGTCCACATTATATGAGTTCCAATTAAGATTAGTAACATACTATTGTCTTCCAATAACCGACAAAAAATCTGGAATAATAATTCATAACTGCACCCAAATAAATTAAGAAAAAAATCCTTCTCCACTAGAAGTCACTATGAAATTGTGAACGTGTTATTTTTGAGACATTTGTCACCCACCTACATATAATATTGGGCTTATTTGTGTAATAACAAAAAAAATAGTTTTGTAGAAAAAAATAGAAAGAAATAGAAAGAGAAAAGAAGAGAAAAGAAAAAGAAAAAGAAAAGAAGAGAAAAATGGTATTGTTACTTAGCGAATTTAAGTTTTTTTTTTGTGGTTAGAATACAATTTCTATATTATATTATGTAATGGTTGATAAAATTTTAGATAGGTTATTTCTCTCTGGATCATTTGAAGGGGACATGGATATGAATGTTATGTGACTGAGATGGTCTTCTCTCACTACAAGAAAACGCTTGGATAACGACCAACTGTTACGACCACAAAATGGTGGTCGTAATTTTCCGTCTGTGTTACGACCAGTTAACAACCAAAGAGATATTGGTCGTAAAACCGAAGTAAAATTGGGACCACAAAGGTTGGTCGTAAAGCAAAAGTAATTTAACCTCTAATTTACGACCAAAAGAAAAAGTGGTCGTAAAGTAGAAGTTAGTTGACTACAGAGTTACGACCAAATATGTAGCTTCGCATTAACGACCAAATTACATGCACGTGGTAGTTTATTCGAAGTAACATATTTTTGGTCGTAAATAGGGGGTAATATTCCCCACCTACCATTTTCGAAATATTCCCCACCTACCAAATATGTAGCTTCGCATTAACAACCATATTACATGCACGTGGTAGTTTATTCAAAGTAACATAGTTTTGGTCGTTAATATGGGGTAATATTCCCCACCTACCATTTTCGAAATTTGCCTATAAATACAATCTCATCTTCCATTTTTTAGTTACACAGAAAAAAAAAATAAACAAGATTGTCCAAAAATAAACGAAACAAGATATATAGAGTAAAAAATGTCTCGAGATATTTATGAGCTTCGAAGTTGGATGTATACACATAAAGATTCTGAGGGAAGAGTGACATCGGAATTCCTCAACGGGGCAGAAATATTCATGTACCATGCCGGAAACACATCTCTCACGAAGGAAACGGGTAAAATGTTCTGTCCATGTGTTAAGTGCAAGAATACAAAATTCGCTCTTAGTGAAACGGTTTGGAAGCATATAGTTAATAGAGGATTTACTCCACATTACTAGATTTGGTTTCATCATGGAGAAGGTGATAGTATGAATGAAGCTAGTAGTAGTAATCAGTATGAAAATATTCGTAATAGATCACAACATTTACCTTCGGAGGATCAGGTGGTAGATCATGATAGGATGCATGAAATGGTTACTGATGCATTTCGTGAAACAAATCCAGTAATTGCTGCAGAAGTAGAAAATGTAGAGGTGGGAGTGGAAAATGTAGAAGGACCTAACTTGGAAGCCAAAAGATTTTATGACATGTTAGCCGCTGCTAATCAGCCAATTTATGAAGGTTGTAGAGATGGTCTTTCTAAGTCATCATTGGCAGCTAGGATGATGAATATCAAAACTGATTATAACTTACCTGAAGTTTGTATGGATGCATGGGCGGAGTTGTTTAAAGAGTATTTGCCTGAAGATAATGTGAGTGCTGAATCTTATTATGAGATTCAAAAACTGGTTCATAGTCTTGGTTTACCTTCAGAGATGATAGATGTCTGTATAGACAACTGTATGATCTTCTGGAGGAAAGATGCAGAGTTGTTGGAGTGTCGATTTTGTAAGAAGCCACGATATAAACCACAAGGACGTGGACGAACTAGGGTACCGTACCAGCGGATGTGGTACTTACCTATTACGGATAGGCTGAAGAGATTATATCAATCTGAAAAGACTGCGGCAGCGATGAGATGGCATGCAGAACATACTCAGAAGGATGGCGAGATCAATCATCCTTCAGATGCAAAAGCGTGGAAACACTTGAATTCGGTGCACAAGGATTTTGCAAGCAACATTCGTAATGTTTATCTTGGATTATGCACAGATGGATTTAGTCCTTTTGGAATGTCTGGAAGGCAATACTCACTTTGGCCAGTCATCTTGACACCATACAACCTTCCACCAGAGATGTGTATGCAAAGGGAATTCCTTTTCATGAGTATATTGATGATGACGAGTAATAACATATATATATATATATATATATATATATGTATTTTGTATTGTATTAATGTTTTTGAAGTTTTGTATAATTAATACTTTTAGAGTTTTAGTATTTTTTAATATTAATTAAGAATTTTCTGATATATTGAGGTTTAGAGTTTTAAAATGATATACTTATGAAGTTTAAGGTTTGAAGTTTGGGGTTTGGGGTTTGGGGTTTCGGACATAGGGTATAGACAACTGTAGTCCCTTTTTGGTCGTAAAAATTGGTCCCTCTCTGGTCATAAAGATTGGTCCCTTCTTGGTCGTAAATGTTGGTCCCTTTCTGGTCGTAACAGTTGGTCCCTCTCTGGTCGTAAAACATAGGTGGTCCCATTTTGGTAGTAAAACACTGGTGGTCCCAGGCTGGTCGTAACATTTGGTCCCTCTCTGGTCGTAAAACATAGGTGGTCCCTTTTTGGTCGTAAAGTTTCCCTATAAATACCAAGTCCCATTCGAAATTGGAAATGCAAAACACAAACAAATTAAAACATCTATTTCTTTAAACATCAAAACACAAAATTCTTTGTAAAAAACATATAGTTTAGTTTTTGCCTAAGAAATTTGTAAAAATATCTTAGACAAATGCTTCCATAGATTTGAAATATTTCTATATGGAACATTTGCCTAAGGTATTTATACATGTCTTAGGAATTTTTTTTTTTCATGACTTTCTTTTTGGTGGTAAATGGGATGTAATGTTTGAATTTGACCTTCTTTTGTCGTAACGTAGAAGTAAAACTTTGGTCCCGAAGTGGTCGTAAACCCTTGTAGATTCTTATTGGTCGTTAAGTAAAAGTAAATGTTGGACTCTAAGTGTTCGTAAATAAATATAGAATCTAATTGGTCGTAATGTCGTCACTAGTGGATGCTGATTAGTCGTAACACGTGGTCCCTAATTGGTGGTAAATTCATTTTGGTCGTAATCTAGAAGTAGTTTACGACCACATTACGACCAAAGGTAAATCCCTATATAAACTCGTCGAACAGAGCTCACTTCGTTCACTATTCTCTCTCACTAGCCACCACTTTCCCTCTCTTCAGGTTTTTTTTTTTTCGGTTTTAGTTTTAGTTTTTAGTTTAGGTGGTTAGTTTAGGTGGTTAGTTTAGGTGGTAATTAGATTAGGTTTGGAAATGGTTTAGCACATGATTAGATTATTTATATTAGATAATTAGTATT
This sequence comes from Moricandia moricandioides, assembly GCA_905132885.1. Lineage (NCBI taxonomy): Eukaryota > Viridiplantae > Streptophyta > Magnoliopsida > Brassicales > Brassicaceae > Moricandia > Moricandia moricandioides. The sequence goes on from CAJHQQ010000289.1 coordinate 149,450, forward strand.
TAATTACTTTTAAAATTATTTTGGAATTAATTTATATTAGATAATTAGCACATGATTATGTTTCTAATCATAATTAGATTATTTATATTAGATAATTTATATGGTTTGGAAATGGTTTAGCACATGATTAGATTATTTATATTAGATAATTAGCACTTGATTATGTTTCTAATCATAATTTTTATTTGTATATGTAGATATGGCCGGGAGAAAGAGATTAAGAAATCACGCAGCGAGACGAAGCCAAACTGTTTCTTACGGCGAAACATTTCTCGGTTCGTCGTCGTCGGATCCATCAGCTACTAGCTCTGGCACAGCCCGAGAGTTTGTCGTCCCTGAGACCGCGGCCCAAGGCACTCAACCATCTTATGTGCCTCCTCCTCCGTTTGTGCCACCGCAGCAGCCTCTTGATCAGTTTGACGTCGTGCCTCCCTACTATCCGCAGCAGGATGATCATCAGCAGTATCATGATCATCATCTGCATCAGCTTCATGATCATCAGCAGCAGCAGCATCATGATCATCACCAGCAGCAGCAGCAACAGCAACAACATCAGCAGCAACATCCTCCAGTCCATGAAGCTGCTCCGCCTCCTCCTCCGGGTGTCCATCCGGATTTGCTTGTGCCACCGGATGCTCCCTACGCTAGATACACAGTGGAAGATCTTCTCCAAATGCCGGGCCGAGAAGGTTTACCTATCATCGATCCAGATCGACCACCAAACACGCTCTGGTAATTTTAATTATGATTTTTTCCATATATATGAAATTTTAATTATATATATTTTCATCTAACATTAATCATGAATTTTCAATTTTTTTATATAGGTTTTCAACAGATAATCGCTTGGGACGGAGCGTAGCAAACATCATAAGGTCGAACTTCCGGGAGCCTCATCCGAACTGGTCCCTTACACCGGACCACGTTCGGAGGACTTGGTTCAAATGTTTTGCGGTAAGTTATTTTCTTTCTTACTTAAATTAATTTATTTCACTTTTTAATTTCATTTAAATATTTAATTATTTCATTTAATTATTTTAATTATTTTTCGCAGCAAAAATGGAACTGGTCTATTGCGGTCAACGAGACCGTGAAGGAAGGGTTTTACGAGAAGGCGCAAGAACGCCTTAAGAATATTGTCGGCGATTGGAAGGATAAGTGGAGGTTTGATCCCGAGGTCAGCAAATGTAAACCGACCTACATCAGCGATTACGTTTGGAATGGCTTGACGGCTTATTGGAGTATGCCGAAGTCAGTTAAAACTTCGGCCCGTTGCTCCAACAACCGAATGGCGCGTGATGCTGAGGGTAATTTGGTCGTTGTGCCCCACACTTCTGGACAGACTTCTGATGCAGGGAAAGCTCTACAAATTGTAAGTACTAGCTAAAATTTTAAATATTTTTTTTAAAAAAATTTAATTTGTTTTTAGCTTTTTAATAATTAAATTGTTTATTGATATATTAATTAATTAGGTTAATATATTTAATTATGTTGTTCTGTAGGCTGCGGTGGAAGGAGCACCACCGTCTCTTGCCCGACTTTACAAGTTGACCCATCAGCGTTCTGACGGGACGTTTGTAGATCCCCGAGCAGAGAAGATCTACAACGATGTTGAGGAGCAGATTCAGGAGGTCCAGACCCAGTTGACGGTGGAACAAGGGGAACCCGTTCAGTTATCCATTGTTGAACAAGACTAAAATTTTGAGAAGGTAATTAATTATTATTCGATTTTATAGTTAATTATGTATATACTAATTCATTTAATTAATTTAAATTATTTTAAATGAAGGTTATCCCGAAGAAGAGGGGACGGATGATCGGGATCGGTACGGTGAACGATGTCCCGAGGGCTAGAGCTGAATACACTACAAGACAGCAAGAAGAATCTCAGCAGCTCCGAACCGATTTGACAACCGCCAACCAAGTCATTTCGACCCTCCGGACGGACAACGAGGCCAACAGGAACCACATTAGGGCCATGGCGGAGATGTTTGATGTTATGGCGGAAACAAACCCAGCCCTTGCGGAAATGTGGAGACCTCGACGTTCAACGATCTATCCCGACCTAACTCCAGAAGAACGAGCAAATGCAGAGCGAGGTGCCGATGAACATACCTCCCAGTTTTTCGCAGACATTAATCTTAATAATTAATTAATTAGTTTTCTTATGTAATTTGAATATATATTTTTATTATGTTTTGGATATATTAAGTTAAGTTTATATATTTTCGAAACTGAAGGATTTTTAATTAAATATTAAATTTCGTAAATTAAAAATTTTAAATTTGTGAATTTTAAAAGGTGAAATTTTATTTTACTTCTAGAGGTGAAGTGGTCGTACTAAATAAATCAACCCGAAGTTATCTAGTCGTACATTTTACGACCAAGTTGTGTCTATGGTTCAAGAGTAGAGGTTATGTGGTCGTACCCTTTACCTCCATTTAAATATTGTTTTACGTTGGATTTTACTTCCACTTTACGACCACCATTTACGACCAATTTACGTCTAATTTAGTGGACGTAACTTTACGTCAAATCAACCTCTAGTGTACGACTACGTGTTTCACATCCGTGTTACGACCAAAATATTTAGTCGTAATATTTAAGTCCACGTTACGACCAGAAGTGAATTACGACGGGCTAATAACGACTAAACGCTTTTCGTTGTTATGTGGTCGTAAAAGCCCATTTACGACCAGATAAACTCTAAATGTGTGGTCGTTATGCCCACGTTTTCTTGTAGTGTCTTTAAAGCCGTGGTTACTCTAAAAATGATTTGTTGCTCATGAGATAAAGGTTGACACTGTTAGTTGTCTAGGATCCAACAAAAGATCAACCTCCTTACTGATGGGCTATGTTAATGAATGATCAAAGAAACAAGTTCTCTTCGGAGAAGAAATCATTAAAAAAAGTTTTTTTTTGTTTAATCGTTGTTACTTATAAAATGTATGCCATAGTGTTCAAGAATGAAAACTAACAACCCTAAGCCTAAACTAGCCCATTCCAGCAGCTTCCACACTTGTTTTCATTTCCTCTAGACTCCCATGGACGAAGAAATTGACCTCCATAGCTCATATTGAGCTGAGCTAAATTGTTCTTCATGTCCTCTTTGTTTCTTGACCATTCGGCTCAAATTTCATTTCTCTGATCCAGTTCACCCAGCTCTCTTCTAAAGGTCTGATTAGATTCTCTGCTTTGGGTTCTATCAGCTGGCTGAATCTTTTTTTTTCAAGATGTTTAAAAGCTGTATCAAGAGATCTTCTATTCTCTCGCTCCAAAACTTCATAGATCAATCCAATGAGAACTTGAAACTGTCTATTAAGCAAAGATTTGATTAATAGCTTAGCTAGTCCATCAAATGGGTTCAATGCCTTGATTTGAAGCTAACCAAGACTATATAAAGATAGACCCATTCATAATCAACTCCCGATGTATTTTACCTCTAGCCACGAGTTTACTGCTTTTGCACACACACAACTCTTCTCCTGGCTTAAATTAAAAGTTATGTAGATCCTCTTCATGCCTCAACAACTTCCTTGAGCAAAATACATCACAAACAACTCCTAAAGCATATGGTTTCTGCACTTTGTTAAGCTTGGATGTGACTGCCTTTGTCCAGTTTAATCTAACACACTACTTGCTCATTGATATGTGAACAAGTACTCCCTGCTTAAGCTCATAAGAGAATGGTATTTGTTCTTTCTGATCATGGCCAAATCTTACTAGATAGTCTGGTGATCAAACTAACCAAATGTAATCTAAAAGGGGAGTGTTTCTATTATCTCTCAAGGTGTCACGATCCCATCTCCATTCCACATGACTAGTATACTCAATATGATCAGGTGGTCGAGTAATGTGTTCACTATACTCTGTCTTAAACCCTGGTTTGTTCTCAACCTGTCTAAGTTCTTTCACTGTATATCCTGAGCTGACTTTTCTCAACTCTCTTCTCTAGCACTTCCAGTTCCCTACATCTGCCTGATAAGTGTTGCTGAAGTGTTGTTCTCATATGCACTTCACATGTTCAATATCAATGAGAACCACAAGTGACTGGCATCCTTGTGACCAAAGTTCTTATCTCGCGCAACTTTAAATGTAGCAAACCCCTTAGAGCAGCCACAAATTTAAAGATAAGATCATCTTCATCACATAACATCCCTCCACGCTCCCTTTAAGTGATCTAGAGAGAGAGACAACCTATCCTATCAAGAGATCTTTTCTTCTCTCAGTGTAAAATTTCACAAATCAATCCAATGAGACCTTGAAACTATCTATTAAGCTAAGCTTTAATCAATATCTTAGCTAGTCCATAGAGGAAGTTCAATGCCTTGAGTTTGAGGCTGACCAAGGCTACATCAATGGTGAAACAATAAAATATTATTTCTACAAAAACAATATTCGGTAGGATAAATCGGCAAGAAAACAATCAAAAAGAAGTAGTAAAAATGTTTGTATTTTTTTTGTCAACATAAAAATGTTAGTATGAGACATGAAGTTTTAGTTATGCGTTTCACTAAAGTTTCTTTTTCCTCTTACCTAAATTTCGAAGAAAAGGTTATCAGCTCTCCTTTTATAGTTTTTTGATATTTTATTTTATTTACCAATAAAAATTTAAAAGATGTAAGTGCATATGGGGCAAGAAAAAGAAGTACAAAAAGAAAAAAAAACACACAAAAAATGTTTTGTTAACAGGGTTCGTCTCCTACATCTCGAGATCTCGTCCAATTTTCATTCACTTAAACAAGAAAACAACCAATGATTGCTATATGATATCCATTACACACTCGTGCTACCACTCTTTTCTAAGTAAAGAATCTATAAAGATAGGTATCAACCACACATGCATAAATCACCATCTGGCAGCACCGAAGAAACAATATTTTCTAACAGCTACAATCTTCACAGAACATCACAATGAGACCTCATGTGCTAAATTTCCCCTGATTTTAGGTTTCAGTCTTCCACATCAGTAGAAAATTTTGACCAAGTACGTTAGCACCCATGCCACCAAAAAAGTCCACATCAGACTCAGAACTTTTTCAAAATATATTTCGATACCAAGTAATAACAAACACCAAGGAAAATTCTTTCTTTATTCTCTAAGGTATACCTTCTTCATAAGGCATATCCTCCTTAAAATAGCAGACCAGAGCTTGATCTCCAAGTCTTCAACTTATTCTCTAAATCTTCTAAATACACTTATAGCAACTTTTTTTAATGGATTTCATTTTTAAACAAAATCTCTTTTGATTAATGGAAAATGTCCATTTTTCTTTAAGAACATATCTTCTTTCTTTTTCCAACCTCAACAAAGACACTCACTATGACAAAATACGAACTCCAACATAACTCAGCTTCTTGGCATAGACATGTACTACCTCATGTAATATTTCACGAATTGATATTTATCATTTCAGCAAACTGCATATTCAAAAAGAATCTCAATAAAAAAAATCTATTATATATTAAAAATTGCCAACTATATGAAGTATTTACAAATTATATGTATACAACTTCTATAAACTAAGTTAACACCATCAACACAACCGAAAATTGTGTCGAGCTAGTAAATTCTATAACTTGAGTGATGTTATGATACATTTTTAAGAAGTGATTCAACGGATTATTTTATAAAATCCAAGTGCGACACACTTTTAAGTTATTAAAGCAAATCAAACCAAAATGGAAGTAAAAACAAAGAGTGCCCACTCTAGAGGTCTATAGTTCAAATGAAAACCAAAAACCTAAAATATTGCTTCAAGCTGTAGGTTTAATTGAAGTGATGTAATTCTAATATAAGACATAAAAACATAACGCGCTAATCTTTCCAACCGACCAAATCTATGTGTATTTTTCATTGTGATTTAAACTAGGAGAAACTAAAACAATTCAAAGAGTAGTTTTTAAGAACTTTCCTTCATTGTGTTACAAAAAAAAAAAGAACTTTCCTTCATTGATGGAATCAAAATAGAGTTTCTAAGAAAGACAGAAACTTCACATTCAGAGCTGACGAGTTTACCCTCCTTTCCTCGCGTTTCACACTACGCACCTCCGTGTGAACAGTCACATCTTCAGTCAAAAAGACATTTATAACCTTAAAGTCACCTTCCAAGAAGAAACCAAACCAAAACAATTGGATGTTCCTTCGTCCCTTACCTGTAGCTTAGTTGTCTTCCATGGATGTTCCTTCTCGGAACTCCCAAACTCATCTCCCTTCCTATATAAAAAAAACAACTCTCATTTCATCTTCATCAACCTCACAACACAAAAACCCATCTCTCAAAATCATCACTTTCTCTCTCTAATGGCGTCTCCTAAATCCTCAACCAGACCCACCCATCAACAAAACCAAGAACCCACTTTCCACGACTTCTTCCCGGCCATGGCCGGGAGACTCGGAGGAGAAGGTCTCATCGACGAGCTCTGCAAAGGCTTCGAGCTACTCATGGACGGAGACAAAGGAGTCATCACTTTCGAGAGCTTAAGGCGAAACGCATCGGCGGTTCTTGGGCTCGGAGACTTGTCGGAGGACGATGTGAGGTGTATGATCAAAGAAGGGGATATCGATGGAGACGGTGCGCTGAATCAGATGGAGTTTTGTGTGCTCATGTTTAGGCTTAGTCCTGAGTTGATGGAGGCTTCGAGGTTTGTTGTCACGGAGGCCATCGAGGAGGAGTTTGGTGATCGAACGTTCCGGCGTTAATAAAATAAGATTAGATTCCTTCTTTCTTTGTCAGAGACTTTGACTTCTTCTTCTTTAGTATTTTTTTTTTTAACCGATTGCTATATGTTCTTTTCTTCTTTCTATGCTTCCCTTTACATTATTGTTGCAGTTCGTATAAATTGTTGGATATATTACTATAAAACTGATATGGAAAAATCTTTGAAAAAATATCTTTATATATTAAAAAACATTTGTAATAAATATGTTCATACATTATATTGACATATAATCACAATCGTTTACATTTGAAATATTAACGTGTCAGCTTCAGAATGATTTAACAGTTAATGCGTTCATTGATTTTCATAATTTTACCAAAAATAATTTAATGTCATCACAGCACTGATATTTTTAATAAATTCATGTTTAGTTCATATGTGTTTTTAGCTCGGTATAACTACTTAATAATATTATTGTTGAAAGAAAAATTAGAAAATCATTAAAGTTTACATCAACTAATATATTGGGAATGATTGTTTTTAGAAATTAAAAATTTTAATTTGTATCTTGCCAACTTTTCCATAGTTGAGATTTTTGTACACGAAAGGAACAAATAATTATGAATGATTAAGAATTAAGAAAATTGAGTTGAAAAACACCACACACAAATTTGGATATTTAGTTTATCCAAGTTTTTTATTTATTTATATAGTTTTCATATGAGATCAAAAATTAGAAACATAATCAAATTAGTTGAAAAAAATCAGAAATTAGAAATCAGAAAAGCTTTTAAAAATAAAAAAATTCTTGAAATCGATTGAAAAACAAAATTCATGTGTCGAATTAAGAGATTACATTATTTTTGACACAACCCTAATCTATTTCACTCAATTATATTGTATTTTTATTATATTTACAAAAAACATTTACAAGAAAACACACATTATTAGTTACATTACGTCAGTTTTGTAACATGCTCAACAATATTGACACGACGTCCAACTATTTCTATTTATATTCTTAATGTTTGGTTGAATAATCATTATGTAAAATAAGCCCAAAATTTTTGTAATACATTTTTTTTTATTTTACTTTGTATTAGTAGAAGAAAATAAGTTTGGATAAAATATTTGGATCCTAAAAATCGAACCGAATTTGATTTCAAAATATTACACAGACTAAAACTAATTAAGTGCTTAGATGGAAATTTTTAATATTTAGATAACCAAACCCGAATCCAATCCAAACTAAAATATTTTAAATACTGAAATATTTAAATCACAATTATGTACTTAATTATATTAATTGTTTTAAATTTTATATCTATTAGATATTCAAAAATCTATAAAAATTCAAAATATTCACAAGTAAATATCTAAAAAATATTCAAAATATTGAAAATATCTATTGGTCTTCATCTAAATATTTAAATTGACAAATTTTTATGTAAATTTAATTATTTAGTCTTCACCATTCAAATGTTTAGTTTTATATTTTTTTGGATTTTGAGGACTTAAGTATATTTATTTATTTTTTGTTAAAAATTACATAATTAAAATGGATATCCAAACTCGAACCCAAACTGAATCCACAATGGTTCGAAGCAAATCTAAAACAAATTTAAACTAAATTTTGTAAATATCTGAATCAAATTTAAATTTCTAACTCTAAAAGTCTGAAGTCCGAATAGATCAACTGAATCCAAACAGATATTTGAATGTCCATCCATTAGAAAAATTATACGACAAATTCGTTATTAGAACTTAAAATAAATAATCTAATCAATCGTTTCACATGGGCGGATCACTACCTACTAATTTTTATATACCATATGCAAATCCTCATGCTAACTTAGAAGTGTGAAAGTTGATAAATATAGATAATTCTACAGTTAGAAAGTGCAACAAATTTTAAGCAATTTTGGATTATTTTGGTTAACATCATTGGTTGACTCAACTCAAATTTGCAGGTAATTTGAAAATTAGATAATTAGAAAAGAGAAAAAACAATACTAGAAATATACTAATCCTCTATATTGTAATTGGTAGACTAATCACTAATTTTTCGTGGATTGGATTTCACTTGACTGTCTACGGCTCCATTGCGTGTGCTCGGGGTAGAAGTTTTGTATAAATGTATCACCATGCTATTAAGTATTTTGATTTAAGTTCTTTTCTTTCTAAGAGGTGGATCCTAGATGTAGAAAGAAATATAAGAGTGCATATTAAATGAGAAGCATTACAACACTTGAGTTAGACCTTGTCATTAATAGGATGATATTTAGAATATTTAAAAGAATATTTTGGTTTGTCTAAATATTTATTATATTTTTTATTAAACTAACTATCAAATTTATTTGTAGTGTACAAAAGACATTCTTTATTATTTCTTGAAATAAAATCTATCGAATTACCTAATATAATTAACATATATATAAAAATTAATGATTTTTCATAATAAATATTTGATAACAATTTGTGTATCTTCCATTATTATTTTTTAATTCCATATTATTAAAAGAAAGTGAAAAATCACATTAACCATATAACAAAAGTTTAGAATTTTTCTTACATGCTTTATTTTGAAACTTTTAAAACGACTATGAAATTACTAAAATTATTAAAAGTCCCACATTGAAATTTTTTGATCAATGGTTAAGTTCTTTTATAACAAGATATAAGTGATTATAAAATTATATGATATGAAGTCTCATTTAAAAGATATTCTAATTAATATAAAATCATATATATTTTAACATCATTTCAATGAAATTATATACAATATAAAATATATAAATATGTTAATTTCAAAATTTGCATTAAAAAGATATTGAGACATTAATTTTTTAATTTTGAACTTTGCTGCGAAAGTTTGTTTCCTTGTAATGGGACACATATATTGATTTGTGATTTATTACTTGTATGGACTTTATATCTTATTTTACTTGAAATGGGAGATTTAGAGCACAACCATTCAACTAAAAATATTACTAACATATATCAACACGTAAATTTTCATTTGATATGAATTTTCTTATTTTACTTTTTTTTTTTGTGTCAACTCTTATTCTACTTAGGCCATGTTCGTTTACTTGTCGCACTATCAGTCGTAGATCGCAGATTGTTATTCGTTTTGTTGTCTCCCAAACAGTCATAGGTTATGATATTAAGTTATTGAAAAAATAGCAGCTAAAAATATTATTTTTTTAAAAATCGGTCGCGCGAGCTACATTAAAGAACATGATTTTAGTCACAGGTCGCATGACACGCAAATGAAAAAGACTTTATCTACATATATATAGTTTTTTTTTTGGGTTCAACAGATCCAACACTATGGAATTTAAGTTCTTGTTAACCGTAAAAGGTTTACAATAAGTTTTAGATTTTACTTTTCAATTACCTGTTCTTGATTTCCAGCAAAAAGTCCGCATCACAAAAACACAGATGAAGGGTAAACAAGAAAACCTTTGTAACAAACGTCTTAACACATCACTCATCAAAGACTCAAAGTCCACATGTAATTATTAGATCTTTTAGTGTAGTTTTAACTTTCAACCACTTGATCATATTTCTACTTTTTCATTAGTTAATTTTCTTGTATAAAGCAAATATGGTTGCACCTTGCGATGTAGCCTAATTTGTGTAGCCATGCAGTTCCAGAGATCCAGCGAAAAAAGAACAAAGCATGCATGTACGTATCTAAGCGACACTTCGGTCAATAAAGCTATAAAAAGACGATTACTTTGTTTACACGGGATATGCGCAAAATCAGGGTGAACTGAACATCCTATAAGTAGCAGGGTGAAAAGGCGAAGCATCCTTAAAACACAAGCCAACTTTGACATTTTATTTATCTTAACGCGTTTTAACACCAGTTTTTCTTTCTTTGGCATATATATATATATATATTAATTATTTTAATTTCGTTGAACGTCACCCCTTGTTGATTATAATGAAGGTTTCTGCAACTTTAAGGGATATGCAAAATTATTACTTCCATGTTATGAGGATAGATATGTTATCCCCAACAAATCTTATCTACAAACTAGCATTTTATCAAATTTAAAGTCATATTTTATTGAACTTAAATTTAAAATACTGATTGCACGTAAATCTTATTCTACTTGTACAATCGTCGGATTAAACTCATGGATGGATGAACTTTAGTATCTTTACAATCAAAGCTTAAATAAAAACTAACAATTCCAGAACGTTTTTAATGATATAAAATGTACTGTGAAATGTAGATTGTCCAAACTGACAAAAAATGAAATATAGATTATCCGAAGACATTGACAAAAGAAAACAAAAGGATGGTTTGAAGACAATATAAAAAGAAATATAGGATTATAAATGGTTCAAGCATTCGACCTAAAAAGGGGTCAAGCCTTCCAGCATTGGTCCCATATAGATATTCACATTAAGTAATTAATTTCTGTGATCCACATATGCTTTATTTTGTTGACGTTATAGATAATCATTGTAATTGATCACACTATACTATTTTCGAAATCAGCCACGAAATCAATCAACAACTAAATAAAAACACAAAACCACATTCAATAATCTTTTTGTATCCATAGTGTTCGATACTAATTTGATAGGATGAGAGGTCAAAATCACGTTTTATTTTATTTATTTTTATCTTGTATCACAACTATTATATATATATATATATCTCGTTAAATAATGTATGCTTGTAAAAAAATATAATGACGAGAGTGATGATGCCAAGGGCTTGAAGTGGGAATCTAGATTACCTCAAGAGCCCTCGAGAAAGAGATCCAATTAATGGCTAGATTGTCTTGGTCGATATAAAAATCGGACGGACAAGGTTTCTTGACCCTAAACCCTTTTAGCACATACTTGGTTGTCTGCATGGGGCTCAGATCATATTCGTCGACTTGTTCATCTTTCTCAGTTTCAATGCTTCTACACTAATATATCTCACCGAAAGATTCCTAAAAGTTAGGCTTTCAAATTATTTGTGCCACACAAATGAAGATTAAGTGATTGTTATGGTAATCAAAACCATTGAACGTAAATAAGTATAAATTCAGGCTAACTTAAACATGTTAGTCACTAACACTTGATGTCATGAATGTTTCATCTAAACATAATTTACAAAGCCTTTGTTAAAAAAAATTACAGCTCTAAAGTTCAAATAAAACACTCTAGATGTAAATTAAGACCTGAACTCTAGAGCTGTAAATTATGTTTAGATGAAACATTCATGACAGCAATAGGACTACCATTTGGTGTAAGATTGATTCGTAATCTAATCATATATAGCTTGAACAGATAAAACACTATAATTCATGTTTCGAAAAGACATCTTCTAGAGAAAATAAGTAAGCGTAAAGCTCTTTCTTATGTTAATAATTTTTTAAAATTAAACACAATTTTGAGGGAAAACGAACATGATCATGATGATGAATGTGACAGCAAGACATATAATCATTAGTATGTTATTTTGATCATTTAAACTTAAAAAAAAAACAGTTGTATTTTCACCGCACCAACTCCACTCCCCCGTCCAATACCAAGCCAGGCAACGGACGACGGTGTTTTGAGTTGACCATGTTCCCCCTATAATATCAGTCAAATCTCAAAATTGCCTCACAAGTTTTGTTTCTCCCAAATGTTAGCTATAATCAGCATATGATAATGTGAATACGAAAATAGTAATTTATGTAAAAAGTTCCATTTATTTCATTTATTGGTTTAAAATCTAAATTAAATGTATTTCCCACTATTGTTTTTCAAGAAATTTTTAGAGCATATCTCCAAAATATCACCTTTCAAAATTCCTAAAAAGTAGGACAGTTTTTCTTCTAAATATCACCCATCTGACAAAAATATTAAATTGCTCTAATTTCTAAACCTTAATTCATTTCCAGCCATAAATACTAAAATCTAAATTGTAATTAGTAAACCCAAAACTAAATATAAAGTAGAAAATATGTTTTTTAATTAGTGTTATTTTAGATATATGTTTTCTTTGTGTACTATTTTTGAACAAAAATGTTCTAGAGGTTGATGTTTGTAGTTTCTAAATTAATTTTCTGTTTTTATTTTTTTGAAAACCATTTCTATCCAATCAAACTTTTCTTTAAGAAATGGCTTTCCTATAATTTTGGGAAACTAGTTTCTTAAAGATTTTTCTATTTCTAAATAAAACCCAAAACCAAAATTTTCTAGTTTTGTTGATTGAAATATAATCTAATCTATTAAAAATGAAGTACAAATAAGAAATAACCTTTATTCTTACTTAGTATTTACAATTAATGCCACTGATATTATCCATGCATCCAAACATCTAAACATTGATTTTTAACAAGATTAAAATAAATACGGGCTAAGCCCATTAACAATCTTTGTCATTGGAATTGAAAACTTCATAAAAAAGTGTATATGTATTTTCCAAATTTTTATAATAAAAACAAAATTATATATATATAACATTAAATTAGTTTTATTTTTATTCATATTCATTTAAACTACTATATTTGATCTATAAAAATATAATAATGTTAATAATTTCTGATTGTAATCTTAACTTATTCATTTAAAATAAAAAAATCATGTAAATATCCATAACAATTTAATGACTAAAATACATACCAATATTTATTATAAATGGTTATATATACAAAAAATACGATTTATTATCCATTTGTACGATATATATCTAATAAGAATAACTTATGTAATTTATAAATTTAAAATTTTTAATCACCATATAATACATCTACACAATTAGGTCTAGAACGTATCGAATATCCAGGGTATTTTAGGATATACGGATTCGGATATGCATTCGTCGGATTCGTAAAATTGTTATTTGGATCCAGATATTTGGGGTTAGGATATTCGAATAAAATCTGAATACACGCGGATATCCGGACCTATTTTTTTTAAGAAAAATAAATCAAAAACTAACTATTAACCATCTATTTAGTCTATTTAAAATTATTATTCAAAAAACTTAAAAATCATTAAAATTTAATAAAATTAAAATTTTAGTTATTTTATATAAAAGTATATATAATATACATAGATAACTATAATTAAATTTTAAATATTTCATATCCGGATCCGGATATACAAACTTAAAATTTTACTATCCGGATTTGTACATGGATTAGTAGAATACGTAAAATCACTATGAGGATCCATGAATATCTGTTTTTGAAAGTGGATAGGATCCCAGATCGGATAACGGATATCGAATATTAAGTTCCAGTCATATATATAGTTATATCAAACAAATTACTTAAAATATTTGACATTCATAAAAATAACACCCGCGCGGGCGCGCGGCTCAAATACTAGTTTTACATTTATTTCGTGATACGAATAACAAAAATCATGCATTTAACCCTCTGTTAGTTTTTTCACCTAATCAACACACATATTAAGGTGTTGATTTTTTGAACTACTTATGGTTTTAGAATTTTTTTTTGTTTTATATTTTTTTTTTGATTTTCAGTTTTTGTTTTTTAATTTTTAGATTTTGATTTTTTAGTTTTTGGTTTTTCTGTATTATTTTATTTTCCATAAAATAACTAATAAATTATTTTAAAATAATAAAACAAAATAGTAATAATATATGAGGAATACTCTAAGACCTAAAAAAAATTGTCACCAAAATCGACTTAAGGAGAAAAATGATAAAAACAGAATTTATTAAAAAGTGTAAATATACATTTATACACCTTTGGTTAACTAATCTAGACTTAGGGTTTACATTTATGGGGTGGAGTTTTGGAGGTGAAGTTTAAAGCTAATTTTTTTTAAAAAAAAAAATTATTTTGGTCATTTTTTTATTTTGAAGTCTATTTTTATGAAAAATCTTTTAAAAATGTCATTTTAAAATTTTTGCCTATAATATATTAAGAAATCACCTTTAAAATTTATTAAAATATAGTGTTATTTGTTTAAAATTATTTTGTTTTTAAAGTATTATATTATAATACCAATCATAAAATATCTATAAATTAAAAAAAAAATAAAAAAAATTAATTTTGAAACTATTTATAAAATTTCTTAGAATATTTTAATCGTATTTTTTGTCTAGTAATAAACTGATGTAAACTACAAAATAACTCAAATAAAAATTTAAGCTATAAATAAAATAAATTTAATAATTTGAAGTTAGTCACTACCAAAATTTATATATATATATATATATATATATATATATATATATATATATATATATTTATATAAAGTTCATAGGTATGAAATATTAAAATAAATAATATATATATATTGTTCATATCTTTTGATTTTATTCAGATTTTGTTATTTCTTTTAATATTTCATACCTATGATATGAGCTATATTTCCTTTTTGAAAATTTTTCTAAGAATACCACAAGTTAAGTATCACTTTTCAAATATAACCTCAATCAAAATAAATTAATATTAGAGTTTACACTTTAGTGATTTTGTTTAAGGTTTAGTGTTAAAGGGGTGGGGTTGAGTTTCTAAATGTTTTATAAATATTTAAAAAAAATAGTTTAGTCTATTTTCATCATAAATTTAAGATATATTTGAATAGTCATTCATTAATAGTAAATTTGAAAAGTGACATCAAACTTGTGGTAAAACTGAATTTTTCTTTCCCTTTTTCGTTTTACTTAGTATCAACTACTACTAGGACTAATATTTTATTAAATAAATTTATGTGTGTATTGATGATAGTAGTATTTAGAATAAAAACTTTACGACAATAATATTTTTATTTTCTTAATTTTTAAAAGCAAAAATAAAAATCCACATATTAAAATCTAAAACATCCATTCATGTTTTCCAACAAACTAAAATCTACTAGAAAATCACAAACCAAAAACTAAAATCTAAAAACTAGCAAAACAATCAACACCTAAAGTTTTTTCAGAAATGTTTTAATGTTATTTCTCTAATTTTTAATACCAAAATAGTTAAATATTTGACAAAATTTAATAGTTAATTGATCTATTTTTTAAAAAGGGTGGCAAAATTAGAAAACAAGAAAACTATGAGGGTGAGATTTTAATTTGACCAAATATATAGGGGTGTTGGAATTAAAGAGATCTCGGAGCTCTCTATATATACGCGCTCTGCATTTTCGGATCGTTGAAACATCAAGAAAGTTTATACCTTCAGATAATATTATCGATGGCGACCAAAGTGTATATCGTGTATGTAATCTAATCTTCTTAGTCTCTTTCATTTTGCAATGTTGATCCAAGAATCTTTCTATTGTTTAATTTTATTTTTGCTGTTGAAATAGCTTTCGATTTATGTATTGGGATTCATACTCTTCTGTAATTAGCCTATGTTGTTGTTTAAAATTAGATCAATTTTTTTCGATTTGTGATTGGGTTTGAATTGATCTCAAGTTTGACTTTTATTGCAGGTACTACTCAATGTACGGTCATGTGGAGAAACTGGCTGAAGAGATAAGGAAAGGAGCTGCTTCTGTTGAAGGTGTCGAAGCCAAACTATGGCAGGTCAGATTTGCCTTCCTTCATTGTCTATTTTCACAACCACATAGTGACTTTGAGAAACTACCAAGTCCTTCTAACACTAGGGTTTTGAGTCTATAAGTAGTTTCTGTTGTGTATCTTTGAACAAAAGACAAGTCTTTCTAACATTAGCTTCAGGCATCCTTTAGGACCATTGCCATTTCCAAGTTTCTTAATTTTGGAATCTTGACTGATGGTTTCATTTATAGCTTAGCAAGTTTATATTCTAATTTTGTATTAGGTTGTTTAGCTGGTTTATGGCCAGTTGAGCTGGTCATTGGCATAGCGAGATGAAACATTCGCCCCCAGATTGATTAAGAAAGATATATGTGTTGATTATTTAGTAACTATTTCAAGCCTCCATAGTCTCAGGACCGGCTCCATAACGTGTCTTTTCGTGTACAAAAACCTGTGTTGCAGTTTTAGTTGGCATGTTGTGTGACACAGGAGTTTCCAAATCACAATATGCAGTTAGGCTTGGCTACAAAAATTCATGTGAATCATTGAACCTGATGATTTATTACAGGTACCAGAGACGCTTCCAGAAGAAGCACTCTCTAAGATGAGCGCACCACCAAAGAGTGAATCACCAATCATCACACCTAACGACCTAACTGAAGCTGACGGGTTTGTCTTTGGATTCCCAACAAGGTTTGGTATGATGGCTGCTCAGTTCAAAGCCTTCTTGGACGCAACCGGTGGACTCTGGAGGACTCAGTCACTTGCTGGTAAACCAGCTGGTATCTTCTACAGCACTGGCTCTCAAGGTGGTGGCCAAGAAACCACCGCGTAAGTTCTCTCATTAAGACAACAAACAAACACACTCTTCACCCTATTTCTTAATAATGTTTTTTTGTTTGGTAATTAATAGATTGACGGCGATAACTCAGCTGGTTCACCACGGGATGATATTTGTCCCAATCGGTTACACATTTGGTGCGGGCATGTTCGAGATGGAGAAAGTGAAAGGTGGAAGCCCCTATGGAGCTGGAACATTCGCAGGAGATGGTTCAAGGCAGCCAACAGAGCTGGAGATGGAGCAAGCATTTCACCAAGGCAAGTACATTGCAACCATCACCAAGAAGCTCAAGGGATCTTCTGCTTAGATCTTTGAAAAGATATGAACAAGGAAAACAAAACAAGACCGGTCTGTTCTCTGCTTTTTTCCTTACACAATCATATATTCTCTCTGCTTGTGATTTCTTTTGGGTTTTGATTATCAACTACTTTGTATTATTTCACAACAATCATTCTTGTCTTTCCTTCTACGTATTAGATATGTAATGATTTTTGCTTGTGTTGCACTATTTTGTTTTTGTCAAATTAAAAAAGAAACTTCAAAGGGTAAAATACAAAACACACTAATGAAAAGTTAAGAAGACAAGCTTGTTCAAACTTGACTACACTCAAAAGCAAAAACCATCTAAACTTGGTTCTGTAAGATCAAGTATCAAAGGACTTGATAAGCATTCCCATAGTATCTGTTAAAAAACCTCTCCTTCTTCATGTTTCTGGTGAAGTCTGGTGGGTTCTGAGGGTAGAACTTGTACACCTTCATGTTTTCAAAAAAAGACTTGCCTAGTCTCTTGGCTCATTTCTTCAACCTGTCTCCTTCGAGCTTCTCGGTTAGCTCTTCTTGCTGCTCTTACACTCTCTTTGAACTCATCCCTTTGTTCGGCAGATAACACTTCCTCTTCAATCCTTTGATTAGTTAACTCCTCGAGGTTGTCAAACTCCCAGTCGAATTCACAATAAACCAGAGTGCTCTGCGGAAGCTCATCTTCCTCCCTAGGCGGTTTAGATAAATAAGGAAGACAATACTCAAACTTCTTGATACGTTCTTCCTTCATGTTTCTGAGAGTAGCTCTCCTATGGTTACAACACAAAGTGAAGATCAGAGAGTTCGTCCTCTCAACTTGTTTGTGTCTTTCTTCTAAAGGGATGTAAGGAAACCAACCCATTCTCATCTCCTTCATCGTTATGGTTTCTTCCCTTGCGCTCTGTATCGATGCGATTGATACCTTGTTAGAAGGCTCAACGGTTGAGTCTATGACAACAACCGTTGGGACATGGATGAGATGTTCTTGTTCCTTGTCGTTCTTCCCGTGGAGAAAGCCTCCTTCCTCTAATGCTTCTTCTAGGTTTTTGAAATATCAGTTGAATCGGTAGAGTGCATCTAAATTCTCAAACTCTGTCCCCACTGGAAACGCAGCCTTCCATAAATCTTCTAGGTTACGTTTCTCCTCAAAGTACTCTGTCTCTTCTTCTTGTGGTGGTTTGGGTTTCTTGTTCTTCACGTCATCATCCTTCTTAGTTTCTTTGCTTGTGTTTTTCTCTCCCATAGCTCCGTTCTTCATTTATAAAGTGATAGAGAGACGTAAACTAAAAAAAAGGCTAAGCCAGACAAAGAGATGAATGATGATGAGGAAATTGCAATTATACCATAAGTTTGATACCATTTTGCAAATTTATATTTAATGAATGACAATTTTCAAAAATACCTGATGAAAATAGATTTAATTAATTTTTTTAAATATTTACAAAAAATTTAGAAACTCAATCTCACACTTTTAACACTAAACCCTAAACAATAATCACTAAAGTGTAAATCCAAATGTTAATATATTTTTGGTAATGTGTATTTTTGTAAAGTGGTACTTAACTTATGTTATTGTTGGCAATTTCTTTAGGTTAATGAAATAACACAACTCATTCAGTCCATCATCTCCATCATTGAGAAATTGTCAAAATAGCATTTGTTAAATTCCACTTTGCAAAAATACACATTATCAAAAATATATTAACATCTGAGTTTACATTTTAGTGATTATTGTTTAGTGTTTAATGTTAAAAGGGTAGGGTTGAATTTCTAATTTTTTTATAAATATTTAGAAAAATTAACTAAATCTATTTTCATCAAAAATTAAAGGTATTTTTGCAAATATTCATTCATTAAAGGTAAATTTGCAAAGTGATATCAAACTTAGGGTATAAATGAAATTCTCCCCTAAATAGATTAAATGTAGTTGTATGTGTCAAATTTAACCATAAGTTATGTCATCAATTCTATATGTCATGTCACATTTTTTTTGGTGAAAATGATTGTAAAGATGATATGTGTAAAATCACTTCAAAATAATGTATAAAAGATTGATCTTTTCTTTTCAATTTTGGAAAATTCTATGTGTCCGAAATTTGGTTGCAAAGAAAGCAATTTACTTAAAGAAAAAATATCAGATTTTAATACATTAGTGGATAATTTTCTCAAATAATCATAAAATATTTTTTCATCAAAAAAATTAATAAATAGGAAGATGACCAAAAGAAGTTTCATTAAATAGGTAAAGACTCTTCTATCTTATTTTATAGTATTTCACTATATATAATTATATAAATAAATAATAAAATTAAAAAATATTTTTTATTATTAATACGTTAATTCGAACCTTTTAAACTTTTTCTGAATATTTGTTTTTAATTTTTTTTCAAAAATTTATTTCGAAATCCTAAAATTCTTATTGAAACTATTTTCAGATTTTTATTTTAAAATTTTTAGTATTTATTTATTTCCTTATTAAAATATTAAGCCTTAACCCCAAAACTACACCTCTCAAATATAAACTCTAAATCTATATTAGTTAAACCTAGAGGTATTAATGTTTATTTACCTCTTTAATAAAAAAAATGGTCATTTTAAGCAATATTTATTAATTCATTTAATTAACTAATTTATTATTATTATTATTTATTTATTACTCTTTAGTATTTATTAATTTAATTAGCAATAAACCCAACTCTTTTTTACAGCGGGATTTGAATTTATAAACCTAAGATTCATAAGTAATTATACAAATTAATAAAGAAAAAAACTACTCTAAATTTTCAATATATTGCAAATAAAAGCATCAGATGTACACTTTTTATCAAATGGTTTAGGATGGTATAAATAGAATAGTCAGCCATAAATCTCCATAAATATATTAAAACTAAAATACTCTAATATAGTTTTAAAAAGTTTTTATCATAATTTTCAAAGATAAAAATGACCAAAATAAGTTTTATCAAAAGGTGTAAATATATAATTATACTTCTAGGGTTAACTAATCTAAACCTATAGTTTAAAGTTATGGAGTGAAGTTTAAAATAAAAAAAAATATTAAAATTCTCAAAATAACAAAGCTATTTCAGTTATTTTAAAAAAAAAAACTATTTTTTGTGACATAATCTTAAAAAGATTATTTGAAAGAATTGATCTATATAAAATTACTTATTATAAAATTAATTTAATACTTATATAATTTGTAAGATAACCAAAATAAAAAAGAGTTCAGTTTGATAGTTAATCAAAGCACTAAAATAAACTTCCCAAAGCGATGATTAGTGTTCTCCTGGTCGATGGAGGACCTTCCTCCTCCACCCTTTCTTCTTTTATCTTTGTCTCCATTTTCTTTTACCTTCCTTCAAAGTCGATGTACTTGCTGATTCTTTCACGGAAGAACCCTAGCGACGGAAATTGACGGAGCAGTGGGACGTTGAAGAGGTAGTCACGAGAGAGGTTAGCTTTTAGGGCTAGAGGGTCTCTGGATCTAGTTTTACTTTTAGATTTTGACGGCTCCCTTCACTAACAGTGACGGTGAGA
Source organism: Moricandia moricandioides (assembly GCA_905132885.1). NCBI lineage: Eukaryota > Viridiplantae > Streptophyta > Magnoliopsida > Brassicales > Brassicaceae > Moricandia > Moricandia moricandioides. The sequence goes on from CAJHQQ010000289.1 coordinate 170,266, forward strand.
CAATCGGAAGAGTGTTGTGATGAGTGGTGGAAAAGGAGTGATTTTGTATAGATCGTCTTTCCAGCTGAAGAGCAGACACTGAGCCCACAAAAGATTGTCTTCTCCGGATATGCACTGTTTGAAGTGTTTGTCAGAGCGTTTAACTCTGGTGACCACTGTTGTGGTCTTATCTTCGCTTTGTGTTTGAAGAAAATGGAGTATATGGCTTTCTTGATTTGTCCTATGTGAGTAGATGGTTTTTGTTTGCATGTTTTAGTTGTGGTTTCTAGGTTCTAATCGTTGTTGTGTTATGTTCATAAAGTACTTCGTTTTAGTTGCCTTTCTTTAGATTCTTGTTTTTGGGGTTCTTATTTTTTTTTCTGAATTAAAAAAAAAAAAAATTAAAAATAAACTAATCGCGGGTCGCCACGTGTCAGTGGAACCCGCAAACAGTGCAAGAAACCATCAAAAACAGATTCTTAATTGAAAGTTTTAGTAGATGGTTCTTGCACTGTTCACGGGCCCTACGTGTCAGTAGGACCCACAAACAGTGCAAGAAACCCCTTTAAGAACCCTAGATAATGATGCTCTCATAATATGGCCACCTTATATATCAAACGAATATTAACCTTGTGTTTCACCATGAATGAATATTTTCAGATTAAAAAAAAAAACAACTTCACTTAGGAACAGTCCGTTTAGAGCATGAACAAACGGGGGTTTTAAGGAGGTTTTTAGCGGGTGAGACCCGTTAAATCCCTTAAGAATCACCTCTTAAATCTCTTAATTAAGAGGTGTTCTTAGTTGGGTTCTTGCACTGTTCGCGGACCCCACTGACACGTGGCGGCCCGCGATTGATCCATTTTTATTTATTTTTTTAAAAAGAAAAAAAAAACAAGGGCTCTTAGAGCATGAACAAAGGGGGTTCTTAGCGGGTGAGACTCGCTAAATCTCTTAAGAACCACATCTTAAATCTCTTAATTAAGAGGTGTTCTTAGTTGCGTTCTTGCACTGTTCGCGGATCCCACTGACACGTGGCGACCCGCGATTGATCCGTTTTTTTTTTTTTTTTTTTTTTAAAGAAAAAAAAAGAGAAAAAACAAACTAAGAGCCTCTTAGGGACTCTTAGGCCATGATTAACTCGGGTTTCTTAAGGTGGGGTTCTTAAGTTAAAATTTATCTTTTTAATTTTATTTTATTTTTACATTTTTTCCGCTAAGAGACGTCTCTTATGGTTCTTATTTAAGAGACGGTTCTTAGGTGTTCTTAGTTAAAAACTAAAAAACGTCTTTTAGAAAAGTTAAGAATCTTACCTTAAGAGACTCTGGTTAATCCTGCTCTTAGGGTTGATTTTGCTCTTACATTTGATGGAAGCGAACCGGACCGGACACCGTAGACAAAACAAACCATATGCAAATGTTCAAATCCAGCAACAAAGAAAGACGCAAAGTGAGACCATCATTATTATGGCCCAGTAACGTCCCATTGATACCATATGTAGCGGCCCAAAAAAACAATATTGTACCGTACCGCATTGTAGAGATAAAAAGGACTTTTCAATCACTCTGGTGAAACCTTGAAATGGTTTTGATCAATATTTAGTGGTGGGATTAAATTGATGCTTTTCGACAAGAAGAAAAGGGACGAGGAAGGCCACTTTTATTACTAACTTCTTAACTATATTTCATTACTTTGTAATTTCAGTCACGACTACCTCTCACAATCCATTGATTTCTGTACTAAATTATAAACCAATTTAACGAATTTGGAACTGTAGTTTCTTCTAGTTAGAAAGGATTTATTTAAATTATGACCTCACTACAAACTTAATTATTTAATTCTGTAGCGTTACTGACGATGTCCGTTATATAATCTAATTGCGAAAATTAAATATATACTCAAAAGATATCTTCAGTGGTTAAATATCGTTTTCTCCCTCAGAATAAGATAAACTCAAAATGATGAATTTGTGTTTTATTCCAAAAGGTTTGCTCATTCCCCCCCTCAAAAAAAAAGTTTTTATGTAAGTTCTATTATTAATACTTAGTATTATTAAAAAAATTGTCATAAAAAAGTCGACTCCTTTAGGATTCTGTGAACCAACTCGAAAATTATGTTTCCATATGAATAACGAAATATGAATGTTGTCGAGCACTACGTGCTCGACTATTCGTCTTTGTATTCTACGTTTGGAAAATATGAATGATCTTTGAGTGGTTGAAATTTTTCTTCAAAATTTGAATGTCTTCCAAATAACTTATAAAGCTGGTCATTCCTCTCTGCTGATATCATCTTCACCAAAAATGTACTATCTATTGCAAAAGTCACGTGAAACTAATGTAAATTCCTAATAATTTCCATAGTCTATACGAGAACCTCAATTTCTAAATGAAGTGGTATCAAACTAACTCTTGTATTTGAGCACCCATCAGTCCGTCAAAACCTTCTAAAATGTTATACCATCCTTGCCGAGAAAAACCTCCATATTCTTTCTAAAATTCATCCGTGAAACACTACGTTCCTATAATCTTTATTTTCACAGCGTATTACTGCACTATAATTCAATATGATGAAAAATTCCAAATCTTTTTATATAGAAAGATATAAACAAACAAACAAACAAACAAGAAATATTTTCAAACTTTTAATTTTTATACATTCGTTTTTAGTTGAAGAATAAATGAGAGCAAATTTTGGATTTTGAAAATATTGAAAATGACAGATTTTATGTCAAAATTTAAACATTTGTTTACATTTTAAAATTGTTTTAAAAATAAAGGGGATAAAATCTAATATTTTGAAAATAAATGGGACCAAATCCAAAATTCATATCTTTACTATTAAAATACTAATATTATTTAACAAAGATTATGAAAAATTAACAAATATTTAAAAAAATTTAAAATATCCTTGTAAATTCTAACTATTTACAAAATATTTGAAGTATATAAAAAATATATTTTACATAGTAATATGTTGATGGTATTGATTTTATATTATCAATGGAATTAATTTAAAATCATAGTAATTAACATTAAAATACTGAGAATATTTTATAATTATTAAATGAATATTTGCAACAATTTTAATATGATAACAATGTTAATATTTTATTTAAAATTTATCATTAAAATAATTCTAATCAATTATTATCAAATACAAGACAGATTTTACAAATAGTTTTAGGCCTCGGCATATAAATCGAAAATCAAAAACGTAACTTAATTGAACAAAAAAAATCAAACAAAGGAAAAAACAAAACCAAAATCAAATCAATGTTCAAAAATATCTGAAAGGTTTCAATATCTATTAAACTGAAAACCAAAACCAAAATGAGAACTGAATGAGTAATTCGAATATCTAAATATAGTTTCTATACCTGCAAATATTAATTATATTTAGTTTTAAAATTATCAGTTATTTTAAAATACTACATATAAACTGAATTAGCCAAAAATCCGGATTACACTTTTAGTTTTTATCCAATATATTATAATTATCTTAATTTCTCGATAGAAACAAATCACCTTAATATTTTTATCCAAAATATTTAAATTTCTCGAAATTATCCGATATTTGATCCAAAAATCTAAAAATGTGATTTTTACCCAAATTATTTGTAATTAATTGAAATAATAGAAACTAAACCAAAACTAAACTAACTCAAAATTTTATCGGGTTCTTAACATTATTATCTGAACCAAACCAAATAACCAAATAACCAAATCAAAACCAAATGAATTGATATTTATATCTTTTGAACTGAAAATTGAAAACTACAACTGAGTCGAAACCAAGCAAAAAAAATAGAACTGAACCAAAAATTGGGCGCCTATGCCTAAAACAAAAGACGGATTAATAAATTTGTCAACAAAAATAATTCCACGTTTTGAAAGTGCGGATCAAAGTCTAATTTTCTTATTAGTTTTAGTCACCCTTCTTTATACTATTTGCCTTGTGCACTTAACTAGTCAACTTGTATCTATCGTACATATCTATAATCTTGTTTTGGCTATAGTACTACAAAGACACAAGATTTCTCTAGTTATACGAGTTTTATAGATACATGTATAATTTGTTTATAACTGTATATATAAAGAGAGAAATCTTGTGAGATATCTATTTATTTCTTAGAAGAACACAAAGACCCATATTCAGAAAGCTTGTCTCGTCTTTTCAACGTGTCAATTAGACCCGTCTTGTGTCTAAATTGGCTGAGTTCCAAATTGAATATTGAGAAACGAACATTATACAAATGTTTCTGGAAAATAAAATAAATTTGTCTTATTTCATTTCATCAACAAATATAAAAATATTGGGTTTCTATTATATTATCAAACAAGCTTCGACGTTCTTAAACATAAATGTTTTCCATGTTTTTTAAAAATGTAGTACATTAATTCTACATTTTTGCTTTGTTAGTAAAGAGACTTTCAGGTCCGTAATCTCTTCGCAACCTCGAGGTAACATGTTAGTAATGTGCTCCCTCCTCAGCAACCAGACTCAAACATGAGATCTTGAGACGTACTTCCTTTCAAAGGTTTAACTACTGCTATAACAAATAGAGCTACTAATGCTATATATTGTATGTGATGTATGCTACACTACTGCTTATAACAAATAGATCTAACAATAAGCATGTAATAAGCTAAACCGTAGCATATGAAACCAAGATGACTCGATCCACAATGCTACATGTTTTAAGCTTCTATCAAAAATCTTCCCACATCAAAATTATGGTTTAATCTCATATATAAAGATTAAAAACATCTGTTATTTCACTTTTTGTTAATCGACTTTGAAATAGAGATCCATAAACCTTACAACCTTAATACTCTAGCTTTCAACTTCACCACTGTAGTTAACAATTTCAACCATTGAGATGATACTCCTGCTACAGCTGACATCTCCCCCTGAATAAGCAAATTTAAATCATAACTAATCTTAGATAAATACGAGGGTAGCCTGATCGCTTATCACATGATACTAAATTACTAATGGGTCACAGCTCAGGATCGTCATACGAAAGCATAACGATACCCTGAATCTTGGCCCATACCCTAAACCCAGCCCAAATTGCTGTGCAATACCATTTTATATTAATTAGCCTAAAGACCTAAACGTTATATAAAATGCGATTTGAGTAATATAAGGTATTGTAATTAAGTGACTTCTCTCTCTATTCTCACCGTTCTCTCTCTCTGGATCTTTTACGGGAGAAATAGAGATGAGAAGCGTCACTTTTGATTCAATTCTATAATTGAATCGATTTTTTTGTTGTAAATATTTTCGATCTTACGATCGATCTTTTGTTTCGCTTCAAGCGATTTTGTTGTGAATTTCAAACCGAATTTGGGGCTGGTCTTTGTTTTCTTATCTTTTTCTCCAGTTTGGTTTGATAAAATAAAGTTCCGATCTTGCTTTGATCGGATTTATGGCAGCCCTCTGTATTTAATATGTCTTTCCAACTCTATCTAACCCTGTTTGGATTATTTCCTATGTGTTATGGGAATAATATCGTGTTTGCTTCATCCACCAATCCTTAGTGGGGTGGAACTAAGGTCTCCGAGACGAAGCTACCGGAAACGGCGACACGCTTCTCATCGCTAGGAGAAGAAGATCGGGTAAGAAAGAGATAGGTGATCAAGGAGGAGCTGTGACAGTTGGTGTTGAAGACGGAAGCTACCATCTTTCCGGTGAAACTTTTAACAACAACGAGAAGACGAAATCAGAGAGATTCACGGCGGTGGAAGATTCACGGCGGCTGAGTCTGCTGTTTTCTGTAAAGGACACGTACTACCAAGCGTGTTTCGTTGAAGACCTAGCCGTAAACACGTGGACAGACACGTATCTCTCTCACATCGTTTGCTCAAAATGTTTTAAATGTAATTTCTTTTCGTTTGTTGGGTTTCATAAACAACATCAACTTGTAATGGCCCATTTGGGTTTATTAATATAATTATGTTGACAAAAAAAAAAAAAAAAAAAAGGTATTGTAATTAATTTTACCAGAGACCCACAAAAAGACACTCCTAGAGTAGGGCGGCCATCCACTTGGTTTGAAAGAGACTGAAGTGGAATCCAACTATTTGTCACAAAGCTCCAAGATAATATATGAACTATTTTTTCAAATTATAATTATGATTAATACTATTTTCTCCAACACTTCATAATCATTCTAAAAGTAATTATTATGCATGTGCATGAATATACGAAAAATAACAGACTGTTTTCTCCACATGACATTGACACATTACACATTGTCATTCCTTTACGTTTATCCTTCCCTTCGTCCAACGTTAATCGAATTTTAACGTTTCTGTATTATAAAATATCGAGTTTATTGAGAAAACAACTTGTTATCTATTGGTTAGTCACTTCACTTGGTTCTAAATATGATTTTCTCATCTCCACCAAAACCAAATAAGCTCAAACTGTAGCATCGGTGATCGTGTGTGTGAATAAGTGAGAAAGCTATTAAAGAGTTATTTGATTTAGTTGTCACTAAATTCTGGAAGAAACTGGCCACCGTCAGGACTCAGGACACTACCACTCCAGCCGAGCTTAGGAAACATGATTGAAGATAAAAAGAGAATTGGTTGGAGTGGGACCAATGAAAGTATCATTATTAGAGGAGAAGAAAAAGACAGAAGTGTTAGAGAAATGTCAAAAAAGCACAGTAACAAGTAACCAAAAAGGCCCAATCAATTCTCTACTTTCATTAAAGCCTTAGTTTTTAGGTGAGCAATGTAGAATGTGTGTGTGAGATTGTGAGATAGAGAGAAGGTGATAAGTGAGAGAGAGAGAGAAAAATGAAGTTCTTGTTCCAGTGTCCATGCTGCTCTTGCTTCTGCTTCATGAAACCAAAGCAGGGCAAACCAAAAGCTGTAGATTCAAAACCAAAGGAAGAGAAGAAAAAGGAGGAGAAAAAACCTGAGAAGAAAGAAGAAAAGAAAGAAGAGAAGAAAGAAACTAAAGCTGAGAAGGCCGAGTGAAAGCTCTGCTTCAAGACAACGTAATTGATTATCCAATTTTATTTTAATTTCTATGCTATGTGATGATTATGGATGCTTAAGTAACTTGTAATATTTCTTGATTAATAAGTTTTCTTTTAATATGGTCTGATCTCTATTTTATCAATGATGCTTGTTTAATACTATGTACTATTCTGAATTTGTGAAAACTATGATTATTGTTTTAACATGATTGTTATGATTAAATTTTGAGGGTTTGAGTTTATATGAATCGTATTGGATTCGTTATTCCCAGTTTAGGATTTGATTCTGTTTGTTCTAACAAGTATATGAATGAAACTATTAACCGAATCAAATCTGAGGCTAACTCTAATAGGTCTAGGCGTGCAATAATTTATTAGAAAAGAAGTCGATTTCAATGAAATCAAACTCAAAACCATGTAATCAAAATAGCATTGTAAGAAGGTGATCGTTATTTGCGATAACACGTTCTCTTTATGGAATATAAGAAAATGTTTAGTTCTTAAAGGAAATCTAAAGCTTCTTTCTTTCTTTCTTGTTTCTTTGCATTTAAATAAAGCTCCATGCGCTATTTTTCCATTTTAATAAAGCTGTACTAAGTTCAATCTATCTTGCCAAGGTTTGCTCACATAATTCACATCTTATCTTGTTGATAGACTGATAGTAGTCATCGAATATTGGTAAAACGCTATTGTAGTCAATTTTTCTACATATGTGTTTAGATTCATAACTATTGTGGTGTTGGAAAGCGATCCATATATTTGTTTCCTTAGTCCGAATCTAAGTTATATGTTTTTATCAATTACCTCATCACCGAAAATGATGGTCTTTCTAAAAAGACAAATGCTTTTGTATTTTTCATTATCACCAATGTGATAATACAATATAATTTGAGAAGTCATTTTACTTTTTACTCTGACATTATTGTTTATAATGATCAATTACAAAGTTAACCGAGTTATCGAAGAATATCACAATTCAGAGATGATCCAAACTTTCTAAAAAATTGGACCATTCAGTTTCGAAACTGAAACTGGAGAATCACAACCCAACTTCTGACAGGACGACGGAGAAAGAGATCTCATTGTGTCTCACTATGCTGTCAATAGGCATCAAAGACATAGGAGTAAGAGAGAGCTTCAAGTGCGAGACATGTGAAAAGGTGTTTCAATACTATCAAGCATTTGGAGGTCACAGATCAAGCCAATACATTTGAAATATAATTATTATGTATGTATATTACAAATGACTTAAAACAAAACATATTATAGACATATTAGTACTTCTTCTATTTACTTTTACATGTAAATCACAAATGACTCAAAAAATATTCACAAATGATCACGATCTAGTTTGGTAATAAATGTTTATATATGCAAAAACTTTCATAAAACTACCGGTCATGTTCATATGTACTTTCAACCGACAACACTTTTCTATTTGTGTCTGAAGTAACATATATTAAATTATTAATAATTTTACGAAAATCTATTATGAATCTAGTCCAGAAAACCAAATTAAAAATAACTAACAAGGTTAATCCTATTTTAACCTATTTAAAATCATGAATAAATGCAACTCATATACCTAAAACTAAGTGAATTTATCAATATATATATATATATATATATATAATGATGTAGTTTCTTCTCCCTTATAGGTATCCTCAATATTTGTGGGTCTCACTTGGAAAAATGTTTTTGTGTTTTGAACTATGTTACATGGAATTGGAAGCGGATGCGCATAACCAGTTTTTTTTTTTAAAAAGAAGCGGGTACGTGTTGAAAGCATGCATCCATAATATATATATATATATATATATATATGTGTGTGTATGTTTTTTGAGAAATCCTCGGGGAACCACCCATTGGGAATGCTTTAATGGTGATAGATATCTAATCTTCCTCTTCAAGGGAGATCTAGAGTTTCCATCGCTTAAGACTCCTTTGAGATATACAGAGTAACCCTTTCGGTTACCATGAAGTAATGAATCTTCCTCTTCCTCTACATCTCCTCATCTTTACTCAGTTCATCATTAATGGCTCTAACTCATTGTATATGTTTCAATCATGAGATCGTTTTTTCGAAGAAGAAAGAATCACCATGAGTCATAGCTTTATGTCATCAATATTAGTTAGAAACATGACTTCTGAAATTCTAATCTCTAGCATGATAAAATCATTTGTCGAACCATCCGAGCATTTAAAATCCGATACAAGGTCTTGGGCAATCATCTCCACTTTTCTCGATGTAACTTTAATGGTGGTCTACCCGGCACAAACGATATTTATCTCTATAGGTGGGTGTAAACTAATGAAGCGGAGGAGAAACTCAAGTGTTGCTATTGGAGCTATGCTTTCTGTTGATGATACTCAAGTGGTTTAGTCTGAGATGCATTGGCTCAAACCGTTAAGAATCATGCGTATGTCACAGCTGTTGTGGTCATCCTGTTAGTGTTGAGCTATCAATTAGCTTTCAATGGTCTCGCGATGCTTATGCTGATCTAGCTTTATGTTTATATCTACATGAAGTTCACGGTCTTCTTAAGCACATATGCAAAGGTAACAATATCAAATATCCTACTTATGTACACTTTTAGAGTTAGTTTTAGTACAAAAATGTCTTTGTTTTCTTTTTCTGATGAAAATAATAACAGTTGTTAGGTGACAATGTATAAGAAATCGAGCCAAGTGGCTAACGAGGCAATCATGAGCATAATAACTAGAAAGTGATGAAAGTATATAAGAAGAAATCTGAAGGTCCTATGGAATATGAAATTGTTAAGGCATAGGAATCGGTTTTTTAGTTTCTTTCTTCATCCTCTTCGCTTCTTACACCGACAATTTATATGCAAGGTGCAAAGCTAATGGCAAAGCAACATCCCATTATGTTTTCAGGGTAACACACCAAAAAGAATTTCTGAAATTTAAAACAATTATTGTCTTAACCCTGTCGAAAGAATATTATGTTTTGTTTCAAAACAGGTTTTTCTTGCCTTCACCATGGCAGCTATATCTATTTCTCACTCGACTTCATTTTCCTGATTCCAAGAAAGCTACCAATGCAGCCCTAATTTCCAAATTCATAATAAACTAAAAGATGTATTTCTTGTTACAACAGGAAATAATACATTTGGTGGGTGTAAGAGTTCAATTATCAGGCGGGCTAAAGTAGAGTAGCCAAAGCAATTATTAAAGACCCAATGGTGTTGCTCTGATGAATAAAAAAATGCTTTAGATGCCGAGTCATAGCCATAGCTAGAACAATTTTTAAAGACCCCTATAGTGTTGTTGTTAAATGTCTTATAACATGTTTTGTTAGGCTAAACTTGATTGCATAGCTTCAAGAATGACATTGGCTTTTGCCGAATCCAAAGAAGTTTGGTCTATTTGGCTGACCAATATATCTTTCTTCTCTATCTCTGTCACTCTAACCTCTTCGGATATGGCTTGACTTTTATAATGGTGTTAAATGGATGAATCACAATGTTTATATTTCAAGTAATTCTCTGCTCCTATAAAAGAGATCAAGATACCTAAACGTCCATGTGGTTTTAGATGTTCAGCTAAACAATTATGCAATTCCATCAAACGATCTAATTTGAAAAACATAATACTCACTTTAATGGTTGGAGCTGTTGCTAGTGGTGATACTTATTCCGACTGCTGCATGAAAATGGAACCATGGACCAAGGTTAATTTAGCATTTTATATAGGTTTAGCTGTCATTTTCAAGATTCACAAAAAATAACTAATTCGCAAACTACAAAATTGTTTCTATCTTCATGTGTTAGTTGTCGTTCTTATTTCTTTTTTTGACTATAAAAATAAAATGCAAGTTGATAGTGAATATTCTTATTTCACTCTTAAATTGTCAAGTGCTAATATCAACTCATCAGTTATTTACAAAATTATAATGGTCATGATATATGCAGGCCCTTACGAGATAAGTTGAACAAACATGCAAGGCATCATATGGACACATTGAGATAGAGCAACAACAACGTCTATGACTCTCAGCTTGTGCGGAGGTTCTTCCCCTAATATATATATTTTTAAAAAGTTTCATATTCGGTTTTATGCTTATTAATTAAAAAATAATTTAAAATTTATAAAATAAAAGATTTTTTTTATTAATTATTATATATTTTAAATATTTTTATCTGTGTATGAGCATAAAAGTATTGCTTAGTAAAAATCTAGAAATATATATGATGAAATGGTATTTAAGATTTGATTTCTTTTAACATTGTATATATGTCTAGGATATATATATATAGATATATATATATATATATATATATATATATAAATCGGAAGTATTGAACCAAAATGAAACTATCATAAATATTGCATATGGAAATTTCATTAAAAGTTAAATCAAACCAATGACAAAATATAGATGATTGGATGGTGCACGACGTACCGTTAGACAAAGATTTCATTGGACAACTGAAGATGGTTTAATCAGACGTAATTCTCATAGAAAAAGTAGAATTATCGGCTGTAGAATCATGCATGTAATATTTTTTATATATTGTAATAACATAATTATTAAGACGTTAAAAAGACATAGCTGATCAAAATATTGCAAAAAATAATTTTTATTAAATATTGGGCTTTTCTTGTTGGAACTCAACTTGGGCTTCCAGCGAACCACATCTCCGAGATAATCAAATGTTAAAAGTAGCTTCCTTCTTTCCTTTTTTTTGGTATCAGATTAAATGTATCCTCCAATTCGGGTTCTTATAATTACGGATTTGAAATTCACTTCCATATTCAAGTTCAACTTATGTGATCATGCAATCTGATTGAATCGTATTAGCCAAATACGGAACTAGTCAGTGAATCACACACTAATGGATATCTTTAATCAGAAGTAAATAATAAAAGTTATGGTAAATGAGTCAATTCTCACACATAAATGTCTTTTAGACCAGGTGATTGTGGTCGAGTGGTAAGGAGACGGGACTGGGACGCCAACACGTTTCAGGTTCGATCCACCTGCTGCGCGAAACTAAGTCACAATTATCCTGGTCACCTTACACGGATATGGGCCCATGCTTTAGGGCCCATTTGAATACCCGGAGAGAGGGTCTATCCGTGGGCTGCACCTCCCCTTGGGGATTAGTCTGGGCCTCTCCATGGGCCTGGGATACCCCCAGGTTAATCAAAAAAAAAAAAAAAAAAAAAAAAATGTCTTTTAATTTATATCAGTCAACGTTCAAAACCAATTAGTATTATTTATTACCTAACAAAAATATTCCCTTCTATAAAAGCAAGAAGTAACCTGTCACATTTTCATTTTCCATTTTTGTAAGATTCTCTCCTAAACTTCTACTCTATATAACACTACTCATTCACCCCAGGAATCACAATACACACAAAACCCTAATCTCAGATCTCGTCGCTTCTCTACAACCATGGTGGCGCTCATGAAAAGTCTCTGTTTCTTTTTCATCGTCTTAGCTTCTATTGCGACCCTCTTCTCAGTTGTCGATGCACGTAGGTTCTACGCCGGAGGTAACGGCGCTTGGGTCGTAAATCCGCATGAGAGTTACAATTCTTGGGCTCAAAGTAACCGTTTCCAAGTCAATGACACACTTTGTAAGATTCTTTCTTTTGCTTCTGGTTTATATTACGAGTTTATATATATATATGATTGTGATAAAAAAAATTAAAATGTTGTGTAGACTTTAAGTATGCCAAGGGATCAGACTCGGTGCAACTAGTGACGAAAGCAGATTATGATGGCTGCAACATTAAGAATCCAATAGAGAAGTTTGATAATGGAGTTGCCGAGGTTACTCTTAACCGATCTGGTCATTATTATTTCATCAGTGGTAATGAAGAGCATTGTATTAAGGGACAGAAGTTGATAATCGTTGTCCTCGCCGTAAGAAACCACCCGGAGGTACCCATATCTCCGGCCAAAGCTCCGTCGACAGCTCAGCCGCCCAAATCTCATTCCCCTGTTTCTCCGGCCAAAGCTCCGTCGACAGCTCAGCCGCCTAAACCTCATTCCCCTGTTTCTCCGGCCAAAGCTCCGTCGACAGCTCAGCCGCCTAAACCTCATTCCCCTGTTTCTCCGGCCAAAGCTCCGTCGACAGCTCAGCCGCCTAAATCTCATTCCCCTGTTTCTCCAGTTGCTCCGGCCAAAGCTCCGTCGACAGCTCAGCCGCCTAAATCTCATTCCCCTGTTTCTCCAGTTGCACCGGCTAAAGCACCGTCGACGGCCGAATCTCCAAAGACTCATTCCCCGGCGAAGCCTCCGTCAACGGCCCAACCTCCAAAAGCTCATTCCCCTGTTTCTCCAACTGCACCGGCGAAAGCTCCGTCAACATCTCAGCCACCCAAATCCTCTGTTTCTCCTGTTGCTCACTCACCCGCTGTGTCTCCGTCCAAAGCTCCAAGAACCCCACCAGCTACACATACTCCGCCGTCAAAATCTCCAACGCCGTCGACGAACTCTCCAAGATCTTCGCCGTCACCAAAGTCTCCATCCCCTGCTGCTCCACCAACGCCGACAGCATCTGCACCAACTCCTTCTGAATCAACTCCGACCGCGGATAACAACATGGCGCCGGCGCCGAGTCCCAAAAGTGCAGCAACTGTTGTGACCGTTACTTCTGTTATGTCTACACTGTTCAGTGTGGCTTTAACCGTTTTAATGTTTGCTTAATTTCTTGAAAATGGATTTGTGATTTGATTTTCATTTCTTTATTCTGTTTCTGAGTTTTTTATTATTTTTTCTTGAGTTATTAAACTATGATTTTTGTTATTAATATCGATGTGTTTTTCTAACCATTTCATTCGACCCCTTGCATGATTTATTTATTTTGACTTCTGTTGAATTGTTATTGCAGAACTTACGAATACACGAACTCCTATAGTTCCATGAACCAATGGTTCAATAAAAAATTGACCAGGGATTTAGTATTAGTAGTTAATGTTCACATTCAAACAATATTTTAAGTATTTTCCATTCAAACAATATTTTTTGTGTCATTATTGGCTTAATTGCTGTTGCGGGTCAATATGATAATGATCATTGGATATACTACTAGTATATAACTACGATGCATTCACTCTAAAAAGTCACGTTTTGGAAAGTTTCGTATTGAAACATTCCATATCGTATTAAATGATTCAATTTGACAGTCAATACAGAAGTTCTATTACTATGGGCTTTTAATTAAATAGCCCACAAAAAGAGCAAGTAAAATGCTGTGCTTAAGAAAAAACTTTAAAAAAATCTAACATAAACCAAGCGAAAAAAAAGGAATCATACTGTTGCTGAGTTTTTATCTTAAGATTTAAGATTTGTTTTGTTTTGGAAAAATACGGATATCCGGTGTTTTTTAGTATCTAAATTTTTTTCAGATATTTACAGAGATCTTATACACTTTGTTTAATACAAGTAAATCTAAAATACTATACATGTTTGTTTTCATAAAAAAATATTTTTACATAATATTAAACTAAAAGTGAAAATTAGTGGAACTATATGTTCCATATTTTTTTTTTTTTGCATTAATTATCAACCCTAAAGGGCTTAACGGAGGAGTACAATCGCCAGCGAAATGGCTAAACGATAGAACTAGGTTACATGTGAATCAACTAAACAACCAGTAGCAGATTAAAACAACAGAAATGTTATGGGTCAAGGGAAAAAGACAAGGTAAGCATAGCTTCCAACTCTGTTGAAACACAAATAATTTAGATTATAAATGCATTATTTTTTATAATTAGCTATTTTCCATAATTTTTAGCCAATTAAAACCAAGTTAATGTTTTTAGAATCTACAATTTATCATAATTATTTGCATTGAAAATGTAAAATATAGATCTTTAAGAAAAAATATTTTTTTCTAAAACATTGATCACTATGAAACAAATGGAGTATTTTATAATGAAATAATTTTTTGATAACACACAAAATTTTATAAAATTGTAGTCTTATAAAAAATTATGTTCTTTTTTTTAATTTAATACTTTCTATGTATTTATAAACAAAAAATTATATTTTAAAATAAATAATTATATATAAATATACAGTTAACAATTACATTTAATTGTAGATATATATGTATTTGTATAAAAATCGGAGCAGATAAGATATCCGCCTCTAAAAATTTTAGTATGTGTGAATGTAACAAAGTGTTGTCCACGAAATTGTAGATACAAATAGTTCTAAAAATTTAATTAACATTATATTTTTAGGCCATTAGCAAGATATACTTTTTTATTTTTTAAAATTAAATGTGAATTGTTATTTTTTAAATAAAAAGATTGTATATTTTCTACTTATGATTTTAAAACAGTTGAAACATTCCATATACTGTGTTCAAAATAAATGATTCAAAGTCAATACATAAGTTCTAAACTATGGTCTTTTAACGAAATGGGGAACAAATGCTAATATGGGACACTTGGTGTTGATATAATCTAATAAGGGGCACTTTCTTTTTTGATTTTCTGAATGAATTAAAAATAATTCGAAAATAGCTGAAAAGACAAGAAAAAATTAAAAGTTCAACATAATTACCAACCCACCCACAAACTGGATCCCCTTACCATGACCCGACCCAGACCCGACTCTAATAACCCTAAAATCAAAATCCCCGTCCCCAATTCCTCTCTCCATCGACACAGACCTCCCCCCATTTCGTTCCTTCGTTTCATCCCCTAAAAACTCGAATCCTCACTAAAATCGAAACAAAATCATCAGTTCAAGTCGAATTTCGTTTCTAAACCGTCCATGTCACCAAAAACTCGAGGCGGCGGAAGAGAGGCGACGAAGAAGAGAGACGGCGCCGCGGCGAGGAAGAAGCGTGACAATAGAGCAGCGGCGGCGAAGAAGAGTGCGGCGGCGAAGAAGAGTGCAGCGGCGAGGAGTCAAACCGCGGCGAAGAAGAGTGCAGTGGCGAGGAATCAAACCGCGGCGAGGAAGAGGAAGCAAGCCGACGGTGCATCCTCGTCGAACCGAACCAAGCGGGCTCGGATCCGCGAGAAAGAAGGCAGATCTCCACCGGATGATGAACCGGAGACAGGATTGCCTTCTCAGCCACCAGATGAGGTTGAAGCTCCACTGCGACGACCAGTAACCTCACTTTCATCGTCTGGCTCTACCAACAGAGATCCACCCACACCTCCGCCAGCGCAGATTAACAATGACACTGAAAGAACGGTAAATCAATCTCAATTGGTTTTGAAAATTGTTATTTAAGTTCTGATGAATTGGTGTTGAATTGGTTGTGAAAAATTGTGACTAGTTTGACTGGTACAACTAGTAACAACATTAGTAGTTTAATTAGTAAAACTGGTTCAACTAGAGAAGTTTAGTAGTGTAACTAGTATAACTTAATTAATTATAAAAGTATAACTAGTAACAATATTAGTAGTTCAATTAGTTAAACTGATTTAAGTAGAATTTTTGTAAGTGAATTTTTGGTAGTCGGACTGGTACAACTAGTAACAATTCATATAAGTTCAATTAGCAAAACTGGTACAACTAGTGAAGTTTTATTAGTGTTACTGGTATAACTCAATTGGTTTTAGTAATATAACTGGTACAATTAAATGACTTGTATATAGTCTAACTTGTACAACTAGTAACAATTTTATTAGTTTAATTGGTAAAACTAGTTAAACTAGAGTCATTGTATTAGTGTAACTAGTACTGCTCAATTGGTTTTTAATAGTATAACTAGCACAACTAGTAACGATTATATTAATTTAATAAGTAAAACTGGTTTAACTAGAAAAGTTTTATAGTGTTACTAGTACAACTCAATTGGTTTTAGTAGTATAACTAGCACAACTAATAACAATAAATTAGTTAATTTGGTAATACTGGTTAAACTAGGGTCGTTTGACATAGTGATATTTTGGATTAAGTAGTATAACTGGTAAAATTAAATGAGTTGTATCTAGTCTAACTGGTACAACTAGTAACAATTATGTTAATTTAATAAGTAAAACTGGTTAAACTAGAAAAGTTTTTTTAGTGTTACTAGTACAACTCAATTGGTTTTAGTAGTATAACTAGCACATTTAACTGGTACAACTAGTAACAATAAAATTAGTTAAACTGGTAATACTGGTTAAACTAGAGTCCTTTGACATAGTGATATTTTGGATTAAGTAGTATAAGTGGTACAATTAAATGACTTTTATGTAGTCTAACTGGTACAATTAGTAACAAAGATATTAATTTAATAAGTAAAACTGGTTAAACTAGAAAAGTTTTATTAGTGTTACTAGTAGGACAAGTAGATATTTTGTTATAAAACTTGGTTATTTACATAATTTAATGTTGTCTTTTCAGGTTGTGGGGGATGACATTGGCGTAGAACCAATAAGACCTATTGGTTTCTTCTTTCAGCCGAGTGATTATGGAAAGGCGTGCAAGCTCTCCTCAAGGTGCCACCAACGCCATTTTGTGGACTTGATTAAAAAGTTCGACGAGACAGAGTAGAATTGGTTCAAGAATCACCCTCAGTTCATGCATCTATTCCACATGGATTGTACCAAAACAAGAAAGGTGATGGGAATGTGGATGTTGCTTCTCCGCACAGTGACTACGGAAAAGTCTCGACAGGCTTGGTTTGCGGTAAATGGAGTTCCGATTTGATACTCCATCAGGGAACATGCTCTACTGTCTGGTTTACACTGCCACATATACCCTGAAAATTATCTGAGGGTAGGGTCTTTGAAGTTTGCTGAACGGCATTTTAAGAAGAAGGAGACACCGAGTGATAAGAAGAAGAAGAAGAAGAAGAAGATGAGGGGAGAAGAAGAGAAGCTGAAAGTTACAGTCATGGAAGTGGAAAAGAAGCTTATGGCGATGAAGCCTGATGCTAGTGGCGAGCGTTTGAAGATGTTGGTTCTTTACTTTTTGGCCACTGTTATAAGAGGAAGGACAAAACATGGACACCCCATTGAGGAATTCTTACTCCAAGCAGTTGAAGATCTTGATTTTTGCGAGACGTTTCCATGGGGCCGTTTGACTTTTGATGATTGCATAGATGAGATTTTCCACTTGAGGGATCATTTCAGTGATGGGATCCCTGATTCACCTCAGTGGGTGTTTCCTGGGTTTATCAACCCTTTGGAGGTAAATTATTTAAATTATTTCAGATCAAAATATTTTATTAAGTTCAATTATTTGGTGTTTCCTGATAACTAATATGATTGTTTGAAATGATGTGCAGATTTTGGCGTTTGAATGTATCCCTGTCCTTAGGGATACATTTAGAGTCGCTGTTCCAAATGCTCATGGAAGTTGCCCAAAAATGTGCAAATGGAGGTACAAGAGGACTGGGACAACATGATTTTCATTGGACGAGATTTATCGTGCTCTTGATAAGACAAAGGTAAATGATTGTTAACTTAAGATGAGCTGTGTTGTTTGTGTTATTTTCTTCAAGTCTGATTTATGTTTGTTTATATTTTAGGAGATTACGAGTCATTTGGTACCAGTTGATGAGGAGAGTGACCTTCTGTATGAGATTATGGATGAAGGGTCGTGGGAAGACATTGAGCTGGTAGATGATTCTGATACCCCAGACCTAGCCGTCGACAGTTGGAACAAGATCTTGATAAATCCTGGGTCAAAAATATTTTGGGAGGATCTATATGCGATGGATGTGAGAACCCGTGATTCGACCACACCACAAGAAGCCGAGCCTCGTGACCAAGTGGATGGACAGCAGCAAGCAAATGAGTTCGAGGAAACCGAGAGAAGTGATCTTTTTAAAGAGTTAGAGTTGAAGATGAACAAGAGAATGGACGACGGATTTGCTTTGAGGGATGAAGCAATTCGTGTTCTTTCAGCTAGAGTAAAGGAGTTGGAACATAGAGAGACATTGTCGTACCAGTCTGGTGGTTTTACACTGGTCATGCTTCAGGAGGGGGAGGAAGAGGTAATTGGATTTGAATTTTTTTATATTTGTAACAAACTGATTATTATTTGAATTTGTGCTTGGATTTAAATTTGTAGATTTTATGGTTGACAATGAGGATGAGGAAGAGGCTTCGAAGGTGGCTGCGGAGGAAGGTGAGAAGGTCGATGAGGAGGAAGGTGAGAAGGTGGCTGAGAACGCTGGTGGTGAGTTAGCTGAGAGTGAGGGTTTAGCTGAGAAGGAGAGTGGCGAGTTGAGGGAAAAAGAGGGTGAGAAGGAGAGTGAGAAGGAGGGTGAGGCTGGTGAGGTTCAGGCTGAGGCTGGTGAGGTTCAGGCTGTTGAGGTTCAGGCTGGTGAGGCTGGTGAGGTTCAGGCTGAGGCTGGTGAGGCTGGTGAGGTTCAGGCTGAGGCTGGTGAGGCTGGTGAGGTTCAGGCTGAGGCTGGTGAGGTTCAGGCTGTTGAGGTTCAGGCTGGTGAGGCTGGTGAGGCTGGTGAGGTTGAGGAATCAGGTAAGGATCCTGAGAAGGCAGCTACTACCGACGATGAAGTGGTTGATGTGCTTGAAAAGATGGATGAATGTAAGTTTTGAGTTTTATGTTGTCTAAACTTAAGTTTAAGTTTTATGTTGCCTAATTTTAGGTTTAATATTGTAGATGTTGATGAGATGGAGATACCATCTACACTTGACGTGATGACTGCAGCTGCTGAGAAATTTGAACAAGAAGCAGCTGAGAAGGTTGCTGAGGTCGAGGAGATAGAGAAGCCTGCTGATGAGCAGGAGGAAGCGGATGATGATGAGGCGGTTGGAGATGGGGAAACGAGGCCGAAGAGGTCTATTAAACCTGCTCGTTCAATTAGGTCTCCTTTCGAGAAGTATCCTGCAAAGTAAGCTATTTGGAATAGCTTTTGTACAAACTTATGCTATGTTAGTGTTGCTTTCGGCTTTTTAGAACATAGGTTTTATTTTTCATGTTAAACCTATGTTCTTTTTGGATGTTAAAACCTATGCTAGTTGTGGATGTTAAAAACTTATATTTAACTTGTTGTTTGGCTTCTGGTATTGGTTAGTATTGATAACTTTGGTATTTAGGTATAACGATATCTCCCGAGGTATTTCTTACTCGACTAAAAGGAACAAGTAAGAGCCACAACAAGTATTTACGGATGGTACAACTAGTACAACTACTAAAGATGAATTTTCTAAGTATATTAGTTGTACCGGTTTTCTAGTTGAACCAATACAACTAGTACATACTAGTGTCACCAGTTTTCTTGTTGAATCAGTGTACTAGTTGTACTAGTGTTCCAGTTCTCCCGTATTACAAGTATATTAGTTGTACCCGTTTCTACATAGTTGTACTTTGGCAGTAAAATCGCTAAATCTAGTTGTACCGGATGTACTAAAGCATTTATTTCAGTTGTACCACTTCTTTATGTGTATATTGCTTTGCCCCAACATAATGAAGTCATCGTTGTTGGTAAGATACTCGTCATCTATGTTTTCCAAAAATTATGGGGACAAACAAATCAACAAACCTTGAAAGTATAAGGTAAATCATGCAAACTACCGGAGATAGTGTCATGAATTAGAAAAAAATTGGAAGTATGTAATGCAAAATTCTGAGGAACGTATGTACACACGTACCAATTTGGAAGTAAGTTTGAATTTTGAAGTTGGAAAAAAGATATGAATATTTTTAAATTTCCACCTATATAGTTGTACTAGTTATTCCAGTTTTACAAGTTTCATAAATAAAGACTAGTTATACCAGTAACACCTTTCTTATTTGTACCAATTGGACTAGTTATACCATATGTACTAAAATTGTCATGACTTTCACTAATGTGAAAAGTATTACCAATTGTCCAAGTAGTACCTAACAGAAGCAACACATTAAGAATCCAAACACTACAAACAGTAGAAAACCGATTAAAAACATCCATAACACATACATAAAAACGAAATCAAGCCTCATTCATTAAAAACTTCAACTTTCATCGCTTCCACTTCCATCGCTTCCACTTTCATCGCTGTCAATTCCATCATTCTCACACACCAATGGTGGATACTTCTTCTTCTTTTTCTTCTTCCGATATTCCCCTGCTGATGGAAATCGAGTTTCTTGAAGTCTTTCTTTTTTTTTGTCCACTTTCGGAGGGTAAACAACCTGAGATCGAATTTCCTCTGGAATTTCATAACTCTCCCATGATGAATGATGAGGCACTGGATATATTGTCTGGTAATATGCCAAAGTCCACTGCTCCATCCAATAATACCTAGAAGAATAATCTTCAGCCATTTCTCCACGCGCGATGATCGCAGCTTGTGCATGCACACAAGGATGCCGATCAATATCAAAACACCTGCACTGGCATGTTCTGTTGACTAAATCAACAAAATAACTTTGACCATCCTTGCCAATCACAGTGTACTGGCGTTCAAATTTGTTTAGCTCCATCACATTGAGCTTTTTTGCCTTCGGATGACTGTGATGCAATATTCCATGCACGTGGGGGACAAGTATCTGCCTCTCTGGTACGCGTAAAGACAAAGCCCGATATTTGTTAAACCATTCTATCATCTTCCCAATGATCACGTCAAGCATTGGCAACAACGCATATTTCCTTGGTTCCTTTAAAACACCGTTGATAGATTCAACAGTGTTGGTTATATCTATGTTGTACCTTTCTCCCGGAAATTGACATCTTGCCCATTTGGTCTCATGAACACTCTCATCTAGATACTCAGCGGCTTGAGGCAACGTTCTCCTGAAATCATTGTAGCTTTTTCTGAACTCGACCTCTGTGTAAATACCAGCAATTTTTCTAAACTTCTTGGCAACCCCTTTCTTGTTAACTTTGCTGCATGCTCCGGCAACATTATTAGACAAGTGATAATTGTAATATCCATGGATCGCCAATGGATACACCTCGTGGACCTTCTTGATGATGCATTGGTTTCTATCAGTACAAAAAACAAGCTGAGGATCATCTGGTATCAAAGTTTTCAATATAGTCAAAAACCACTCCCAGCTCGCATTTTTCTCTCCATCTACTACCGCAAAAGCGAGGGGATAATGATGATGATCTGGATCCTGAGCAGTGGCAATGAGAAGCACTCCTCCATACACACCCTTCAGGTGAGTTCCATCCATTATTATCACTTTCCTCATTGCTTGAAACCCTTCGATGCAAGCTCTGAGCGCAAAGAACATATACTTAAACTGTTTATTCTCATCCACTTCTAATCATGTGACGGTTCCAGGATTCATCCTTTCTAACATGTACAAGTAAGAAGGAAGTCTAGCAAAACTCTCCTGAGGGTCACCACGCAAATCACTGACAGCTTTGTGTTTCCCTCTCAAAGCTGTAGAATATGAAACCGTCACACCTAGTTTGTGCTTCACCAACTTCATGAGAGTCTTGGGATCCGGAGTCTTGTATTGGCCTGAATAATCTTCGTGCACCACTCCTGCGACCAAGCTTGGTGTTCCTCTTTTCCCCCTCCTTGTTACACTTCCCTCTCCTCGAGTACACGTATGCATCTTTCTATACGTTCTGACAGTGAAAAAGGCAGAGTCTTTCAGCCTTGCAGCTCGTAAATACCATCTGCATCCAACCCCACGACATTTCAATATGTAAAGAGTACGATTCGTCTTGACTATATCAACCTTAAAACAATTCGAATGCACTCCTGCGTCCACTAAATTCCTCAGCTCTTCCTTAGTCGCAAATTCTTGATTCAAACTCATATCTATACCATCATCCCACTCAACATTGACCATTGTGTCTACAGATGGTGTAACAGCCGGCAACTCCTCCCTATCATCCATTTCATCACCCTCTTCATTGCATTCCTCATGCTCATACCTATCTGACTGTCTTGGAGGAACAATTGCCAACTCTTCATGATTATACCCATCTGATTGGTTTTGAGGAACAATTGCCAACTCCTCAACTCCAACCATACCATCATTAGCTCTGGCATCACTCTGAATTTCCTCGTTCATAGAAAACAGCTCGTTACTCTGATTTTCTGAGATGATTTCGGAAAACTCCACATGCAAGACACTACGCCGGTTTTTCCTATCCACCTCCATTAAATATCCTAAAACATCTTCATCATCCAAAATATAACTAGGCCTCTTATTATCCACGACCAGGGGATAGTAACTCAGTTGAAGCTTCGTCGCAGCTACATCGATACTCATTTTCTTGCCTATTCTATCAACCAAGCGAGAATAAATAATCTCCTCATATTTTCCTTTCATCACTAATGTATAAATATTTTGATCTCCACCATGATCAAAATGTATCACCACAGCTCCATTACCATCCATAGTTCCTGAAAAGAGTTAAAACCAACATTAAAACTTACAAATTATATCAGTTATACGGGTTCTACTGTCAATAAAAAATACGGGTTATACTAGTATTACCAGTTAGATAGTTTGCAAGAAACAATCATTCTAAGTTATACGAGTTATACTAGTTCGTAGTATGACTTGTCAAATGACTACTAAGAGTTATACAAGTTTTACATACCCTTATTCAGTGTTACTTCTAGTTGTACCAGGTTTACTAGTTTAACGTTATAAGAGGAAGTTTCAGTTGTACTAGTTTTACTTTTTGCAGTTTTACCAGGTTGACTAGTTAAACGTTTCCTAAATCCTATATCACTAATACTAGTCATTTGAGTTGTACTAGTTTTACTTTCTGTAGTTGTACCAGGTTGACTAGCTAAACGTTTCGTATAACCAATATCACAAATTCTAGTTATCTTAGTTGTACTAGTTGTTCTCTTAGTTAGTTTTACTAGTGTAACCGTTTTGCTAATGACTTTCCACTTAAAAGTTGTACTAGTTATACCGATGCCAAAAACGATCTAATCTACAATGTCATGATTCATACTATAACAACATTATATTAAATCTTGAAACCTGACTTATAACGGTAACATACATATTATGGAACTAAAAAGAAACAGAAAACAAATAAAAAAAGGAAGAGAGGCAGAGAAGAGTGAGAGAGAAGGAGAGGGAGAGAGTATATGTTTACCAAGCGATTTCAAGACCAAGGACCATGTACATTTGTTGTTTCAAGGCGTTCTAAGCTCTAGAAGAACCCTAAGAGGCAGAATCAAAGATTGGTGGATGAAAGGTTGAAGAAGAGAGCTTTGATTGGTGAAGGTAATGAATTTTCGTTGGAGTATGAGTAATGAGGAAGAAGATGAAGATGAGAGGGAATTAATGGGGAGGGGATTTATTTTATTAATTATTTTATTTTATTTTCAAAATTAAATCAATGGCCAAGATTAAAACTCTCTCTCTCAGATCCAATGGTTCACACTCTTCTTTCATTAATGACATTTCTGTAATTTTCCATGAAGTGTCCCCTTATAGATCACAAGTGTCCCTTCTAGACTTGTTTTTGGGCTTTTGTCCCATAATAGATTTTTGTCCACGAAATGGCCCATACAAAAAAAAAGAGCAAGTAAAATGCTGTGCTTCAGAAAAAAACTTAAAAAAAAATCTTTAAATAAACGAAGAGAAAAAGGAATCATACTGTTCGGGAAGAAAGCAAGAGAAGGGCTTTCAATCTCTGTGAGATTCAATGGCTGCGGAGATGAGCGGTTTTGCGGAGGCGTATCTGGAGGGTAAAGAGGTGAAGGAGACTAGTTCGCTAGTAACTGAACTCTGCCGTCACTTTTACACTCAAGGTTGGGTCTCGGGAACAGGCGGTAGCATCACCATCAAGGTTCACGATGCTTCTATCCCCAAACCGGATCAACTCATCGTCATGTCTCCTTCAGGTTTTGTATTTATCCTTCTTTGGACAGTTGTTTGTGTTTTGTAGTGTTCTGTTTGTACGTTTGATTGGGAACAAAAGGTTTAATCATGCGATGTTGGTTCAATTTGTTTAATGTGTTAAAAGGTGTTCAAAAGGAGAGGATGCAACCTGAGGATATGTACATCTTATCTCCTAATGGATCCATCTTATCTTCACCTTCTCCAAAGCCTTACCCTAATAAGCTCCCCAAGTGTACTGATTGTGCTCCTCTTTTCATGAAGGTTTGCTTCTTCTTTTTTTTCACCTTAAGTGACAACTGCTTCTCTATTATTCTATGTGGTCTGCTGGTGAATAGTAATGGATATTTCTACATAATCGTGTGGTAGTTTCTGTGTGTTTCTTCAAAAGTTTCTAAGCAATTTTGGATTTTTGTCAAAGTGTTGCGCAGCACTTGCAATTTTTTAAGTTGAACTGTTTTTTAGTTAACAAGGACTTCTTACAGAAAATGGGTCATGGCCCTAATAGGTTAAGAGCTCCTCGCTCTTTTAGTGGTTCCTCCCATATAGAATGGCAGATACATTGACTGCATTATGACTGTTGGATTGCAATCCAACAAAAAAAATGCAGAACATGCGGCTTTCTTTGGGGAAATGCTTTTGAAAACTAGGTTACATGCTGAAACTTGTCCAATTTGAGTAATACTCCGCAGAAACAGATTCAGTCAAGTGTAGAGTTCTACTGATGTTTACACAGAAAAACATGCAATAGAGATGTTTGGCTGTATACTTTCTCTACTTATCAATGAACCACCTTAGAAAAGATGAAAGTTGTTTTCTTGCGTTCAGCTGACAGTGAATACTACTTGGTAGTGTGTAAACTTACGTATGATTTGCTTGTATGTTTCAAAAAGTTGTATGTGGTCTGCTTCAATGCTATTTGCAGTTTTCAAGCAAGTATGGATTCCATTCTTTATGACTTGCATAGTTAAGTATCTCATTCTTTTGCTGTACCAAATGTTCCTTGTCCTGTTTTATGATTTTTAATGTCCAATTTCTGGTAAGAGTGAGATAATTTGACTATATTAGAGAAGTGCACAGCTTTGACTTTGTTATAGGTTCTAACGCCTGGTGATGAGCGTTTATGAGGTATTGTTTTAACGTTGTGGTGCAGGCATATGAGATGCGAAATGCTGGAGCTGTTATTCACAGCCATGGCATGGAATCTTGTCTTGTGACAATGCTTAATCCACAAGCCAAAGAATTTCGTGTAAGCCTGAATGTTAGACAGTTCAAAAGTTCCTAAATATATATTAAAATTTTTGACTTTAAATGTGTCTGCATATCTGAGAGATCGCAGATAACTCACATGGAGATGATAAAAGGGATTCAAGGTCATGGATACTATGACGAACTTGTTGTTCCAATCATAGAGAACACAGCTTATGAGAATGAACTAACAGATTCCCTCACCAAAGCTGTATGTCTATTATATATATATAATTGAGGAAGCTTGAATATGCCACAAAATAATGATGTTTCATTAAGTTTGACATATATAACCCCCATTTTCAGATAGAGGCGTATCCAAAAGCAACAGCAGTGTTGGTACGCAATCACGGAGTTTACATCTGGGGTGATTCCTGGATCCATGCTAAGACTCAGGTTTGTCAATTTGTGCAAGTCACTTCTGTTTTTGGTTGAAAGTTGATAAACCAACAATAATTTCCATATCGTTTTTTATGTCACACTCACATATCATTTGCTATTAAAAAAACTTGTATGTTTGATTCCAGGCGGAATGTTACCATTATTTGTTTGATGCTGCCATCAAACTTCATCAACTGGGTCTGGATTCTGCTACCCCAGAACACGGGCCTATCCAAAGACCCATACAGTCACAGAATCAGCTATCTGTCAAATCCGGAGTAAAGGCACAAAACCAAACTGAATCGCCTCGGGTATAAAGCCAATGGTTTCTATTGTCTTACATGTTACGTCCAGCAGTCAAGGATTCACAAAATATAGTCTTAACTATACTCTTTTTGGTTGCACAGCGATGCATTGTACTTGACATTGAAGGTACAACAACCCCCATAACATTCGTCACTGATGTCCTCTTTCCCTATGCTCGTGAGAACGTTGGGAAGCATTTGAATTTGACGTACGACACAGCAGAAACCCAAGAGGATATTAAGTTGTTGCTGTCTCAGGTAATAATCTTTATTGTCTTATCATCTCTTGCCATAAACAACAGAACAAAGCTCATCTCTGGTATATGCTGCAGGTTGAGGAAGACTTGAGACAAGGTGTAACTGGCGCTGTTCCTGTACCTCATGCTGATGAAGGAAAAGACAAGGTCATTGCAGCTATAGTCTCTAATGTAGAGGCAATGATAAAAGCGGACAGAAAGATCACTGCTTTAAAGGAATTGCAAGTGAGGAAAACAACAAGAAGATTCCACCTTTCGATGTTTTGTTGATTTGGATAATGTCTGATATGAGTTTCTGTACTGCAGGGTCACATATGGCGAACTGGTTTCAAGTGTAATGAACTGAAGTCTGTCGTTTTTGAAGATGTAGCAGACGCTTTAGAGGAATGGCATTCTTCAGGAATCAAGGTATGTTCATGTAAAGCTTTTAAGAGAAATTGCGTTTTTTGTTTTTGTTTTTGTTCAGAGGTCTAACGTGGTGATGTGAATAGGTTTACATATATTCAAGTGGTAGTAGATTAGCGCAAAGGCTTCTCTTTGGGAACACAAACTATGGAGATCTGAGGAAGTATTTGTCTGGCTTTTTCGACACTACAATCGGGTATATAAAAAGATTCTATCACTTCCTTTTCAAAACATACTGCTGAAGTCTCATACGTTTCTTGGCTGCAGGAACAAGAAAGAGAGTAGGAGTTACAAGGAGATTACAGAAACTCTTGGAGTGGATGATCCTTCAGAGATTCTTTTTGTGACAGATGTTTACCAAGAAGCTACAGCTGCAAAAGCCGCAGGTAACATTCTAAAATCCTATTTTACTTGTGAAACTGATTAGAGATTCTGATGACTTTCTTAAAAGGTATGGAGGCGATTATATCGATTCGACCTGGAAACGCTTCCCTACCAGAGAATCACGGGTTCAAGACTGTCACATCATTTTCACAAATCTAGAGATTCCTCTGTCTTTGTCGTGTTGTACTTGATATGAGAAGTTGAGAACAGTTACCAAATAAGTAGACTTTGATAATAAATCTGTATGTACGTAGAGCTCGGCAAAGCTCAAATCTGATGTGAAATCAGTAAAGTTTGGTTCATGCATGTGAATTATGAAGTGTGTGCAACGCGTACCTATTGGGACGACACTCTTACAACTAAAACTAGTGGATATAGAAAGTTTATAATCATCTATTTTATTAAAAGCGGATTACTCTTAACAAAAAAACACAATTCACAGGTTTGCAATATATCTTTTCAACATAGTATTAGAAATTAAATATTAAAAATAATTAATTAATATTAATAAAATAATTTTTAAAATTTATAATATATAATTTAAATAAATATATTATAATTTATTAAATAAATATTGTGGGTTTTGTGCCTCTTCACGGGCCTAATACACTCGTGGGCTTCGGTACATTCGAGGGTTTTGGTTTCTTCGTTTGGGCTTCTCGAAGACAAACCTGAAAAAAACATAGCTTAAAGTTAGCATATGATTATGTTATAATACCTGTGTGGTTAGGGATTAATTATTACTCCTAATCATAAAGGGAATTACATAATTCATGTTATATAAATAGTTGGCTTGTTGCTTAGATTAGATACAAGGAAAAAACCAAAATCTCTCTTGAGACTTAGAAAACGCAATTTAGTGCGAAGCTTGTAAACTTCTGATTCATAGTGATATTGAGTTTATCTCCGGTTTGGAGAAGGACTCGCCAAACATATTTTGTGTGTTTCGATTTGTTACAAGAGCTAAGTGAAGGTTGATTCTCTACAAGTGGTATAAGAGCCTAGGTTAACCTAGATTCAAGAACAGAGAATCAAAGGCAAAAGCTTAAATATAAAACAGAGGAATACTTATCTGGCGTGGTTAAAAGAGAGATGGAAGCAGCTTCAGGAAAATTTGAAGTGGAGAAGTTTGATGGGAAGGGTGATTTTGGCCTCTGGAAATACAAGATGTTATGCCATCTTGAAATAGTTGGGTTGGGGTCAGTGCTTAAGGAAAAAGTTTCTACTACAGACATCGACGGTGATAGTCAGAAAGATACAAAACCAGATCCCAAACAGCAAGATCGGGAGCTGTGTACAAAGAACTTGATCAGCATGTGTCTATCTGACCTAATTCTTCGAAAGGTCATGCACGAACCAACGGCTCTTGATATGTGGAAAGCTTTGGAAGCTGAGTACCAGACAAAATCATTACCTAATCGGATTTATATGAAGCAGAGATATGCAAGTTTTAGGATGGAAGAACATAAATCCATTGAAGAGAATTTGGACGTGTTCCTAAAACTTGTTGCTGATCTAGCTAGTTTAAATATTAAAATCAGCGAAGAGGATCAAGCAATTCAAATACTAACAAGTCTTCCCAAGCAATACGAATCTCTAGTTGACGCATTAAAATACGGCAGCGGAAAAGAGACCTTAACAGTCCGGGATGTTACAAGCTCAGCCTACTCAAAGGAAGTTGAATTAAGAGAAAAAGGATTACTTGGCAGATCTAAAGGCAACTCAGAAGGCTTGTTTGTTAGTAACAGCAGAGGTAGAAGTGAAAAGAAAGACGACAAGACTTGGAGAACAAGATCAAAGAGCAAACACAAGTCACAATCTAGGCCTAAGTTTTCTAAGGAATGTTGGGTGTGTGGCAAGGAAGGACATTTTAAAAGGCAATGTCCAGAAAGGAAAAACCTAAAGCAAACCAACTCGGTTAACATAGCCAAAGAGAAGGAGCAACCAATGGTACTAACGGCAAGTCAGCAAGACAAAAAGACAGAATGGGTGCTTGACTCAGGTTGCACTTTTCACATCACCCCAAACAAATAAGTCTTATTTGACCTTGAGTACGTAGAAGGAGGGAAGGTTTTAATGGGAAATAATACTATTAGTGAAGTAAAAGGGATCGGGAAGATAAGGAATGATGACAGATCAAGTGTGATTCTCACTAATGTCCGTTACATGCCAACAATGGGAAGAAACCTTATATCCTATGGCTCATTGGAAAAGATGGGATGTAGGTACGAAGGAAAGGACTTCATGGTGCACTTTTACAAAGACAACAAAAGGGTTTTCTCTGGAAAATACTGTGATGGATTGTATTATTTACAAGGGACAATATTGAACGGAGAAGTGGCAGTTGCAAGACCTGATATCGACATGACCAAGAGGTGGCACTCTAGACTTGGCCATATGAGTCTAAAGGGAATGAATATCTTAGTCAAAGATGGGTACCTTACCAAGAAGGATGTGAAGACACTGGAGTTCTGCGAAACATGTGTGCTGGGAAAAGCACATAAATTAAGTTTTCCTAAAGGCAAACATACATCAAAAGAAGTCTTGGAGTACATACACTCGGACTTATGGGGCTCACCTTCGGTAGTTGAAAGTCTCGGGGGATGCCATTACTTTGTTATATTCATCGATGATTTTTCAAGGAAAGTTTGGATCTACTTCCTAAGATCAAAGGATGAAGTGTTTCAAAATTTCAAAGAATGGAAAGCATGCATTGAAACAGAGACAGGAAAGAAGGTAAAGTGCCTTAGAACTGATAATGGGTTGGAATTCTGTAATACACAACTGGAGTCCTTGTGTAAGGAAGCAGGAATTAAACGAAACCGAACATGCGTCTACACTCCACAGAAAAATGGAGTATCAGAACGCATGAATCGGACAATTATGGAGAAAGTAAGGTGCATGCTGACAGAGGCAAGATTAGAGCAGAAATTTTGGGCAGAAGCAGCTTCCACTGCTGTTTATTTAATAAACCGATCCCCATGTTCATCCATTAAATTCAAGTTACCGGAAGAACTATGGACTGGAACCAAAACTGATTTAATGCATCTAAGGAAGTTTGGATGTACTGCTTATGTTCATGTAACCCAAGCAAAAACTAGTCCAAGAGCTGTGAAAGGGGTTTTCATGGGATATCCTAAACAGACTAAAGGCTACCGAATCTGGTTGCAAGAAGAACTAAGATGCACAATCAGCAGGAACGTGATCTTTAACGAAGAAGAGATGTTTAAAGATTTAAAAGAAATCAGTGAGAAAAAGAAGAAAACAAAGAGAGTAACATTCAATCCAAAATTGATTCAAGGACCATCAAACACAGCTACTAACACAGATTCAGAGGATACAGTTCAAGGTGGAGTTTCTCCTATATCAACCGAATCTTCAAGTTCGGAAAGTGAAGAAGAAATTGTGGAGGGTGAACAAGAAAAACTAGACGATTACATACTTGCTAGAGACAGAATCAGGAGAGTTATAAAGAAACCCTCTAGGTTTGATGATTTTGATTGTGTGGCTTATGCTCTAGCCACAGCTGAAGAAATCAACAAGGACGAACCTAGATCCTATTCGGAAGCAAGGAAAAGTAAAAGCTGGAAACTATGGAGCCAAGGAATGCGAGAAGAAATGGATTCTTTGGAGAAAAATCAGACTTGGGAGCTAGTTGACAAGCCAGAGAACAAGAAAATTATCGGCTGCAAGTGGGTTTTCAAACTAAAGGAAGGCATTCCTGGAATAGAGAAACCAAGATACAAAGCTAGATTAGTAGCCAAGGGGTTCTCACAAGTTGAAGGGATCGATTACACTGAAGTGTTTGCACCAGTGGTGAAACATGTATCATCAGAATTATTCTATCACTTGTTGCAAATTACGATCTTGATTTGGAACAACTAGATGTGAAAACAGCTTTCCTATACAGAACATTGGACGAGGAAATCTATATGGCACAGCCAGAAGGTTTTGTGGAAAAGGGAAAGGAAGATCAAGTTTGTCTCTTGTTAAAATCGCTTTATGGATTAAAACAATCACCAAGACAGTGGAATAGGAGGTTCGACAGTTTTATGAAACAGCAAGGTTTTAACAGAAGTGCATACGATCCTTGTGTCTACATGAAAGGTTCAGACTTATCTCATATGGTTTATCTTCTGATCTATGTCGATGACATGCTCATAGCATCTAAGGATTCTAAGGAAATTAAAAGAATAAAAGATAGCCTAAAAGGAGAATTTGAGATGAAGGACCTAGGAGCAGTTTCTAGAATACTTGGAATGGATATTATGAGGGATGCGAAGGAGGAAACCCTAAAGCTGTCACAAGGAAAGTATCTACGAAAGGTGTTAGAAATTTTTAACATGGCTAATAGCAAAGCAGTGGTTACACCTATTGGACCGCAATTTAAACTTAAAAGCTTGTCTCAAGAGGAAGAAACAGTGGAAGCTAGTTTCATGAGTGAAGTACCATATGCATCAGCTGTTGGAAGCCTTATGTACGCAATGGTGGGATCTAGACCAGACTTATGTTTTGCAGTAGGATTAATCAGTCGCTACATGAGTAAACCAGGAAGACAACACTGGGAAGCTGTTAAGTGGATAATGAAATACCTAAATGGAGCTCTAAGTTCAGATTTGTTGTTTACTAAAGGTGAGGACTTTAAGGTACGTGGGTATTGCGATGCGGATTATGCGACAGATTTGGATAAAAGAAGATCTGTTACAGGATACGTTTTTCAAGTGGGAGGCAACACAATAAGCTGGAGATCAGGTCTCCAGCACATTGTCGCATTATCAACAACAGAGTCAGAATATATGGCTTTAGCCGAGGCATTTAAAGAAGCGTTATGGCTTAAGGGTTTTGTCAGCGAATTGGATTTCAAACAAGATGATGTAAGAGTGTTTTCAGATTCACAGAGTGCAATACATCTAGCTAAGAATGGAGGATTCCATGAGAGGACTAAGCATATAGACACTAGACTACATTTCATGAGAGATGTAATTGAAGCAGGAGATGTTACGGTCCATAAGATTCATACGTCTATCAACCCTGCGGATTTCCTAACTAAGTGTGTACCTGGAAAGAAATTTGAGACGTGTTTGGAGCTACTTAAGGTCCTGCCTTAAGGAATCCGTGTGGCTGCAGGTGATAATCTTGTCTAGTTATTCACCTCGCGGAAAAAGCCACAAAAGGAAAAAGGGTCAGTTTCATAGAAAAATAGAAACAGATATATCGACAGGAGTCATAAAGTTTTGGTTGAATGAGTTCAAAGGATTACCGCAAAACATGGTGCTTGAAGACGGATTGTGACAACAGGGTTTGTCTACAATGAATTGTATACAAGATATTATCAGTTTACAGAGATTAGGTTAAAATAGGGTTGGTGTCTAAACTCTATTGATTACCTAAATTAAAAAAAAAGGTAAAGTTTTTACCTTATGAAAGATTCACGATTTTGCGGGGTTGATGAGGTGAGGTTTTGTCACCGGACGGGTGAGGTTTTATCACCGGACGGGTGAGGGTTTGTCACCGGAGGACTTCGAAGACTCGGAGGCCTAAAAGGGATTCATCAAAGAAGGCGAGCTGAAATTGAAACCAAAAGGGTTAGTTTCTTGTTAAATTATCCTAAGTTCTGAGGAAATAGACTAGGTGAAACTAGAAGAAAGGACGGCTTGGCGGGAGCTTGTCGGGTTTATCACGGAATCAAGGAGAGGAGGATGTTCAGCAGGAGTTAAAAAGAGAGGATCGGGGATTGCATGCAGCTCCGGCGGACTAGCAATCGGTTCTCAGAGGTGTTTGGTCGTCGGCAACAGGGAGAAAGATGAAGGAGACGAAAGGAGAGAGACTCGAAGAGGCAAGGTGGAGATTGTGGGTTTTGTGCCTCTTCACGGGCCTAATACACTCGTGGGCTTCGGTACATTCGAGGGTTTTGGTTTCTTCGTTTGGGCTTCTCGAAGACAAACCTGAAAAAAACATAGCTTAAAGTTAGCATATGATTATGTTATAATACCTGTGTGGTTAGGGATTAATTATTACTCCTAATCATAAAGGGAATTACATAATTCATGTTATATAAATAGTTGGCTTGTTGCTTAGATTAGATACAAGGAAAAAACCAAAATCTCTCTTGAGACTTAGAAAACGCAATTTAGTGCGAAGCTTGTAAACTTCTGATTCATAGTGATATTGAGTTTATCTCCGATTTGGAGAAGGACTCGCCAAACATATTTTGTGTGTTTCGATTTGTTACAAGAGCTAAGTGAAAGTTGATTCTCTACAAATATTATAATTCACTAATATCAATATTATTTTATTAAATGGTAAATTAAACTACTCATAATGTTTTTAAGTTTATAGTTTTTTGCGAGTAATTTTCAGCAAATATGAAAAACATTTAGAAAAATAAGTTGAACGAAAATATTAACTCAATTTAGTTACAGTTTTATGGAATCTACGAGTATCATATTGCGGGTTGATAGCGAAGTTTTGGTGTTTTACCAGGTTTTATCAGACTTTTTGATACTCTTTTACCGAATTATATACGAGTTTGATGGTTCTACCGGTTTGAACATGGATCTGAGTTGAATATAAAACTCAAATATTATAATATGAGATTTTTAAATTATTTATTTTTTAATAAAATGTTATAAATTTATATAAATTCTATCAAAATAGTCAATAAAACATACTCGAGCTTTTAAGAAATCGGATCGCGATGAACTCCCTAAAGACAAAGGCGACGACACGATCTTACA
Organism: Moricandia moricandioides; assembly: GCA_905132885.1. Classification (NCBI taxonomy): domain Eukaryota; kingdom Viridiplantae; phylum Streptophyta; class Magnoliopsida; order Brassicales; family Brassicaceae; genus Moricandia; species Moricandia moricandioides. The sequence continues at coordinate 204,669 of CAJHQQ010000289.1, forward strand.
GTTAAAATATAATTATAAACTTTCGCTCAGTTACAAAACTGGTTGTCTATATCTTGAGGTGGAACTATATCTTGACAACTTGTCTATGCAGATAGTTTTTAAAATTAAGAGGGACACTAACTTTATAACGGTCTTTTGCAATGTCTTTCCTTTCTCTAACATTTTTTTTTGTTGTTAATAAAAAAGTTTGACAAAAGAAAAACAGATGTAATGAGTACTAGTTGACTAGTGTTTTTATATGGATATATAAAACAGGATAAGAAAATAATAAGCCAAAAAGTATATATTAGCATTGTGTAGTTATACATTAAAAACAGATATAAACTATTATATGAGTGACTAGTTATGTAGAACTTTGATATCAACTTGGTTTTGATTTGCGGTGATAATCTAAAAAGTAAGATATATATATCTAAAAATTGTATATCCAAATATCGTAATTTTGAGATAATGTAAGTTGAGAAGGGTTAGCACATTCAAAGTGGAGTTGCTTGTAACGTGAAGCAAAGATGATTCATTCGCCTTTTGCTTGGTTTTCAACTCTCATCATAACGGACTACTTATTTTGTCTTTTACTTTCTTTTACTCTTTCTCTCTTCCTTTTTTATTTTATTTAAATTCAATTACATTCAAAAAAATATATTTTTCCTTCCAAGACAAAGCAACAGAAGATCAGTTTTAACATATAGCTATTTCTTTAAGAAAAATATCGAAAGATTATAGACAGAAGAGGAGAAAGTCCAAAGAAATGTAGTAAAGGACCAAACGTGCCTCCATGATTACTCACTCCATCAAATTCAAAGTCATCACGCCGAAATGGTCTTATACTACGTGTCGAACCTGGTCATACAAGTCTCTATTTCATATTTGTTTCTTTGAATCTTTCTGCTATTATTGGATATTACAAATCTTTTCATATTACTAGTCAAACTTCGATAAATACTTATTGACAAAGACCATTCGTTCGACCATTCGTTCTACTCATGTTTTCCAATACCATCTAAACTTTGGTATTGTCCTTTTTTTTTTGGAAATTTTAAATATGAAATTTAGACATAATTGTAGGAATATTAAGTCTATATTATCATAAAGTGAGCATAGACATGGGATTTATTCTCTATATTCGATCTCGATACTGAGTGGCACACGTTGAACTACTCCATCATATACAAGAACACTAAGTCTTAAATCAGTATCATGATTCATGAATATATCACAAATAGCACCGAGTTATTGAGATTAAAAGTGAACATATAAACCGCACAAACTTTACAGTCATGACTCCATTACTAAGAGCTTAAAATATCTTAGTTATAGCTAATTAAACAAAATCCATTAATATATTTAACTTATTATAGAATGTGAACACATGGTCAGGATTTATGGATTCGTCTGAGAAGTAACCGGAAAAAGAGGAAGAAGAAGTGGCTGAGAGTCTCTAGGAGTTGAAACTGGAGAAGGATGAAGATAAAACCCTTTTTCAGCAATGGCTTTGTCTTCTTCAGTTGAACTTCCTAAAGACAAAGGAGATGACTTGTTGAAGGGGTCATCGTTGCTTCTCAGTGGTGTTACGGGGCTCTTTAGCCCTAGCTTCGGAAAATCTAGCATGCTTGGAGACAAGACAACATTCTCTGATGAGCTGTTCCTTGGAGAGAATCTTGGGCTTTGATGACCATTATTTATCATCAACCTATGGGAGTTTTGAAGCCTTAAAGTATTGATCATTAGATCATTCTTAACAAACATGTTGTTGTTGTTGTTATTGTTTTGTCTTCTTTCGTAGAGCTTGAAGCTGTTGGTTTTTTTGATGGGTGGGATTGAGAAACCTCCTTTATTGTTGTTGTTCACCGGAGAAGGAGCTTCTTGGTTGTTTCCAGTGCTGGTATCGGTGGAGGAGCCGGTCAGCATCTGCACAACTTGTTTGAAAGTGGAAGTGTCTGCTTGAACAAATGTTGTTGGGTAAGGATTTGAGAGATGTTGATGCTGGTCATGAGGAGGAGATCTTGTCTGAGGCTGAAACCTAGGAGATGAGATTATGGGAGGGGAGTTTTGCATGATTTGTTCTGGTTTTGAACACATGGATGATGTTGATGAGACCTCCTTTATGTAACGTCTTTGTGTGTATATGAGGGAGAGAGAAAGAGAGAGAGACTGATTGAAAGAGAATAAGAAGAAGAGTGGAAGTTGCCGATGTGAATAATGTGTAATGTTGTTTGGTTTTGTCGTGCGACGACAAATTAAACAGATTTTAAAAAGTGAGGTGTCATGGACCCATCTCATATTCTTTCTCCCTCTTTTTCTGTATAAATTTTGTTTTTGAAAGGTTAATTTTTTTTTACTATAGATTAATCTTTTCTTTAAAATCTAATTTGTTAGATTCGGATGCTCAACTGTATATATACTTTTTGCCTTTCTCGTAAGCCTGGACATTTACCCAGACCCAAAGACCCGACCCGTAACCAATCTAAAAAATCTTAATTCATGAATAATCAAACCGATCTTTTTACTTTATTGGGGTCTTGTTATGGAGGATTTACGGATTTTGGATCCGACTCAACCCGAACCTGAGACCTGATGGATACTTAAATTATCTGAAATTTCTAGTATATATTAGGTATGTATGAGTGTTTCAATATATTTTTCGTGTTATGTGTACTTTTTAAGTTTTATATTTGGATTTTTTGGGTATGGTTTTGGATCTCGGGTAAAATTTTAGATTTTCAAAAATAGAATTTGGATAATCAGATAAAAGTTCGGGTATTTTTCATGTCTTCAGGTCAGATTTTGAGTAAATTTCATTTTTGGATATTTAAATATTTTCAGGTATTTTTTATGTTTTAGGTATTTTTTGGGTCGAACCAGACATGACCCAAACATAACCCGATCCGGAACCGAACTGAATCCAAGCCGATAAATTCTAATTACTTTATTGGTTCCAACTATCTATGACCCAAACCGACCCGAATCCAATATGAGCCGAACTAAAAAAATGTAATTACCTTATTAGGTCTAAATATCTAAAACCTTAAGGATCCAAACCTGACAAGACCCGAATACCCGAATGCTCATGCTTATTCTCTCCTCCTTTTCCTCTCCATTCTCTCTAAACAGCCTTTTTTTTCTATTGTCGGTGGTGACCGGCTCCAATGTTTCAGTTAGCACCGGAGTTGAGTTTAATCTTTTTTTTTGTGTCGGTCTGTGTAAGGGTTATTACAACGAGTTGCCTGAAGGGATGATTGTCTTTCATAGCAGTAACATCGTATGCTTGTTTTGAGTATTGATCTAGCCTATCACAAGCTTTGAAGTTTCGGATATGTGTGACAAACGGTGTGGTTACCCACTTGCGCTTTGAATCTTGTTGATCCGGTTTTAGATCTCAGTGGTGTTTCTGTGTTATAGCGGATCCAAGAGATTTCTGTCTTGGTGGGCCATTATCTTATGTTTTCCGGCTTGTGTTTATGGTTCCTTTTCATGCAGAAGTTGTTTGTTGTCTGAGGTTGGGTGGTCCTTCCTTAGAAGCGACAAAACGTTCTCCTTGCATGTCCTCTTCTCCGCTCCAGTTCCGATCTCCTTCCCGTCTTGATCCTTGAGATATGTTTTGTAATATCCTGAATTTTGATATATGAAAAAGGTTAAAAGAATTAATTTGCCTGCCAATATCATCAAAGTTAACTTACCTTTTCCGTCACACATCCGTTTACAATTCCAGGGTTAAGCATGCTTATGCTGGAGTCTTGAAAGGATGAGTGACCTATTGCGAAGTGATTCGCGATACCGTATGAGTGAGGCCAAAACATGGAGAAATATCGAGTGATAATTGCAGGGTCAGTAAACAATGATTTGAAGTCTTGGAAAATTATGTACTAACCGTTGGAACGGGATGGAGTCCACGGGCCGAGAGAGCGGACGTGGGTGGCCCATTAGCTGTGAGCGGTTGGAGCCTTACAAGTTTGTCTGGCGTGGATTGATTCTCTTCCTAGCTTTTTCTTATGATATTGGATCGTAATCTCTCCTTCGATTTGCTTCTTCTAAGGCACCTCACGGATGCAGAGCCTTGCCAGCAATAATAGCATACATAAGCGATCAAAAATAAATATGCCTTAATTCATAAAAATATTTGTTAAAATTCAGTCACTTAAAATCATTAATTAAAGTAATTTGTAAGAAAAAAATGAGATGGCTACTTTGTTAATATTAATCTTAAATTTGAAAACATTTTGGAGAGAACAAGAGGGTAAGTCGGTGATGTTGTTTTGTTATCCTAATTTTGTAAAATAAACAAAATATTTTTTTCTTTATTGTAAATTTTAATTTTAATAGTGAATTAATAAATGTTTTTTTGTTGTGACCCATATCTTGCTTAGTATTATTATTATAAAGTTTTATAATTAATCATATAAATAGTATATGGTATTACTTTGTTAAAACTGATATTTCATTGAGAAAAGAAACTCCAAAAGATCTCAGAATATCATAATTTATGGCTAATAAGACATTAGAACAGGTAAAAAAAATAGAGCAAAAAAATATATATTATACAAGTTAAATATAATATGCTATTAGATATGTTTTGGGAAAATATGCTCTAAACCAATGTTTTTTTTGGTGAATGGAGGCACGGCTCTGCATGGGTGCTATATATAGTCTTCCTCGCCATTTCCAGTAGTTCGGGTTTAAGCTCTTTGTGGCTTGCTTTCGACAGATTCTGAAACTTGTGGTTCTCGTGCTTATTTGGATGTGCTTACTTTGAATGAAGGTTTCAGTTACCAAGGAATTTGTGGCAGCTCTCTGTCTTTGGTGGCAGCTCTCTGTCTTTGGATTATTGGATAGCTCGGAGAATGTTTGTTCTTATAGTTTTGTGGTGTGGATCCTTGATCTTGTGTTACTGTATTTTCTATTATGACTAGGGGTTAATCCGCGCTACGCGCAGAACTATTTTGATTTCCAAATGTTAACTATATAAATCTTCTTATATTTTTATTTACTTATTATTTATTTTTTCTTATATTATATATTTACTTATTTTAGTTTTTACTTTTATACAAAATGTTAATATTATAATAAATGTCTAATGTATTGTTTCTATTTTCTATATTGTATATTTACTATACATTTTTCAAATAGATGCCTAATGTAGTTTTTCTATTTCTTATATTTTATATTTATTTATTATTTATTTTTATTCTTTTGTATATTTACTTATTCTAATATTATGACAGATGTTTAATGTAATATTTATGTTTCCTATATTGTATGTTTATTTATTCTTATATTGTCAATTTATTTATTCTTATTTTCTTACTTTTATGTTAAATTATAATATTACGATAGATGTTTAATGTAACATTTATATTTTTTATTTTTTATATTTAATTATTATTTATTTTTCTTATATTTTATATTTACTTATTTCAATATTATGATAGATGTTTAATGTAATATTTCTATTTTTATATTTATATTTACTGGTTATTTATTTTACTATACATTTTTAAATAAATATTTAATTTAGTTTTTTTTTCATTTCTTATATTGTGTATTTACTTATTGTTTCTTTTTTTCTTATATTATATATTCTTTATATTCTATATTTACTTTTTCTTTAAATAGATGTAATATTTCTATTTTTTATATTGTATATTTACTTATCATTTATTTTTATAATGTATATTTACTCATAAAAATATTTGAAAACAATAAAACGTAAAAGTGTACATTTTTCAAATAGATGTATAAAGTAGTTTTTTTTTTATATTGTATATATACTTATTATTTATTGTTTCTTATACTGTATATTTACTTACTCAAATTTTCTTTATTTTATATATATGGTAATATTAAGATAGATGCTTAATGTAATATTTGTATTTAATTACTTATTTTTTATTTTAATATACATTTTCCAGATAGATGTTTAAGGTTTTTTTATGTTTTTTATATTGTATATTTACTTATTATTTTTATATTGTATATTTACTTATTTTAGTATTACATAGATGTTTTATGTAATATTTCTAATTATTGTATATTTATTTATTCTAATATTACGATAAAGGTTTAAAGTAATATATATATATATATATATATATATATATATATATATATATATCCTACTGTATTTTTTCTTATTATTTATTTATTATACATTTACTTTATTATACATTTTATTTAATTACTTATTTTAATATTACGATAGATGTTTGATGTAATATTTCTATTTCTTATATTGTTTATTTACTTATTCTAATATTACAATAGATGTTTAATGTAATATTTTTATTTTTTATATCATATATTTACTTATTATTTATTTTTATTATATTATATATTTACTTATTATAATATTAAGCTAGGTATTTAATGTAATATTTTTATTTGTCTTATTGTATATTTACTTATTATTTCTTTTACTATACATTTTATTTTACTATATATTTTATTTATTTACTTATTTTAATATTACGATATATTTTTGATGTAATCTTTTTATTTCTTCTATTGTATATTTACTTATTCTAATATTACAATAGATTTTTGATGTAATATTTTTATTTCTTATTTCGTATATTTACCGTTTATTTATTTTTATTATGTTATATATTTAGTTATTATAATATTACGATAGATCTTTAATGTAATATTTATATATGTCCTATTGTATATTTACTTATTATTTATTTTACTATATATTTTTCAAATCGATTTGTAATTTAATTTTCCATTTATTATATTTTATATGTACTTATTGTTATTTTTTATATTGTATATTTACATATAAACATATTTGGAAATAATAAAACGTAAAAATATACATATTTGAGATAGATGTTCAAAGTAGTTTTTTCATTTCTTATATTGTATATATATATATATATATTTTTTTATATTTACTTATTCTAATTTTCTTGATTTTATATCTACGATAATATTACAATAGATGTTTAATGTAATATTTATATTTCTTATATTGTATATTTATTTATTATTTATTTTAATATACATTTTTAGATAGATGTTTAATGTAGTTTTTTAATTTCTTATATCATATATTTACTTATCTTTTATATTTTATATTTACTTATATTAGTATTACAATAGATGATTTATTTAATATTTCTATTTATTATATTATATATTTATTTTTCTAGTATTACGATATATGTTTAATATAATAATTATATTTTTCATATTGTATATTTGCTTATTATTTGATTTTACTATGCATTTTATTTGCTTACTTATATTATATTACGATAGATTTTTGATGTAATATTTCTGTTTCTTATATTTTCTATTTACTTATTCTAATATTACAATAGATGTTTAATGTAATATTTTTATTTTTTATATCGTATATTTATTTATTATTTATTTTTCTTATATTATATATTTGGTTAATATAATATTACGGTAGATTTCTAATGTAATATTTGTATTTTTCTATTGTATATTTACTTATTATTTATTGTATTATACATTTTTTTATTTACTTATTTTAATATTATAATAGATGTTTGATCTAATATTTCTATTTCTTATATTATATATTTACTTATTCTAATATTTCAATAGATTTTTAATGTAATATTTTTATTTCTTATGTCATATATTTACCGATTATTTATTTTTCTTATGTGACATATTTAATTATTATAATATTACGATAGATTTTTGATGTAATATTTCAATTTTTTATGTTTTATATTTACTTATTCTAATATTACAATAGATGTTTAATGTAATATTTTTATTTTTTATATCGTATATATAATTATTATATTTTTATTATATTATGTATTTAGTTATTATAATATTACGATAAATGTTTAATGTAATATTTTTATTTTTCCTATTGTTTATTTACTTATTGAAATAATAGTATTTTTCATTTTTTAAAATTGTATATGTCCATTTATTATATTGTATATTACTTACTATCTTTTTTTTTTACATTTTAAGATAGATGTTTAATGTAGTATTTCTATTTTTAAAATTGTATATATTTACGTATTATTTATATTCTCTTAGATTGTATATATATATATATATATATATATATATATATATATATATATATATATATCTCATATATCATATATTACTTATTATTATCTTTTACATTTTAAGATAAATGTTTATTGTAGTATTTACATTTTTAAAGTGTATATTTACTTATTATTTATTTTTTAATATTATAGTATTATCTTTTATATTTTAAGATAAATTTTTATTGTGGTTTTTTTCCTTTTTAAATTGTATATTTACTTATTATTATTTTTCTTATATTGCATACTTATTTTTTATTTATTTTTTATTTTTCTTATATCAAATGATAACATTACTATAATTTTTAATGTAATATTTTTATTTCTAAATATATTTACTTAAATGATAATATTACTATACACGTTTAGTGTAATATTTATATTCCTGAATATATTTACTTAAATGATAATATTACTATAGATGTTTAATGTAATATTTCTAATTCTGAATATATTTACTTATTCTTTATTTTTATTTTTTACTTACATTATTGTTAATGCCACGTGTCGTTTTCTCGTAGAAATATTTAATGCTGATGTGGACGGCCTATGAAGCCTCAAAAGCTCCCTTTTATTAATATAAATTTATTATATTATGTATTTAGTTATTACAATATTACGATAAATGTTTAATGTAATATTTTTATTTTTTCTATTGTTTATTTACTTATATAAATAATAGTATTTTTCATTTTTAAAATTGTATATGTCCATTTGTTATATTGTATATTACTTACTATCTTTTATTTACATTTTAAGGTAGATGTTTAATGTAGTATTTCTATTTTTAAAATTCTATATATTTACGTATTATTTATATTCTCTTAGATTATATATATATATATATATATATATATATATATATATATATATATATATATATATATATATATATATATATATATATATATATATATATATATATATATATATATATATATATATATATATATATCTCATATATCATATATTATTTATTATTATCTTTTACATTTTAACATAAATGTTTATCGTAGTATTTACATTTTTAAAGTGTATATTTACTTATTATTTATTTTTTAATATTATAGTATTATCTTTTATATTTTAAGATAAATTTTTATTGTGTTTTTTTTCTTTTTTTAAATTGTATATTTACTTATTATTATTTTTCTTATATTGTATACTTATTTTTTATTTATTTTTTATTTTTCTTATATCAAATGATAACATTACTATAATTTTTAATGTAATATTTTTATTTCTAAATATATTTACTTAAATGATAATATTACTATACACGTTTAATGTAATATTTCTATTCCTAAATATATTTACTTAAATGATAATATTACTATAGATGTTTAATGTAATATTTCTAATTCTGAATATATTTACTTATTCTTTATTTTTATTTTTTACTTACATTATTGTTAATGCCATGTGTCGTTTTCTCGAAGAAATATTTTATGCTGATGTGGACGGCCTATGAAGCCTCAAAAGCTCCCTTTTATTAGTATAGATTTATTTTTCTTATATCAAATGATAACATTACTATAATTTTTAATGTAATATTTTTATTTCTAAATATATTTACTTAAATGATAATATTACTATACACGTTTAATGTAATATTTCTATTCCTAAATATATTTACTTAAATGATAATATTACTATAGATGTTTAATGTAATATTTCTAATTCTGAATATATTTACTTATTCCTTATTTTTATTTGTTACTTACATTATTGTTAATGCCACGTGTCGTTTTCTCGAAGAAATATTTTATGATGATGTGGATGGCCTATGAAGCCTCAAAAACTCCATTTTATTAGTATAAATTACTTACATTATTGTTAATGTCACGTGTCGTTTTCTCGAAGAAATATTTTATGATGATGTGGATGGCCTATGAAGCTTCAAAAGCTCTATTTTATTAGTATAGATTTGGGATCTTTACTTTTTTTTTGTTGTGTGGTCTTGGAATTATGTTTGTATTAAATGTTTTTGTGTTGGGGCTCAGCTTACAGGGAATTGTGTTTCCGCTGGTATTGTTTCCGAAAAGAGTTAATCTTTTTGATGACTTTTATTTTTATCCAGTTTTAATGAAAAGTATCGTATGGTGAAGCAAATCAATAAATAGGAAAATTGGTCTATTTCAACATAAATTTTACGAATCGTGTCTTTTTCTTCACGGACCTTGTATTAATGTGTATTTTATCATAAACTTAAAAAAAGTCAAAAATCCTATATAAACTCTCAAAATTGTGCCTATATATATATGTTGACCGTCAATGATGTTAGTCAACTGTTAATTTATTAAAACGACGTCGTTTTGGATAATTCAAAAAAAAATTAAAATTTTGCTCTTTCTGGGACTCAAACTCTGACACAGAAACATAACACTGAATATCTTAACCACTAGAGTAAAGTAATATTCTTTTAGTAGTTTGTAAACATTACTCATATATATGTTTAAGTTTTATCAAATAAATCTTCATTTTCTTGTTATTTTAGTCTTTTGAAATAAATATATAATTGTTTATATTTTAAATAAATTTATGAATCCTTGTTTTATAAATTTAAATTAATTACTATTACTGAAAATTTTATTTTATATTATAACTAAAATAAAATATATTTTAAATTTTTGTTTTTATATATACAGAGCTAAGTTTATAAGTTAAATTTGAATTTATTTATTTAAATTTTTTAATAATACTAAAATATATCTAAATTACTTGTTTGACTTTATATATTTTAATATTACAATTTTTAATAATACTATAATAAATTTTAATTTTTATATGTTTATTATTAATAATACTAAAAGGTAATTATTCAAATCAATAGTAATTAATTTAAATTTATAAAATAATGATTTGTAAAATTTATTAAATATATAAACAATAATAAATTTATTTTATAAACTAAAATAATAAAAATTGATAAGATTTATTTGATAAAATAAAACATATATATCACTTAATGTTTACAAACTACTACAAGAATGTTACTTTAATCTAGTGGTTAAGATGTTCATTGTTATGTTTTTGTGTCAGAGTTCGAGTCCTGGAAAAAGCAGATTTTTAATTGTTTTGAATTATCCAAAACGACATCGTTTTGATAAATTAACGGTTGACTAACATCATTTACGGTCAACATATATGTAGGCACGATTTTGAAAATTGATATTGGATTTTTGAATTTTTTAAAGTTCATGATGAAATACGCACTAATCTAAAGTTCGTGAACGAAAAGGCATGACGCGTAAAGTTTGTATTGAAATAGACCATTTTTCTCAATAAATACATATAAACTGATAATGCAAATCAAATGCAGATCTAACCAATAATGCAGATCAACTAAATTATATAAAAAATTATAAATCTTTTATCAAAGTCTTACTAAGTTATCATATTCGATTGAATGTGGGAAAAAATTAAAATTAAAATAAATAAATAATTAAACTAAAATACAAATACTTAAGTATAAATAATAAAATATAAACCAAAAAACATATATGAATTTATTAAAATAATTCATATAAAATATTTTAAAATAACAATTTATAAACAAGTATTGATTATTTTAATTATGCTACTTGTCAAATATAAATATCTTTATGTAAATGCCTTTTATAAAATATATTTAAATTTTATAAAATAAAATAATTTTAAATCTATTATTTCATTGAACAAAAATATTAAATTTTATTTTTGATTGATTTGTTTGGTTTGAAAGTAATAACATAATTAGTAAAGTAGACAAAGTATTAATAATTAATAAAACAATAAGAGGATGGTAGTGGAAAATGTATTTATAATAATTATTAGAAATTTTCAAGTCTAATGTTATTTGTTAATAGATTCTTACATTCTCATTCTAGTGAATTCAATATAAAATCTTTTGTCGTTCAAATAATTTATATTTTAAAGATTCTACAAATTTATTAAATAAGTATTATTGGAAGTTGCATTCTGAACCTTTTAATTCACATAACAAAATTTGGAGAATACTAAATATTTCCTTTGGATTCTTAGATTATTATAGTAATTTATTTTCATTGATTTTCAAAATATAGAAAATTCTCTACAATTCTTTCAAAATTTAACAAATCTTTCAACTTTTAAAATCAACTAACTCTATAAAAGTCTAAGTTCCACTAATACTCCCTAATTAAATTTACGTTCATTGGCCATCTTGCAAGTGTCTATCTCATTTTCTCCTTCATATGCAGGTCATAAATTTAATGTAGAATTTCAATATGCACTTATAAGAGCACCCCTAACTGGGGGAGGGGGAAGGTTCTCAAATATATATATATATATATATTAATATTTAATTGTAGGTATTTTAATTTTATGAAAAATCTAACCTTGATCTACTAAATTTTGATTATTACTCGGACTTAACCCATTGTTTATACTATAAAACGCTTGTCTTTGTATTTTTTGATCGGTTTTCATGTTTTCATGTTCCGTGGTCTATCTCGACGATTCTATCTAGGATTGAAAATGCTACAATTACTATCTCACATATGAAGGGCCGGCCAAAAAAAACACATAAAAAGGAGGGGGGTTCCTTACGACATCAGAACCAGTATAGCACCAAAAATCAAAAGTTGGAGGCCTAGATCTGAAAAAAGGTTTGCTTCTTTCTAGAGAGAGGTTTAGAGGAAATACATAAGAGATAGAAAAAACTGTCTTGATAAGTACAAAAATATAATCGCCAATTAATTACCAAATTTATGTAAGACCAACATCAAAATTAAAAAAAAAGTTCAAAGTAATGTTTGATATAATAAAACATCCGTAACATAATTTCGAATTTAACATCATTTATGTTTTTGCAGTTGATTGAACGAAGAAATTAACATTTTATGGGTGAAAAAAATTGGACACTTAGTTTCATTTACATAAATTGGATATATACTATGATTTGTGTCACGCAAATATCTTCATATGCAAGAATAAATAAAATTATATGCAATCTTTGTGATAAAAAGATTCACCGCCAAATTAACACCTTACCGTTACAATCGTCATTATATAACTACAAACATTTTTACCACTACCGTTCGAATTTGCGATGATAGGAAAGTGGTGATATATGGGGGAAGTGGTGGTACTAATGATAACAAATTAACAATGTTGTATCTGTTGTCTTCTAGAACTCACACAATATACAGATACCATGCTTGAATTTAAATTATGACACGACGATAATAATAACACGTACTCCTATTTTTTTCATATTTACCTATAGATATATAGTTACATTGCGTATTAGATTGCAAATTTTAATCCATATTTTGTAGATTTTATTATATTGAGGATTGTTCTGCATGTTTCCCTTTCTATCTATTCATCGTTGTTTATTTTGTACTTCTATGATTTTCACCTATGTTAATACACTCACTTGTTTTTTACCCAAAAAGAGAATATCAATAATAATTATGGTTGGTTGCAAGATCTTCTCCAGCAAGAAGCCTTATTTTTAAAGTGGATGATATTCAAAATAAGAGGTTGAAGGTGGATTGTTCCACTAATAACTTCAATTATATTTTTAATTTTTTACATATTACATTTACTTCTCCCTTTTCTTAATAATTAAGTATAATCACTAAAATTTTACAAATAAATACTAATACATAAAAAAGGAAAAAACATAATATTTATAACTCATAGATATTTTGGTTTCACCAAATTTTTTTTTTTTAAAAGTGCATCAATTATAAGAAAGAGTTACAAAATGGTTAAATTACATATACACAATATTTTTATTTTAGATAATTTAATTTAAAATTTAGTATATTAATTTATTTTATGTATCAAATAATAATAATATATATGTCAAAATATATTTGAATATTTGGTCGAAATATATTTGTAAATATTAAAGCGATAAGAAAATTAATATTAATATAGTTATATGTAAGTTACAAAATGAAAAGGACCATACTGAATAGTATTGTAAGAGTGAAAAGAGGAAAATTTGAAATTAGAAATTTCACTATTTAGAACTTCAAAATTTAAGGGTTTGAGAGCTTATTGGAAAATCAAAAATCCTAAATTTTGAGAGTTTAAAGACTTATAGGAGATGTTCTAATGCGAATGAATAAGCAAATAACCATAATTTTGGTTTGACAAGACCTTATATTAATTATGGTTTTTCATTATTTCAATTTTATAATATTTAGTAACGTGTATACCATAAAGGTCAATTTTGAAATGATATTGTACTTAATTAAAGGTTTTGATATCAATTTACCAATTGAATATGCAGTACACATATTCTTTAACAAATTTTAAATAGAAATAAAACCTATATGAGTTCGAATATGTTGTCTGTCATTGTGAGCTACAACAACATATACACAAATTAGTGCGAGCATATGAGGAAACAATTTAAAAATGGGTCATCGTATCTACTATCTAGAGATGTCAGACGGGTAAATCCGCACCCAAGTAACCCAACCTGTAACTGGCCTACAGTGGGTTGCGGTTTATATATATGTCTAAGCTTACCCAGCATAGTTAAACAGTTTTTGCAGGCCAACCCACGGGTCTCCACTCATAATATTTAAAATATGCTATATAGTTTTCATGCTATGAATGTCATTATAAAATAAATATGACTTATAAAATTTAAGTAACAAGTTTTTCTGTAAATGATCTGAGATTGAAAAGCGTTCATTGAAAAAAGTTAAAAGATTATAATAAAATGCAAAAGCATTATACTTTACAGTATTCTTATTGTTTAAATTACTTACATATAATAAATATATCTGTCTTTACTGAACTAAGATACAAAAAGTCAAAGATCATCAATAAACCTACTATATCACCCGATACAAAATAAGTGAAGGTTAAAGTGTTGAGATTGTTGATTATAATATTCACTTATTTGTGTTTGCTATAATAGTAAATTTTAAAGTTGCGAAAAGAAACATAAAGCCTAATTTATGTTGTGCAAATATAAAATATGATTTTCTTTAGATGTGTTGTTTATTCTTATTATTTTTTCAATTTTTCTCTTCATTTGTATTTTAGATAACTCAATTTTTTTTGTTATAGATAATAAAATATTTAAAAAAATATATGTGTTTCAAGTTATTCATAATCTTTATATTTCATCAAAAAATTTAGCTTTAAAAATCGTAAAGAGACCAACCAACATTCAAATAGCCCAACTCGTAACAGACTCGATTTTTTTTTTGTCCGTGCAGACCAACCCTCTGCGGGTTGCAGTTTATATATATGTTCAGACCCGCCCTGTCTACTTTGACATCTCTAATCGTATCCAATTCTTTTTATTTTTGAATATTTTAGTGTCAATAGAAAAACAACGAACATTAAGAAGCCAGGAAAAGAGATGAAAAAGAATAACATTAAAGTAAGAATTGTGGGGACTCAAATTCCAATTGGTGAAAATTGTCGTCCCCCACTGAAATATCAAATTCTTTCAAACTTCAAATCATTAATGTCTTCTAGAACCAAAGTGGTTAAGAGATTCCCTCTTACTGCATACAAACATAAAAGCAAAGCAAAGCATATATCGAAATTAAGGAAGACAAAATCTTTTAAAAGCTCAACCTACTAACAAGATCAATTGTTGGTATATAAATACCACAATGATCAGAGTGCACAAAAAGCAGGCTCGGCCCAAACATTATCTAATTGGTTCATGGCCCTAAATCAATATGGAAAAATATATAAACAATGAGAATATATTATGATTTTCTAACATAATCCTCATACCCTAATCAGTCGTTTATTTGACTTATAGCATTGTTTAGGAGATAAATTTTTCGATCCTAATTACATCTACATGTGTAGTATGTATGTATAACATAATAACAAAGCTAACTCAATCGCTAAACAAAAGCTTTTCTGTTTTTTTTTTACTGAAAAGTTAAGATGATGGGTTCCACCATTTTGAAATATTTCAATTCTATATGTCACCAATCGGAACAACAATCCAACTCATCGTCTGGTGGTGGTAACAAAGAAAATAAATTTGAGTCACAATACATATTTAAAATAAAAAATAAGCTAAAGTTCCATGTATTCCAATATACTTTTATTACATATAGAAATAACTTCAAGACTAAGGATTAATCAAAAGACAAGAGTCAACAATCCTTAAATATATATTGAATATACTTTAATTTTTTAAAAAAATTTGCCTAACTGGCTTCGTTTGAAATGCTGTAGATAGATAAATGAATCTATCTATTTATTAATATGGTAGGAATAGAAAACGTAAATTATTATTAGGAATGTGCTTCTCATTTGTTCAAGCCCGTCTTTTCCTTAATGGCCTCACTCGCACCCTGTGCCTTCTGCTTCAGCTGCTGTCCACCCTGTGCTCGAATTCTCATAAATACATAATCGTTTGACCAAAAAATATACTCCATCCGTTTCATATTAAGTGTCATTGTAGAAAGGTTTTTTTGTTACAAAATAAGAATTATTTTCAATTTTCGATGCAAAATTTATTAATTTTCTACTGCAATTTATTTTTCTATCGGTTGAAATATAGTTAGATGTATATGTAATTGTGTCTTTTATATAAAAAATATAAAAATTAATTGTTTTTCATTCCGTGTACACAAAACTAAAGTGACAATTAATATGAAACATACGGAGTATTTAAGAATGATAAAAGAAAATGGACCTCTGACAAAGATTCCTTAGCAGATTGGGCAGCATTGGAAGCCTTGTCCATCAGGTTGCTTGCCTTCTCCTACAACAATTTAGTTACTTCTAATTAATATTTAACCTAAACCCAAATTATCTAACAAAATACTTATTTAAGCTTCCATAAACGGTGTCGTATAGACAAAACCTGGGTTTGGCCTTTAGCTTGGCCAGCGTTGAAACTCATGCTCTGGCTGTTGTTAGACATTTTCTTATCTTGTCTTAAAAAAACTTAATAGTTTGAATTTTTGTAAATTGTTTTAGCTTTGTAATTGTAACTTGTGAGGAAAGAGCGTTACGCATAGAGGTTTATATACATGTCTGTTTAGTCTTCAACACGTGGCTTTAAAAGCTTAGTACGCTCCCGTTGGATTGGGGGGTGGTGTTGACCAACGAAACATAGCAAATCGCTATAAGACTTGTTCCAATGTACTTAATATAGTCATATAGTTCTGTTTTATTTTTTCGTATAATAATCATATAATTTTATTTGTGTATTACATATTAAACACTCATAAAGACAATTGTATATAATCGATCTTAAACAAGACTCAATCGAATGGTCTCCCTCCACACAAAAAAATAATCAAAACTTTAAGAAAACAATAGCTTCAGACACAAAATACAGTACCTAACTCGAATGACTTTTGAGTAATTATATTTTTTGGATCTGAGTTAGGTTGGTGTGATTAAGAGAAACTAAGCTCAATTTGTGGGTTTATTCGAAGGTGTTTATTAGGTCGAAATGATGATTTACAAATTGTTTAACAAAGGAGAATAGAAGGTTATTTAGTTAAAAGTATCCGGAAATTACAAGTTGGCCAAGAAATAGAAATGTAAACCCTAATTTCTAGCCGTCGAGTCTGTATGTCCTTTTTTCTCTCCTTGCTCGCTCCCTTATGTCTGCTTATATAGATTCTTTACGTCCTTAGTTCGCCCTAGGTCGGTGCACGATGGGCCGAGTAATCGAATAGCTCAATCCCGAGCCGAGCTTGACCTCGTTTTGCTCCCTGCACCGAGTAAAATGGAGCTTCAGCTCGAAGCCGTTTCTCGCTATGAGCCGCTGACCAAGTCATTGGTTGAGCTTTTCATTGTTTTTCCTTAACTTATTGGGCCAAATCTCTTATTTGATGGGCCCTTTTGAGTGATGAAATCAATCCTTAACAATAAGTCTCCCTAGTTCGTTCGAAAGAGTCGTGGCTGATTTTTGAGCAAATTTGGAGGATTAGAGATATGGTGCGAGCAAATTTTTGATCGGTCGGGTTGTTCACGTGAACTCGTTCTAATCTTCATACGAGTAAACTTTTGACCAGTTGGGTTGTTCGCGCGTGTTTGCTCTGATCGTTGCGCGAGTAAACTTTCGATCAGTCGGCAAGTACCGTCGCACTAGCAAGCTATTATTGTCTAAGGTAACGCACAAACTGGATCTTCTTGCCCACTTGGGCGTTTGTTGTAAGGTTTTTTCTCGTCAATGGAAAGTTTGTCGCAGGGTTTTTTGGTAGCTTTTTCCAGTTATCGATTTAATTCAAAATGAACTCCGGTTTACGATGAGAAGCCGAAGTGTCGAGACAAAAAGAGGCGGCCAATTTTGGCCCAATAGGCCCGTTTAGAGGGAATGATTGCTTTGCCCTAGATCTTCGTGGACTCCTCCCTTATAAATAGTTTGCTCCGTGTCTCTTCTCTTATTTTTCTCCGCATCTTCAGGTTTTCTCTTTCTCTCTCCATCTCTCCTTTTCTTTGTTTGTCTGTTTTCGATTGTTCGACGATGAGGACCTTCTCAAAGCATAAGCACACTGAGGCCAAGAAAGGGAAAGAGATTTTGACTTCCTCAGATCCAGATCCGAACTTGTCGGGTAATGTATCCCATGTTGATGATCCTGATTTGGCTCACCTAGATGTGTTAAGGGATATGGACGGATTAGATCTGTCCCAACAGCTGTTAGTCGCTGAGTCATAAAGATTGCTCAAAGGTGACAGGGATGGTCATCCGATGAACGAAGAGGAATCTCCTGCGAATGTGGTCAGCGAAAGGGACCAAGACTCTGGCCGAAATCTACAGATAATCGCGAGCGACCAGCCTTTGATTCTCTGGAGGATGTGATTTCAGCTTGTCGCAAGGAAGATTTCATCTCCGCCCGCCTTGTCCTTGTTTGTGTAGGGTGGGATTGCTCGTACACTTTCAGATCACTGAATTGATAGTCTTAGCTTCTCATTGGGTTCGTGTTACATAGCATCGTCGGTGTGACACCCCCGATCTGGTCTATGTACAAGTTGACTCGACCAGCCGTGCAACAATCAAACAAGAACATGCACAGCCAATCACTATTAACTTAAACCAAACCGAGAGACCACAATGTGTACCTCAACGATTAACCCAAAGTTCCCGGAAAAGATCCAGGTACCTTAGGCCAATCGCCTAAGTACACATATCCTATTAGGTACAACTCGAGGCTTTTCAACCTTACTGAGTAATACCAAATAGTTAGTTCGTCCGAACAAGGACTAATATCATATGGAATACTTAAAGAAATATTCTTTAATACATTATATAATATTCTTTCAAAAGCATCTTACAAAATATTAATGATGAACCTCAAGGTTTTCGGTCAACAAACTTTATACATAGGATATATCAAAACTACTTTGCAAGGATAATAAAACTACCGCTGGCTAATGATGTTCCTTCCCGTCCTAGAGTAAAGGTCTCCCGCCTACTGGTTACCTGCATCACAAATGAGTCATGAGTAACTAGTTTACTTAGTGAGTCTAATCCCGCACCCCCAACACATATTAATAATATCCCGAGCAATCGACACCATTTGAATGCAGTGGAAATATATTCCATAATTATTATTATATATATATGGCCTATCATTCCATCGATGGGAATCGTATCTAAACATCACCTCCACAACACCCTCCATTCACTCATACGTATAATATATATATATATATACAAAACCCGGAAAACCACCAAGGCTAACCGAGCCTAGCGGGAAAATAAATATAACCATCCTCTCCATAAGATATTCCAAGATCGAACATCTAATGCTGCATGCAGTTACACGGTCTCCAGGGTGCGACCCCATCATCATGTCTTCGTGACCTTGTTCCATATCGCAGGACCAATTCACGGTAATGCGGGAAATTTAGGGAGAGTGAGTATACAGTAAGACTTCACATGATTCATACATATATACTTATATATTAGTACTTGAGAACAAGTAATAAGGCTCGAGATAAACCTCAAATAATAATTCATAATATTTCTTAAGTGTATAATAAGTAAACACTTCACAGTTTAATATAGTTCAAGAGACTTACTTATCTATCAAGCATAATCATTTATTTTACTTAAGCAACACTAATTCATAATTCATTAGTCATCTATCTAGACTCACCTTTGAATCCATGAGATTGGCTAAGGAAGACTAGACTCGAGCTCACTAAACATTCTCCACTTCTGGATTACTCTCAGTTCAGAACCACCACAAGCATCCGGCTGATCCGACCACTCTCATTGACCATCTGAATTAAAAAAAAAACAGTTAGAAATAAGGTTCATCAGTATGGTTCCAGAACAGTTAGAAATAAGGTTCATAACATTTCAGTTCAGTTCTCTCATAACAGTTTGGTTAAAGACAGGTTCAGAACAAGTTCAGTTCGGTTCAAGCTATAACAACTTAAATCGGTTTATAACAGCTCAGCCCATGCTCAGTCAAGTCTGGTTCTAATCAGTTCACAACAGCTTAGCTCGGTTCTACTCAGACCCGATCAGTTCAACACAATTTTAGACCATAGGCAGCTCGGCTCAGACCAGTTCAAAACAAGATCAAATCTGCCCGGTTCAGAACATCACTAATCCGACAGTTTGGTTCAAGCTAAAAAACTTAAATCAATTCAGTTCAAGCTCGGTTCCACTTCTCCTAGATCAGATCAAATAGGTTCAGAAAAGTTGGATTCAGGACAAGATCATTTTAGTTCAGCTTAGGTCAACACAAAGCAGGGCTGAGAGTGGACAGGTGGAGAGCTGCTTCATCACTCCCAGCAGCCAAGCTGCTTTCCTTTCCTTCACATGAAGAAAGCTTAACTCAGTCATGTGCTTCTCACATGTTCTTGTCCAGCAAGGAAGCAACCAAGCAGACATGCAGCTTGTGACTTTCATGTGACATTTACTACAAAAGCAAGCAAACTAGAAGGTGCATGGCAGGTGACTTGGTCACTGATCAAGAAGCTGAGAAGGTAACGTACATGACGGATCAGAATTATTTAGAAAGCTGCTGGATAATTCTGAACAATTATTCAACCAAATATTTCTTGTCCTTCGGCTCACGTCTTGCTCTTGGAAAATCTCGTTCAGCTAAATATACACTCGACCATAATATTTAATACACAACTTGATCATAAAACACTCGACGAGAACTATCATAAGATAGTCATTAGACCACTAGACAGTCCCGTAGAGTATTAACTTACTTACTCAATTTTATTTTAATTATGGTCGGACCATCTCCAAACTGGTCGAGCGGTATTTTTCTCGACCAAAATTATATCTGCTCGTGAGGGTTATTACAGTCGGTCTTCTCTGGGTACGTGCTCATGATAAGTGAAACACCCCCGATCCCGGATTAAGTCAAAGTTGATTAGTTTGTGATGCAACAGTCAAACAAGAACATGAACGACGAACTAAAGAACTTTAACAAGATCAAAAGTGCTACTACCCATTCCCAAACATTCAACCCAAGGTTCCCATATCAAATCCGAAATCTCAAGGTCAAATTTTCGAGAACGGATTTTCTAGTGGTTCCAAGTAAAGGCTTTGCAACCCAATTTGAAATTTGTTAGTTCGTTTGTCACGGACAAGGACTAATAATACTATCATATGGAAACCAAAACACTTTCACCAAATATTTTTTATTCATATAATACTTTTAAATAACAATATCGATAAGTCCGACCGATTATTGTAAAGCTATTCTCCAGAGAAGTAGAGCCAAAATCCGACATTTACATCGGAGTCATAGATGCTTCGTCGGAGCTAAAAGCTGACAATTCAACTCTGAGAAAGCCGCTGATTGTCGGAATATGGTCTTGCTTCTTGGGAGTTCATACTCTGAAGAATCTAAACTTGCGATCTAAACGACTTTCTCGCTGAAAAATTGAAGAGAGAGAGAGAGGTAACATATTTATATATGATGATCTGCATGTGATTGTTTCATATAAAAATCAATTCACGTGTGATGGAATAAAAATTTATTAGACATTGTCTTATTTACACCATCTTGTTACTACGGGTGCGCGGATCGGATATCCAGGGTATTTTAAGATATCCAGATCTGGATCTGTCGGATCAGTAAAATCACTATCTAGATTCGGATTCGGGCGTCCTAGATATCCGAGGTTAGCATATCCGGACTAAAATTCAAATACCTACGGATATCCATATTCTTTTTGTAAAGAAATAATTAAAAATTTTAAAATTAAATTGAAAACTAACTAATTTACTATTTATTTAGAGAAATGCCATAAGATAGACCTAAGCAAGTTTTTATCATTAAAATATCATTTAAAGAGAAAATGACCAAAATAAATTTTATTAAAGGTTGTAAATATACATTTATACATATTAGTTTAACTAACCCATTCTTGTTGGGGTTGTCCGACAGATTTTATAGTTTTTGCTGAAGTAAAAAAAAAAAATTGAGCGTAACATGTTTGAGGAAATCCAAAGTGTATCAATTCTACTAATTTGGAGTCTTATTTTTATCTACTAACAAATAGTCTAAATTAGACCATTACATTTAACTAGCTTTACTACTATTTTTATTTATATATAACTTAACTATTATTAAATATATTCACTAGCCTAAAATTAGGGAACTAAATAACTAATATATTGTTTTATTTGAAAATAATCAGTTCAGTTTATATTTACAGTAAACTTGAATAACTAATAAATTATATTTTATTTATTAATATAAAAATATTTATATGTTCCTAAAAATCCATATAAATATACAATTGTACTTTAATCCAAATGCAAGAAACAAATTCTTCAAAACCTTCACCAAATACATAATATAACTATTATAGTTAGAGTATAAAATTACATATATATATATATATATATATATTTGATAAAATAAATATTAATAATTAGTTACTATGAATATTTTAATGATGTAATGGAACATATTATTATTGATATTTTTATGAGTATAGTTTTACTCCAACAAACATGTAAATTTTTTATCAAAAATAAAACTAATTGAAAAAATATAAAACACACTTTAAGTTAGGTTTGGGCATTCAGCTATCCTTGGAATACATGTTAGATATTTTGAATTATGGTTTTAATTTATATCATATCCTAGGTCTTATTCTGGTAAATTTGTAAGTACGGATCGGCTACATTGGTTTTGATTCTAATTTGTGCCACATCCTTAAATCCATAAAGTAACCATATAAATACCAAATGGATCTTGATTTATGGTATTTCAGGTTATGGATATTTTCCAAACCGAATCCGAACCTAAATGGATATCCGACAGAATCCGAAAAAATTAAATCGCAAAAATAACTTCTACCAAATATGATCTCAATTCTTAATATATATACAAAATACAATAAGATATTGAACATCTAAAAGAATTATCTTTTACATGAATAATTAACTCAAATACTTAGATTAGTATATATTTTGGTATTTGGTTGATATTAATGTTGTGTTTAATATTAATATTTAGCTTAATATAGATTTTGATTAGATCCATTTGAGAAAGGTTTGTGTTTTTGAAATGTAGTTTTATTTTATTATCTTCTTTATTGTATGTTTAAGTTCTTGTCATTGTTTTTTTAGAGTTTTAGGCTCAACGTCTTGATGATTGAAAGTTGAAGGTTGAAGGTGGCGGTTGAAGCTTGAAATTTTAGATTTTGATTTTTTTTATTAAATAATGTTTCCCATGAAATGAGAACTTGGTTTTTGTTTTAAGCCTTCATTTAGTTATTTTTTCTATCAATAATTATGTTTACCTTTTGTTTGATTTTGAATGATCATATTTTTTTTTATTTTTTGAATCGATTTTACTTATGTTTGGTTACAAAATAGGTATAATCAGGTGTTTTCAGAATAAAAAACGATTTTACTTATGTTTTGGTTACAAAATAAGTACAAATCATGTAGTTTTAAACCGAAGAACCAATTGGGACCTGAACCCGAAAGTACATCGGGTTGTACCGGTTCTTTGAAGATTTACTAACTTTGACCCGAACCCGATATAACCCAAACTAATCCCAAACCGAAATTTTATATAATCCGAATATGACTGATTTTGGTAAACACGAAAAACTAAGACCCGATTGGACAAAACCGAAAATTGATTGGGACTCCGAATGCTATGCCTAGTATCAACATTTTGGGGTAAATTGAATAACTTGACAAACAAAGATGTGGAAATGGGCTGGTTTAGTGATTTTTGAATTCGCTTAAGACTCTTTGGTTCTTAATTTTATTAATGTATATCTTTAAGAGTTTCAACTCGTCTGGATGTTTAGGTTGCTCAAACCTCCTAATCAACCATATAGGAAATAACATTCCTCTCATATAATTTTCAAAAAAAAAAAAACATTCCTCTCATATATTTCTTCTGCTAATCAAAATACAAAAAGTTGAATCTATGTGGAAAACATCAACCAAAGGTGACTTTTAAGTACCCAACAAAGAAAAAACATGTTCTCTTTCCCACTTCATTATTTGATTAATTAAACCGTAATAAGCCAAAAGTTAGGTCCAGAGCAAGAACATCATGATTATGTGACCAATTTTCAGAAACTATTTCAAAAGAAGTGAAGAACAATTATAAACCGCAAACCCAAAGCCCATAGGGTCATTTCTTATAGGGAAAATTGCCAAATGTGACTCAAAAATTGGAGTCAAACCCAAAAGAATACCCAAACTTGGGTCAAAGGCAAAAGTAACTTAAAAGGCTATTGAAATTACAATTATCCTCTTGTGAACAAACAAAAAAACAGAATTTTTTTTACGTTTCTAACCCTCGCAAGTTGTCTGTTCAGACGGCTTAAAAACAAGTCGTCCAGACGACTTAACTTAAAGTCGTCTGGACAGTTATTCTTAAATATAATTTAAAAATTTTGTAAAAAATATTTTGATAAGTGAAAAATGGGAATTATGTAATTAACATATATCTTAAGAGATATAAATTAAGATATAACAAATTTCAATTGTTTTCAGCATAGATGAGTGAAAGTAGTGAGTCATGATATTCTTTAGTTTATGTTTGATCAACATATGTTGTAGTATTGTATGTGTTCTTAGGGTTAAATTTTGGAAAGCATTAAAACCATTTTTGAAAAATTTAAAAATTACCTAAGCGTGTTCATTTCTGTGTATAGTAAACAATATTGAAGTATAATTTGATTTTATATCGTGGTTAGTTAGTTAATTTAGTCATTTTAGTTTAGGGTTTCATTTTAGGGTCTAGGACGACTTAACATTTAGTCGTCTGTGAACGGACAACTAAATATTAAGTCGTCTGATGTACATTATCCGCCAGACGACTTATTTGTAAGTCGTCTAAACCGGACCAAACCTTAAATTTTTCCACTGTACTTTTAAAGCTAACCGGATTATTTACCCAATATATAAGGTGATTTTTTTTTTCTGTGTTA
The DNA here is from genome assembly GCA_905132885.1 of Moricandia moricandioides. NCBI lineage: Eukaryota > Viridiplantae > Streptophyta > Magnoliopsida > Brassicales > Brassicaceae > Moricandia > Moricandia moricandioides. The sequence goes on from CAJHQQ010000289.1 coordinate 230,087, forward strand.
ATTTTTCGCAAAAACCCTAACAGTTCTCTCTCAAAGGCGATATCAAAGGCGATTTCGAGTTTCCACTATTTCCGAACAAACCATCGTTCTCAACGTCGGTTATCTATCTCACTTCATTCTCACCGTTCTCACCGCCACTTCCTCTAAACAGGTAGTATAAGCCGCTTCTTCTAAACCCTAGCGCCGCCGCTTCCTTTGTTGTTTAGTTAGGTTGGATGTTGTTTTCCTCTCATTTTACGGTTACGATTTGTGATTTCAAGCAATTTGTGGATATTTTCATTTCAAATTAGGGTTTCAAAGATTGAGGATTTCAATCGATTTGTGGTCTAGTTAGGTTGGATGTTGTTCTCCTCTCATTCGTCTGGTCAGCTTTCAAATGTTCTACTGGAAGTCTTGGTAGACTTATAATTAAGTCGTCTGGAAAGTCTTCCAGGTGGACGACCCAGACGACTTAATCTAAATCTTTCAGGTGGACGACCCAGACGACTTAGAATTAAAATGTTTCCAATTCGTTTCTTGTTTGCAGATGGCGAATCAGCATGAACCTCACTTCTTGAAGCCTCTGCTTCCTTGTTTCGACTGTGGCGTGGTATACACACGCTCTCTATTTCTCCTCTGTTTATTTCCTTTGCTTATCTTCTCCTTTGTTGACTTGTAGACAATACCACTTGCCTTCTACTCAAAACACGTACAAGGCAAGCCGAACGAAGGAAAATGGACACTACGATCGGACGCTTCACACCAAACTTGGGAAGTTATACAAGAAGGAAGAAGACTCACCGATGGTTGGGAAGACTTCGCCCAAACACACTCCCTTTGCATCGGTGACATTCTCGTATTCAAAAAGGAAGGAGACATGGTATTTCATGTGACTCCTTTCGGTCGTAGTGGTACTGAGATTCAGTATACACCTCCTCAAGGGGATGATGCTGCGGATTGTGCCTCAACTTCCTCGCCTCTTCCTAAATGATGGATGTTTGTCTTGCTATTGTCTTATTGTAATCTGCTTCTAGCGGACTTGTAATGGATGACTTCTATGTTGTTGTCCCCTTGTTTCAAAATGTTTTTAAACCTATAACTTGTAATGGATGATCAACTTTTATAACTACAACTCCTTTTTCCTCTATGTACAAATCATGGTAACACCATTGTGGATGGTCTTAGTAGACGACTAATAATTAAGTCGTCTGGAAAGTCATCCAGCCAGAAGATTTGTCAGACGACTTAATTTATTAGTCGTCTAAGAAGTCTAACACAAATTCTAACACAAATTTAAAATTACCTAAGCATGTTCATTTCTGTGTATAGTAAACAGTATTGAAGTATAATTTGATTTTATAACGTGGTTAGCTAGTTAATTTAGTCATTTTAGGGTCTGGGAAGACTTAATACTCTATGCGTTTTGAGTATCTCGAGCAAGTTTCGAACTTGTCTATCACTTGTAACATGAATGGCCAGACGACTTATTTGTAAGTCGTCTAAACCGGACCAAACCTTAAATTTTACCACTGTACTTTTAAAGCTAACCGGATTAAATTGAGCCATTGCAACAAGTTCAGCATGTGTTGAATCTTCATTCAATAAAAACAATCTTGCTCCTTTGAGATCATCAACCACAAAATCCCAACGGCAATCTTTCAACAACCATTCTCCATATACTGCATGTAACTGACGAATCATCTGCAAATATTCAAAATAAAACACATTAGTAAACATAGAGAAAATGAAGAAGTTCACTAAACATTGCCGCAGACGACATAGAAGTAAGTCGTCCAGAAGACTTAAAGGTAAGTCGTCTAAAGAGGTCACTTTTGCAATTGAAAATTAAATGGGACGACTTAATTCTAAGTCGTCCGGCTTTGTTTGTTAAAAACAAAAACTCTAGACGACTTATATATAAGTTGTCTATGAAAAAGGGCTAGTTTTGCATTTGACCGAATCGTGTCAGATCTTTGACTATTGCTGGACGACTTATAATTCAGTCTTCTATGAGAAAGTTAAAATTTCAATATTTTATTCAAACTAGACGACTTAAACCTAAGTCGTCGTAGGTTAGTTTTGTAATTGAAAAATAAAACTTGAAATTTAACTTTCTCCAGACGACTTAATTGAAAGTCGTCCAACCAGACGACTTAAGTTAAGGTCGTCCGGGTGAAGCAAGGTTTGACCAGAAAACTTGGGAAAATTTATGGACGACTTTGCTTCACCCGGACGACCTTAACTTAAGTCGTCTGGTTGGACGACTTTCAATTAAGTCGTCTGGAGAAAGTTAAATTTCAAGTTTTATTTTTCAATTACAAAACTAACCTACGACGACTTAGGTTTAAGTCGTCTAGTTTGAATAAAATATTAAAATTTTAACTTTCTCATAGACGACTGAATTATAAGTCGTCCAGCAATACTCAAAGATCTGACACGATTCGGTCAAATGCAAAACTAGCCCTTTTTCGTAGACAACTTATATATAAGTCGTCTGGAGTTTTTGTTTTTAACAAACAAAGCCGGACGACTTAGATAAAGTTTTTCGTTTTGACCAGAAGACTTATCAGTAAGTCTTCTACATACAGATGACTTAAGAGTAAGTCTTCTACGCGAACAGATCTTGAAAAAAATTCAAATTCGTACCTTAAACTAGGTGAGATGACTTCGTTTGCACACAGGGTCTTCTCCAACCACCCAGAACCTCAAACGAAGCAACCGTAAATCAAAACGAAAGAAATTTGGCGCTGTCAACCTTAAAATATTTTGAATCAAAAGCTTGAGTTTTTTGGATGAATATGGGGAGAAAGTGAAATAAATGTTGTTTTTAGTTCATAAAAGGTAGTACAACGTTGTTGAACTATTCATTAAAGGGCATTAAAAGCTACAAACACGTAGTATAATGTTGTTGAACTATTCATGGTAGTGGCAATATTGTAAATACATGAAGATGATGAGGTTGAGACAGTAAAGAAGCCATTTTCGAAAAATAAAATAAAAAAGTTAATGGCATTTTCGTAGATAAAATGCAAGTGTGGGGTGAAAATCTCAAAAAAAATGAGTCAAACAGAAAAGGTTAGTTTTCTGTTTGACTCCAAGTTTTGAGTTACTTTTGTAAATACCCCTTTCTTATAAGCATAGTTTATTCAAGAATCAAAAAGCATATACCACAAGTCATTTAATACTCCTCTTTTTCAACTTCTGGGCACTATAGTATAAAAAGACTATTATCTTACTTTTTTTTGGATCAAAACTATTATCTTGCTATTCTCTGTTTCGTTATAAGTGTCACTTTAGATTTTTGCACACAGATTAAGAAAACAATTAATTTTTATATTTTCTATATAAAAACACAATTACCTATACACCTAATTATATTTCAACCAATAGAAAAATAAATTACAGCATAAAATTAATAAATTTTGCATCGAAAACGACACTTATTTTGTAACAAAAAAGCTTTTCTAAAACGACGATTAATATGAAACGGATGGTGTATTTATTTACTTCTCTTTTTTAACTTCCCAGCACTAGAGTCACCGTTTCTCTTTTTCAACTTCGGTGCATTGGAGTCACTGTGCTTTGAGAATTGACAATATACTGATTTTATTTTCTTTGATCGTGTATTTGATAAAACGCACTTCTAGGTCTATTATACAAGAGACAATCCTATAATTGCATGGTTCATCTAATTAAGATCAATTACTGTGAGTTTTGATAAGTCCATCGGATTATACAGATTATACAAATTACGGACATACAAATTATCGAACTTAATAGACGAAATCCATTAAATCGGCTCCTAATATAACATGTGTTTGGTAAAGTCAAAGACACGGTTTTTATTATTCAGTCACAAGAGATCGAGTTTTAGAAAAAGATAAATTGCACAACAGAGACTTTAGTATAAACATAGAAAACATAGTTGAGTTCATATTATTCTAGTTTAAAGGTTTTAAAACTAATTGTATATTTTTTAATTTTTAAAGCCATTACAATTCTATAAATAATTGTTTTTTTTTTTGTATTTATTGATCTATTAGAGTTTGAGAACAAATTAAAATTAGAGGTTGGAATCTCATTAAAATTGCGTGTATTCAATAGCTTAATACACAAGTAACAAATTGGTCACTCAAATTAAAAATCATATGAAACTTAAATCGTTACAACTACTTTTAAAATATACGTCTCTTTTACTTCTATTTAGTTCTCGAAGTTTTTTTTTGAACAAAGCTCTCCAAGGTATTACAATTCTATGTCCTTTCCCAAAAAATTAAAAGAAATTATGTTTTTATAAAGTATTTAAGAGCTTAATATAAACATTTATTTAAAGTGTAATTGTGACATGACATCTAAAGAAATTTGGATGCACATACGAGTTGCTTTATCTTTCCTTAGCATAAAAAGGAACAGTGAAATGCTTGAGATGTATTCCTTCTTTTTCTCTCTAGAAATTAAAATTTATCCTCTTCGAAGCTGGTTACAGTAAAACATCTATAAATAATACTATATAAATTAATAAATATTATAAATTAATAATATTTTGATTTTAAGTTAAATTGGTTAAATACAGATCGATAAATAATAAAACAATAACTTTTTAAAAATCCTTTATAAATATATGTTTCCATTAAAACTAAAAATTAATATATATATATATATATTATATAAGTATATATCAATTATTATATTCTTTGTTTAACAGTTACAATAAAATTACTTTTATATTTCTGATCACTTAATATTTTGATGAGATTTAGTAAAATTGTATTTGAAACTACATTTAATATTTTATATAGACAAAATAATATTAAAAAACTAATATAAATGTCAAATTAAAGTTAATTAGTCTAGGAGACTTTTCACGTTTACCACATATTGATACAATTATTCATCTGTATCTTTATTAAAGAGATTATTTGACAAATTATTTTTTATTAAAAAGTAAAATATTGTTAGATTAATTAGAATCTTAAACTCCATATTCCAAAATCATACTCCACCCATCAACTCTAAATCCTAGGCCTTAGATTAATTAACTATAGAGTTATAAATATATTTTTTCTATTAAAAATGAAAGTAAAAATGATTAAGGTAAACATGAAAAATGATAGTAAAAATATGATATTTTAAACAATTTCTAATAGTTATATACACTAAAATAAAATATTTTCATATTTTTAAAGAACTATGTCTCAAAATATAAAATTCTAAAAATAATCTTTTTCTTAATTAATTTTTTTATAAATTAATAAAGTATCAAAACCCTAATATTACTAATGTATGGAATTTTTACTGTATATATTGGCTCCTCATGTGACATGAGTCATGTCTTCTAAACATTAACACATGTAGACAATTTTTCTACTCTCTTATCCAGTTGTACTCTTTTATTTACCATTCACACTTGATAATATCCTAGTTTTAATTTGGTTGTCTCCAATCGTTAATAGTAACCAAGAAAATTATATTTATATCATTCTAGGAAAAGTAAATTAGTAAATAAATAAGAAATATCATATTCAATTCATTTCTCTAATTTGATTCTCTTTTAAAATTTATATAATACAATATATTATGAGGAAATTTCATTTCTAACATAAATTTGATATCACTTTTCAAATTTACTTTTAATGAGTGATTATTTTCAAAAGTATTTTAATTTTTTGATTAAAATAGATTTAATTTTTTTTTTTAAATATTTATAAATAAATTAGAAACTCAACCTCACCCTTTTAACATTACCTTAAACAATAATCAGTAAAGTATAAATTTAAATGTTAATATATTTTTGATAGTGTGTATTTTTGCAAAGTAGTATTTAATTTATGTTATTTTTAACAATTTCTCATATATTATCCAATTAGTTTTAGACAAAAGTGGAAAAGCCGCTTTTGTGGAAAGAGAAAATCTTAAGTTTTCAATAAGATGAAACTTTATAAAGCAATTTGGAGGTGTTGATTGTTGTTCTTGTACAATTGTACTTGTACTGGTTTTATAGTATATAAACTGAAAATAGGAAAATAATATGTGGCTTGTCTCATGCAAATACTACAAACCGAGCATGAAAGCGTAAAACGGTTTATTCCAACAAGAGGATCGTCGACGCGTGGTTCATTTACACATATAGGGCGTCCCGGCCGTTTTTGAGATGTTAGAGGCCCTAAGCAATTTAGGAAGAATTTTATAAAAATATTTTTTTAATAAATCTGGAGGCTTTTCTCTACGTAAAATTTTTAAAAAAATTGAAGGCCCTAGACCAATGTTTCATTTAGTTGTGCTCAGTACCACCTCTGTACACATACCATAAGACTCGTGTATTATTATTTCTATTATTGCTTTTCTTTATGTCAAAGAAATATCTGAGGTAATTTTTAATTTTTTTGTCACAAATAGTTGGGAAGAATTGGAAAAATGGGACACTCTCAATTTTTGTTTGTCCATTTATGACTTTTGATATTTTGGACATTTTTGGACAGTTTTTACCCTTGTGTAATGGAAAAATAGTAAAATAAATTTAAAAATATAAAAAAATATGAGAACTATTGGAAACTTAAGTATAATGATTTATATGTTTAATTTTTTTTTAAAAGAATAGTGGAAACATATTTTATTTGATGTCCTACCTGGGGATAGAATATGCATTCTCGCTATGTGCTTAGCCTATAAATCGGATACTAAGTGTTATACATAGATCTATCCTAGGTATATAAAACAAACAAAACTTTCTTGTATATTCTATCTTAGCTAGAATTCGTTAGGTTATATTATAGAAAGATGTTGTTAGTCTACCTCGAGCTTTGATTACAACTTATAACCACAACTCTACGATTTACCTTTTCTTATTTATGTGTTATAACTTGTTTTGTCTTTTACCTTATGTTACGCCTACGGAAGAATAAACTTTCTACTCACTTTACAGTGTTCTTCACAACGTATGATACATATTATAACAAAATCACGAAAATTATGGAAACTTCCAGTTAATATCTTTCCTAAATCTACACTAAATCTACCATAAATCTCTCATATTATATTTTCTTCCACGTTTTTCTCCTCCCACAATCTTTTTTTTTTGTCTATTTCTTCTTCATCAACATAACCATCTCCTCTCTCTATTAATATAACATGGTCTCTAAACACCACACATATATCTATGTTTTTGTGGACCATTTACTTAAACATAAAGCTATAAAAGGTGGAGCAAAAATGCAAAAGTTAAAAAAAAAGACGAGAATTGTTGCTTCTTACTTTGGTTATAGAAAAATGAGAATAAAGTAAAACATGTTTTTATCTTTTTCTATTTAATATTAAATGAATTATGAAAATTTATTATTTATTAAGAAGCAACAATTCCAATTAAGATAAAAAATGTGTTTTTATCTTTTTCTTTTTTAATATTAAATGAATTACGAAAATATATTATTTATAATTCTTAATTGGTTAATTGAGGGGTATTATGGTATTAAAAGGAATGTGAATCCTATTTTCCTAAATAATCTTCCAAAAGTGTTAAAAGGACAAATTCAAGATGAGAGTGTCCTATTTTTCCAATTTTTCCCAAATAGTTTTTAAAAAGAAAATGACCAAAATACATTTTATTATGAATATAAATCTATGTATATATCTTTTGGATTAACTAATCTAAATTTAGGATTTAGAGTTAAGGAATGAAGTTTTAGAAATGAGATTTAAAATTAAATATATATATATATATATATATATATACATATATATTAAAAATTTAAAATAAAAACTCATTTTAGTTATTTTTGTGACATAAAGTTAATTTTGAGAGAAAACAATTACAAAACCAAAAAAGTTTCTCCAGCTTCTCTCTAAGAACAAAGTTTTATTAGAGTGTTGAAAGTGGTGGCCGGTGGCCTTTACCGCCGGTTACCTTCCTTCTGTTTTTTTTTTGTCTGCAAATACCTTCGATCGATTAACGTTTCGCTATGGAGATTTTCACTTTCGTTAGGCGATTTTAGTAATGATATGGTCGACCAAATCAGAGTTTTATCACTCTTATCTTTTCTCTGATTTGATTTTGGTCAAACCTAAATAAAGTTTTTAATCTAGTTCTTCTCCTCTTGAACTGGTTTCGTTATGCCGTTTTGAATAGGAGGTTGGATTTCTCTTCTTGCTTAGAAAAGCTTAGGTCTTTGATTCGAAGTGGTATCATGCTTTGCTTATTATATGCGGAGTTTCCACGGGGGTCAAGGAACTGAGGTGTGGAACAAGATTTAGAGAAGCGATTAAGAATCCAGATGAGTTGGAGTTGCCGTAGTGGTAACGTTCCGACGAGATTCAATATCGTTTCTATTAAAGTTGTTCTTTGGACTTAAACTCTAATTATTTGGAGGTAAAGATCTCTTGTTCAATGGAGATTGAAGGAATGAAGAACGTACAAACAATCTCAAGTGATCTAAGATGGAGGTTGATGGTTTTCCGGCACCGCTTCTTTTCCTTCTCGATAGATAGAATGAATCCACGTGTCTCATCATGTATTTGCATGTAATCTTATCTTTATGTCAGATGAACTTGTTTGGGTAAAACAATATTGAGTCTGTTTGTAATACTTTGATCATTGGGTTTTCTAAAGAAGTTGACAAAAAAAAAAGTTAATTTTGAGATTTACCTTTATTTTTATTATTAAAAAGGCTTAAAGCCATTACAGGGGATCGAAGGCCTAGTACAATCCAATTGAAGGCCCAACAAAAGCAAAAGGATAATTATTAAGCAGAGGCAAACATGTATGATACACGTGTTAACAAAAGGATTGATTAACGTGTCGGCGAGGAGACACAAATTTCTTCCTATCTTCTCGCCGGTGATCATCACTCTGATTATCTTTTCAGAGTTGAGACATAGAGATCCGTCGCTTCTTTCGAATCCTCCTTGAAACCGGTTGCAGAGTGTTTGCCTGTTCTTCTTATTTGGACTTGAAGTGACCATCAATCTTCTAACCCTAAAGATAACCTAACAAATCAAAAGACATTATATGTCAGAACGTTTTCAACTGAAAACTCCGACTTTACTTAGGGGCTAACTGGAATAACGGCAGTGGTTGCAGACGTTTACGGATGCGGATGATTGTGGTTTTATGCGTTATTAAGATATTTAAAAAATTGATAAAATGGTTAAAAATTATTGCCTTTGCAAGATACTTATGACTGATTAACTACTAAATGCAGTAGTGATTGAATAAAAATTGATAATATTTATATTTTAAATAATTATAAAAATATTAAAAATTATATTATTATAAAAAATATAAAAATCATATTTATAAAATTATACTATTAAATTTTTGAAAAATTATAGATATATTTTTGTTCAAAGTTTTATAATATAAATTATGTTATATATATATATATTGGTATTTTTATTATTTCAACTTAAATTTTAATTGAATATTTTTTATTTATTTATATAGTTTTTTGAAAAGAAAAAAAAATACATTTTTGCAACCACTCGCAACCGCAAACGCTAGCTGAAACCATCTTTTAAATTTTAGAAATTTATAATGATTTGAAATTATTTATAGCGTTTTCTATAACTGTTGCAAAACGCCAATAATAACTATCAACCGTAAAAATTATATTTACAAGTGATAGCGGAAAAACCAGTTATGCCTTTAATCAACTTTAGATCAGTCAGAGATATCCATCATCTTTGAATCTCAACCAAAAGGAAGAAACTTCCAAACAATTCTTTATAGGAAGAAGATTACCACTCTCCCATGGAACAGAATCTTGCTCTCGATGGACACAATGAACAAACTAAAGACCGGAGAAGAGATTGAAGCTTGCATAGTGGAAAGTTCACACTTCAAGATCGTCACCGCGAACAAAGATCCGACAAGACAGAAATTCAAAATTGATCTAAAAATCGAAGGATTATATAAGAGCATCTCCATCGGTGGAGAAGCCCTCTTAAAATTCTTAGTAATGTAACATTAGTATTTATAATAACATTTTTCATTAGATAATTAAATGTTATTAAATTTTTACGAATTGATCAACTATATAACAACATGTGGTTTTAAGAGGTCCTGAAGAGGATGTTGTGAATCTGGACATTTTGTGGCTCTTCATTGGTTCAAATAATCTATCGTGGATAGCTAGATTTGAGACTGTCGAGTTGTATAGTATAATAGAATATGAATTATTATTATTCGTTGTGTTTGATAAGAAATATACAAATGCATATATATAGTGGTAACATTAACATAATGTTATACATGCCGTACTAAACACATAATGTATATATACTAAGATATCTTGAATTAACGTGTTTTTCAAGTCTTTTCTTTTAGTCTTTAGAGTTCTTCATGGAGTTTCACGGGCTTTACCATCGTGGTCTGTAAGATAACACATCTACGGGCCCAACATATCGTCTAATACTACCCCACCGCACGACAAACGTGGATGCACACGCAAATCTTCAATCACACAAGCAAACCACATATGTCGTGGACAATATATGTCGAGTGATGTACAATCAAATCGAGCAAAATTCTTCTGTCGCTAAAAACTTCAACATTGAGAGGATGAAAATATTCAGCTCGGTTTTCGGTCCTCGGACAATGGGAATACATCCGTGACAACTGCAGCTTCACAAACAATCGTTTCTAACTTGGACAGTCCAGTAACTCGGTACTAAAATAATTTGACCTAAACATGAACTTTCTACAAGAAATCCCCGTAATGTTTAAACTATAACCAAATAATCCCATAACTATGGAAATCCAAAACATAATTATGAAGAAACTCTAAACCATAGAATTTATTCTCATAACGTATATAAAAAATATCGTGATAACCACCTTTTTGACCTGAAATTTATTTTTTTCTATGAGCATCTCTCAATAATCCGACGACTAAACCATAAGAGAATTAAAAATCAAGAAATCGTCATGAAATAAAACCATTATATGTTGAGACGACTGCACATCATCAGTACACCACCTTCTTACATCGTCAACAACCAACCGATGATCATTACTAAAGCTTAAAAACTATAATGCAGAAGCTTTAATTTAATCCTAAGAATCGTGTGCTCTGATACCATGTAAAGTATAACAGATATGATATAATTATTGTGTTGTGTTTGATAAGAGAATACAAGATGTATATATAGATAGTGGTAATATTAACCATAATTTAACACCTTAACTTCCTAAAACACATAATGTAATATACTAAGATTATCTTGAGATTAAACTTGTTCTTCAAGTCTTTATCTTTAGTTTTTAGTAGTCTTCGATGGTTTCACGAGTTTTTACAATCTGGTCCGTAAGATACACATCTTACGGCCCAACATATCTCTAAATACCAAGCTTTATATTGTAGAAGTAGATCCAAAAACTATGGATTTGTTAGAATTTAATAAATATCATATTCAATAAGAGAAGATTGGAAAAAATAAGATTTTATGAACCCCTAGTATAATATTCCCTCTGTTTCTAAATGATGTATGTTCTTAGCACATTTCACTTGCAATTATCTAATTTGAACAATGTTTTCAAATTTTCTATGTAATTTTAATAATGAATTGTCAATTTCCAAGAAATATTAATTGACAATTTTGAAATTATTGAATTGCTATTGGTTAAAGTTTATGGAAAATTGTTTATATTTTAAATTTTCATGCAATTGATAGCTAAATATTTTAATTTTTCTTAATATGTGTGAAAATTTTAAAATTATGTATATCTTTAGAAACAGAGGGAGTAAACCCCCAATACTGAGGAAGCGTTTTTTTGTTGATGCTCATATACTCTCACAAGCTAATCAGATATTTAATATCAAATTTCAGTCAAAACCGTTACAATACGTACGACTATCAATATACAATAATGATGCTATAAAACTTCCTTTTAGCACAATAACACATCAGTCCACAGAACATGAAAAGTCAGTCTTATTTATAATTAAAATCAAATAAAAGTACATAAAGTACACAATCTTATTATGTATTTATACATAAACTATCTTACTAGTGCAAGCAAAACAGTTCATAAACTTAACGGTGACATCTACTGATTTATGATCGTATTACTAGTCCTAGACTAGACATAACCTCTAGTGAACCGAAATATATTTCATTTCCTTAGTCTGCGACATATGAAACTGAGGTGTAATATAGGGGACTAGCCATCGCAGCCAAAAAACTTGATTTGCTGGTGCCTGGAAATTCCATAGAGAAAGGTATGCTCTGTTTTCCAACTTGTCCGAGTTGATTGTATAACTGTATTATGTTTAGAAATAACTATATTTATTTAAAATATATCATTATTATCTGATAAATATTGTTAGCTAATTGCTTAGTTAATATATAGACGCAGCTGGAGTAATGAGTACAGGAATATAGAGACAAATCGTAGTACATAAGATGATCATATGAACATATTATTTAAATAAGCGACAATATGATATATACATAAATCATAAGCACTTATAGACACAGTCCGATTTGAGATGAGCTATTTGCAGATAAGATACGCAATACACACTAGAACAAATTTTTGAGTTCTTTAACTATAATTCCTCTATTAATTTTGTAAGGAATCGTTCGTTGAAATAAAAACCCTGTAACCACAGTAACAGTAAAACTATGCGTGTTTATAGCTATGTACCTCAATACAATCACACCATTAATATATATACGAGAGATTTGAGATATCTGGGACATCTATAAAGTAGAAAAAAAGTGAATTAAAGAAATCGAAGAGAGACATCACACAGATCATGGGAGAACTATCGCTCATATAGTGGACTCAAAACTTGGAGTCAAACCACAAAGAATATACCCAAATTTGGCCGATCAAAGGCAAAGTAAACTATAAAAGGCTATTGAAATTACAACTCACCCCTTGTGAAACAAAACACAAAAAACGGAAACTTTTTAGCGTTTCTAACCCTCGCAAGTCGTCTGTTCAGACGACTTAACTTATAAGGTCGTCTGAGCACAGTCTATTCTTAGACATAATTTAAAAAAATTTGTAAAAAATATTTGATAAGTGAAAATGGGAATGTATGTAATTAACATATGTCTTAAGAGATATAAATTAAGATATAACAATTATATTGTTTTCAGCATTATGAAGTGAAAGTAGTGTGTTCATGATATTCTTAGCTTATGTTTCATCAACATAGTGTTGTAGTGATTGTATGTGTTCTTAGGGTTAGATTTTGGAAAGCATTAAAACCGTTTTTGAAAAATTTTAAAATTACCTAAGCTTGTTTCATTTCTGTGTATAGTAAACAGTATTGAAGTATAATTTGATTTTATAACGTGCTAGCTAGTTAATTTAGTCATTTAAGTTTAGGGGTTCAGTTTAGGGTCTGGGACGACCTTTAATATTTAGTCGTCTATAAACGGACGACTAAATATTAAGTCGTGCTGATGTACATTATCCGCCAGACGACTTATTTGAACCGGACGACTGTACTTTTAAAGCTAACCGGAGTTATTTACCTCAATATATAAGGTGATACTCACTTAGTAGCGAAAATTCAGAAAACCCTAACGCGTTTCTCTCAAAGGTGATTTCGAGGCGATTTTGATACGATACAAAAGACCAAGGTAAATCGATAGGCTTCTCTGCAGATTATGGGTTTTATTAGGATGGATGTTGTTTCCTTTACTTTTACCGTTTGGTTGTGTGTTTTCAACGCTTTCGGGAAATTTTGGTTTCAAATTAGGGTTTCAAAAATTGGTATTTCAATCGACTTGTTGTTTAGTTAGGTTGGATGTTGTTTTCCTCTCATTTTACGGTTACGATTTGTGATTTCAAGCAATTTGTGGATATTTTCATTTCAAAATTAGGGTTTCAAAGATTTGGGATTTCAATCGATTTGTGGTCTAGTTTGGTTGGATGTTGTTCTCCTCTCATTCGTCTGGTCAGCTTTCAAATGTTTCTACTGGAAGTCTTCGGTAGACCTTATAATTAAGTCGTCTGGAAAGTCTTCCGGTGGACGACCCGACGACTTAACTAAGTCTTTTCAGGTGGACGACCCAGACGACTTAGAATTAAAATGTTTCCAATTCGTTTCTTGTATGCAGATGGCAATAAGCATGACCTCAACTTCTTGAAGCCTCTGCTTCACTTGTTTCGAGTGTGGCGTGTATACACACGCTCTCTATTTCTCCTCTGTT